>JAMWET010007653.1:2065000-2465000 GCA_024036415.1 Prochilodus magdalenae | reverse complement strand
CATCTATCTCCTCCCTCCCTCTTTTTCTTTTACCTGCCCCCTCTACTCCTCCTCACCTTTCTTCCTTCTATCTGTACATTTTCAAACTCTTTCTCCTTTCTTTCACCCTCCTTTCTCTCTATTTGTCCCTCTTCTTCTCTATTTATCCTTTTCTTCCTTCTCTCCCTCACACTTCATTGTCTCTGTCTCTTTCTCCCACCCTGCTCTCAGTCCTTACTCTCCTCCCTCCCTCTCATTCCCCTCCTCTCTCTTTGACATCTTTCAAGCTCTCCCTCTCTCTTTCTCTAGTTCTCTTTCTCTCTCTCTCTCTCTTCTCCACTTGCTTTCTTTTCTCTTTTCCTTCGTAATTAGAATGACGCTACCGCTGGTGACAGACAGAGGGATGCTTTGTTGTCAGACATGTACGGTGAATGAATGGAGATGCAGACGTTAGCTGTGTCCGGTGCTGTGTAGAGAAGGGGCTCAGAGGGACCAGACGGAGAGATAGCCTGTTGTTTTTGTGAATGACCCTTAAAACCTCAGTGCACCTGTGGAGCATGTGCCCACATCTGGGCCTGCCATTAGTGAGTGATGTGGAGCTGATGTTTGGTTATAATAACGTCCAAAGAGCTGTTTTTAGTTCACATACGACACTGAAGGCCTTGCAGGCAGCCGGTGGACTGAGCTCATTCCAAAGCTATTATTTTGTGTTTCCATGTTGAGAGTAGAATATTATCTTATTATCTAGATTATTTTTACAGTTGTTTTTACAACAAGGTTTAAATGGTGAAATTGTATGTGGTTTTGATTTTCTAGGCATAAATAAGTGACCACGTCCTCTGCAGAGAATACACTTATACATATATTACATGATTATTGTTTTATTTGCTAACTGTAATATCTTGGGGGAAATAAAAATATGGCCTGTGCAAAACCTATGGCACATGTTATGCTATATGAACATATTTATTTTGATTATTTATAAACGCAACTGTCTAATTAGACACGGTGGCCTAAATTTGCCACATTTAAGTGTGTTCTCTTTCAATAAATTTAAGAACAATCAACAAACATTTAATTTGACCATTCAGGCTTTTTACTACGACTGTACAGCGAAGGTTCTCTAAAGCGTTCTGTGAAGAGCACTGTTCCAAGTGCCAGAACTTATTCTGAAATCACTGTACGGGTATAGGCTATTTGCACATGATGTCACATGACTGCATTGCTGTGGCATAAAATGCATGTAGTTTGTGCCATTAGTGGTTGCTCAAATCGATTTGACCAAGAAACCACAAGGAGCGGTTATCAGGTACTGAAATGTTTTTGAAGGGGAGAATGCAACAGAACTGACTAACGTTTATCAACAATAGCCTGTGAACTTTTGTCTGCAGTTGGGACAAGGCTGAAATCAGTTTCCTGTACACAAGCTCTGGTTCCAATGTAAGTGTTAGTGGAGATTTAAGAGTTGGTATTGATTGTAGCAATTATCTTTAGTCTATCACCTATACCTAGTGCTCACCTACAGCAAATTAGAGACTGACTTCAACCTAACTGCTACCAAAACCTGGTAGCCTTAATAATTATGTGTACTTTCATTCATTTTCTTGAGTAGAAGAATATCTGGAGAAAAGGTAGTTCTTATATCTACTGCCTTGATAGCAGCCTATCTTTCAGTTTAAAAAAAAAAATCCTTTTCATAGTATAAGGATCATATTACATGCTTGCCTCTATCTCGTCCATTCTGCTTTACCTCTAAATCATATGCACCATTGGATTCACATGACTGCAAAGTACCCATTTTTTACGTACCATCCAAAAGAAATTAGGGAGAAAATATACAGCCCAGCAATTTAGTGGAACTGTTCACTGTATGTATTGAAGGTGTTTTGTTTTTTTAATTGATGTCTGTATAATTCAGTGGTTGAATGTAAGAGTGGTTTGATGTGAAATGGATGATTGTAAAGACTCAGATTTTTTACAGTGATGGGGATGGGAACCAGGGGTTGCCATTGCTACAACACAAATACACAATCCTGTCGGACAGTACAAATGTCATCTGAATTTTTATACGTAATGTTGATGATAGAACAATAGTGGAAAATTTAAAGAGAGTATCTCTGATCACATTAGGCATGGATTATTATATCATATTAGTTAGAAGGTGGACTTCCTGCTCCTCGTGTCATTTTGTCCTTTTTCTGTTTTAGTTTCTTCCCTTGAAATGTAATAACTTTTGGTCTTAAAAAATATTAAAGACCTTAAAGAACTTTATAATACGTACTAACGTCATGGAGGAAACACATGCTTGTCTTTACCCTCCCATGCTAGTAGCCTCCCGACACAGGCATGTAATAGTGTTCATGTAATAGTGTTTGAATTGGTCATTAGAACCGGGTGGTGGTGGTGGGGTTCTCCTGTCATTTAATCCTTTTCTTATTTTAGTTTCTTCCCTTGAAATATGATATTTTGGCACATCTCTGAACTGACACCTTGCATCAACAGGAAGTGCAAAATAGCACTAAAGAACTTCATAATAATTTTTAATTAATAAAAATGAAATTGAGAATGCAGATCTCATTATTAAACTCCACAGATTTGCATAATTTGCACTAAACATGCATGCTTTAAAAAACAGGGTCCGACGGCATCTGTGTTTTCCAGTGCAGACATGGATTAGAAGGCAGGTTGAAATATTTTGGAATTTTATGATTCAGCACACTATTTTTAAAAAACCGACCAGAGCTTTAAGAAGAGAGGTTAAGGTCAGTGCATGACCCCAGCTCACCTAGTGGTGTTTTCCTAAGTGTGTGTGAGCATGTATGTGAATGTGTGCGTGTTTGTGAGCGGACCCCTAGGAAACAAGCCCAGAGCCCTGTTGGGAATTCCAGCATGTCACAGCCATAAATCAAGCCTCCGCTAATTGGTGGGAAAACAACACTCAAGCAGTATATAACCTTTTATGTGTCTCTGTGTTCTTTATGATGGTACTAACGAGCGGCCGTTCATCAGTGCTGGACGGCAGAATCGGACATAAAAACGTCAGCAGTCCACTGCACTCAGCGTGCACTATCGCTGGACGGGATCCCCGCATTTGCATGTGCTAATTAGTATGCCAATTGGCCTAATTAGCCCGGGGGGACCACACAGGCACTGCTGCATTAAATGGTTCATTTTTGTTATGACTCAGCCATTCCCAGCAGTCCGAGCAATTAAGACGCAGTCATATCCTCTGCAGCGGGTCTGTATTTTCCAGCTGAACTTGCCTTTTTCCACATTCGCTCTTGATTAGCTAATTGCTTTACGCCTGTTGTGCAAAATTGCATAAGGATGAAAAGGGAGGGAAATGTGCCTGGATAAGCTGACACCCAGGCTGCTGTGTAAAGAGCTGCATTGTGCCAGTTTAACTCTGAAAATCACTTCCTGCTTTATAGCTGTAGATGAAACGCAACACTGAATCAACTAAAATATGAATTTTACTAAAAATATAAAAATAAAAACTGTTCTCTCCAATTCGAACCTCAGTGATGCCACATTCATCTGTAACTGTTGAAGAACATATCTGTCCTCTCTCTCTGGAGGGTTTAGGATGGTCCTCCCTCTCTCTTCATCACTTAGCATGATGAGAGTCATTAGTTAGTGTTCTCCCCCAAATGTGACCAGTGACATGTCAGCCTTCACTATCCCATGCTGGTAGCCTCATGTAATAGTGGCCACAAACAAAATGATGAGAGCTGTAATAATGACAACATGACTTGCTTACATGTTTTTAACATTTTAACATTTAAAAGCATTTATTTGGTGATGATGTTATGCATAAAACCACGAGAGAAAGGAATGCTTTGTCATGGTTGAGTAAGCAGTCCTGGATCCAGTAAAATGCTCTAGAGTGAAAATTCTCTATGAATATTTGAATCTTTGTTGTTATTTATCAACGGGTGTCCAGCAGTGAAATAAAAGTGCTGTTATGAGATATAACTACGTGGCTGGAATTCTATTGTATGCTTGGAACTAACTTTAGTAAGAGATTGTTATGTAAAAAAGTAACAATGCAGTGAAATGAACATTTTCAACTGAAACCAAAATATAGGACAAGAAGCTAAAAAAAAGGCAGACAATAAATAAAGATAAGTTACATAAAATGAACATACTAAAATTTGACAACCGAGACTGGTTAGTCATCCAAGGCCCTCGTTTTTAGACATCTTTACCTCAAACAGATGGTATTAGCCTGCGAGCAAGAATTTTCCTTTCTGCTGCTGATGTTTTGCTGTATTCAGATTTTGATCCGTTATTATAAGCCGCTGTCCACTTTGATGCCATGGATTCAAAAATGGGAAATTTTGAACTAAAAGGGTAGGAAGGGTATGAAATAGAAGCTGAATGTCAGTGCTGGAATTTAATTGCTACAGCATACAAGAATTCTGCTGAATGAGGATTCCTCCAAATAAGACTTTGGGCACATAGTTTTAATGCTGGAAGTCATTTTGATAATGAGATTTAAACTATCAAAACAGCCTTCTCAGACTTTTAGGTACAGAGAGCAT
The DNA here is from genome assembly GCA_024036415.1 of Prochilodus magdalenae. Classification (NCBI taxonomy): domain Eukaryota; kingdom Metazoa; phylum Chordata; class Actinopteri; order Characiformes; family Prochilodontidae; genus Prochilodus; species Prochilodus magdalenae. The sequence continues at coordinate 2,460,477 of JAMWET010007653.1, read as the reverse complement.
CAATACATATGCACTACGGTAGGACATTTCAGTAGGACTTCTTCATTCTACATCCTTCAACTTATGCTGTGGTGCCACATTGCACCTATATCGTGCCATTTTTCTCGATGCCATTTTCTGCCAACATGTCGTACCTGCTGTTTAACTCATTTTCCAAAGACTCTAATCATCGTGAGGTCAGCAATGTACACACCAAGCTAAAGGTGTTCAGATGACAAGCTCATTAGCAAATGCTAAACGTGGGTTCAACAGCTATATCCCCACACGGGGGAAAAAGAGGGGAGGATTAAACACTTAGCTCCAAGTGCCCTTAGCCATGATTTGTTTCATGACCTGAGTGAACAAGAACAGAGACATAACGATCTATAACAGCTCAGCTGCTGCTGGCCTTTGTTCCTCTGCTGGCTCACACAGGCGCTATTGCCCTGAGTAATGCTGGAAAGTATTGATGGGGGATGATGAGGCTACCGAGGCAATGTTCTCGCCACACCTACTGACACACATGGTGTTGGGGTGACTTTGGTGGTAGTCTGAGATGATGAAGAGAGATTTGCTGTTGTTTTTCTGCACTTACACATAGCAGTGGTATACAGCTCTGAAAATAATTAAGAGACCACCGCAAAACTATCAGTTTCCCTAGTTTTACAGTTTATGGGTTTGTGTTTGACCAAAATTAGCGGTTCTGTTTTATTCTAAACACCACTGGAAACATGTTTCCCACATTCCAGATCAGATAATGTATTTTAGATCTGCTTATTTAGTAAATGAATAATGATGCCTTCAAAAGCCTGTTTTTTAAATCATGTTGCTGTGCATTGTCACAGCCAACGCTCGCCAGCCTTTCAGTAGGTCACTTAAGGTCATCAAAGTTATGTGTACTGTAACGGTCACTTTAGGTGCCGGCATTGAGTGCATGCACGCTGTATGTCGTGAGCGAGAGAGGGAGTACAAAGCCAACGGTTATATAAGTACGACACACGGAATGGTTATGGGGGGTTTTGTAAGCTCTATGTTCTACTGCAGTGTTATCTGGGATTGTAACCACGAGGTGTGGGTGCTCCTCTGCCCAATAAATGGTCCAGTACCCCGAACGGCTGTGTCTCGCCTGGATTCCTTTCTGGAGTTGAGGGAAAGCAGCTAACCCCCCGTTGCATCTCCCTCCCCGGGAGCCTTCACCCAACTACTGAGTGCGTTACAGTACGTACTTGTGTTGCACTTATAATGACCTTTTCTTTTCTATAGGTATGAGCGCTGGGCTGGGGTTGCCAGGTAGTGCTCTTTTTGTTTTATATATATATCTGTGTATTAATCTCTAGGTATCAGCACTGGCCCCCTGTTCGGGCAGTGTCTGGGCTCATGGTGAGTTTTAGGCTCTAAACTTCCTGTACTAGCTGGAATATTATCCAATGGAACACTAAGCACAGTTGTAAGTTTTATTTATTTCCAGAGCTGTATGTTTGGGTGTCCTTGACTGGGATGGAGCCTAAGCTAGTTTAGCTAACTGTTAAAAAATCAAAGCTACTCAAGTGTTTTACTGGATTTTCTACTCGTTTTTTAAGCATAGCAAACCAGAGCACAAGAAAGAGATGGAAGGAGGTGTAGTAATGTTAGTTCCTCTTGACCCTTCTTTCGCTGTGCTAGTGACCTTGCCAACTTCGCTGTCAGTCTTTTGGCATCTGAAATTCCTGGCAACCTTAGCTGTCTCTTGGCCCCTTCCAGCAACCTTTAGCATGGCAGTGGTCCTTGGTTCATTGGGGCTGAGGTAAAGCGCACTCTCTGCAGCGCTGTCCGCCCTCTACTCGTTAGCCATCTAATTAGCCTTTAGCTACTTAATGAGCTGAACAAAGCGAAGTTGTGAGCTAATGTCTTGTTGGAAGGCAGACCGTGCTTGGTGTTGTGGTGCACTAGTCGCCGTGTTGTGCTCTTGAAAGGGTTTTAAATGGTCTCCTGTTGTGTGGCCTGTCTCAGGGATTTTTACGGGATGGGTGTGTTTAGGAGGGAATTGTTGGCTTCTTTATATCACCAGTCAGGCTGGCAAGCTGAGGAAGTACGTTAGTTTGATACCTAGTTTTGATGTCTGACATTTGCTTCTTTTGGGCTAATGTAGCTAACAGCTTTAAAACCCACAAGTCAGCATCATATCTGCATGCCTAGATCATTGTTCACTTGCCTCAAATTAGTGCTGAGTTGTGAAGCAATATTGAGACGACTAGCAGCATCATGCCCAAGGTTGAAGGAGCGAGTTTGACATTGGTGGGACACATTTGCTGCTATGAATCAGAGCCCACCTTATCCCCTAAAATATTAACTATATACAAGTTGATTCCACTGTGGCAGTAAAATACGTTATGTATAGTGACGTGGAACAACAGCTGTGGAATTACAATACTTGGCAAAAAACCTGCTTCTGCTCCCCTAAAGCCAACAGATTACACTTTAGTGAGGCAGTGTGTCGAGATGTTCTGAAGCTCAAGCACAGTTAACAGTATCGCTACCTACCCAAAACCCATTTACCCAAAAAACAAACCCAAACGCTTTAGTTACCCTTTTAATTTAGTGAATATTTATGATTGACAGACCAATACAATTCATCCAAAATGTGTCTAATAAAATAACACTGTAAGTGTACACAGTAAGTGTTATGTTATAGTTTGATGCCTTTACTTTTATTGGAATAAATGTATATAAATGTAAATTTATAAATATTAAAAGGTTAAATCATCCTAAAATGATCCTAAAATGATAAATATTTAATACATGGACTAGATTTAAAATTATTTCACTTGATGAAATGTCATTTTTTGCACTGTACTTTCACAGTCACAACATTATCCTCGTAGCTCCAGTGCAAAAACTACAGAAGCAGACTTCAGACACCAAACACGTCTTAGTGGCTGTGTTTGGAGTGAACAAAAAAAAAATTCTTGATTTGTTTTTTTGCCAAACTATTAAAGTAGGTTTGTTTGAGGAGGTGAAATTGCGTTCACTTTGTGTTTGAACATTTATTTGCTTGGCTGTGTTGGCGCATGGCTTACAATGACTTTTACTGGAAAGTTTATTTGCTGTTCGATTCCAGTGCTCATAGATGAACATCGGCTGAAACAGTGTTTCTCTCAGTGCTGCATGACTAGGCCTTGGGGATGAAGTCATGTTTTTCTGCGCAGTGGGAACTAGTGTGTGTTTTTTACGGTGAACTCCCTTCAGACTGGGTGGCCCTTGTCTTCCCATAGCAGGTGGAAGTCTAGAATCACGATTAAGAAGAGGTCAGAGGACCCTCATTAATAAAACCATGTTTGTGTTTCTCCTCCTGTCAGGAACAGCCGAGACAGATTTTGCCCACTAGATGTCCATAAGGTTCTCAGCCTTACGACTCTGGGGGAAACTGTGTAAACAATCTGAGCTGTTCAACAGTTCTTCTACAGTTCGTCCAGAGCTGAGTGACCCTTATCTGAAACAATATAATGTCCTGACTGATGAATGCCATACTAGAGCTTTTATCTGGGAGGTTGTGTAATTTATATATTTATCAACATCTGTATGTTTAAATTAAGTATGAATCTGGAGTGTGTAGTTTTACAGTCTGACAGTAATAACACAGTGGTGATTTTAATTCACTATGAATTTACAGTGTGTGTAGTGTTCAAACTTTCACAACAATAATTGAGTGACTTTAATCCAGTATGAATCTGCAGTGTGTAGTTTTTATAGTCTGACAGTAATAATTAGGGAGTGATTTTAATCCAGTATGCATCTGCAATGTGTAGTTTTTAAAGGTTGACAGTAATAGTTGTTGAGAGATTTTAATCCAGTATGGATATGCATGGTGTGTAGTTATCACAATCTGACAGTAATAATTGTGGAGTAATTTTAATCCAGTATGATTCGGCATGGTGTGTAGTTTTCACAGTCTGACAGTGATAATTGTTGGGTGACTTTAATCCAGTATGAATCGGCAGCATGTGTAGTTTTTACAGTCCGACAGTAATAATTAGGGGGTGATTTTAAATCTAGTATGCATCTCTAATGTGTAGTTTTTAAGTAATGTAATAATTGTTGAGTCAGCATTTTTAGATATTCGTTGAAGTTTGAAGTAAATGTAATTCTGGCATGTGTGTGTAGTTATGATGACAGTCCGTGACAGTAATAGTTTGTTCAGGTGAGTGTTATATAGTCTGAAAGCATTAATTGGGGAGTGATTTTAATCCAGTATGAATGTACAGGATATGTAGTTTTTACAAGCAATAGTTGTGGAATGATTTTAATTCAACATGTATTTTCACTTGTTCTCCTTTGCTGCTCCTCTTCCTTTTGCAAGTTGTTTATTATATATCTAAGCTTCTCAGAAATATCTGCTGAGAAATGAATAACTTTTAATTTATGGCTTTTTTAAATGGAATTGAATGAAGACTGTTCTCTGACTTTTGCATAGTACAGGATAATTTCCTATTTCTATAAAGTCTCTCTCTCTCTTCCTCTTTGTGTGTTTAGGTAGGCTCAGTCTCACTGAGCTGCTTCTGAACAAGCAGAGGCCTGTTCTACGCCGGTGGCCAATAAAATGAGAAAATCAGCCACTGTGCCACCGCTTATGAGCCAACCAGATAAATACACTTGTCTCTGTGCAGCTGTGTATTTGCGTGTGTGTAGATGCTTTGCATCTGTCCAATCCAAAGATTTCACTCGAGTGCAGTTCAGCGGGTTAACTGAGTACAAAGTAATGCATTACAGAAATGTCCTTACTTTTCCTATAACAGAGTCATGTGAACCATTACACTTTAAATCCTTCTAATCATATTACAGATACTTATTAAATGTTACATCACTCACACTTCAGTTTTATGTGAGCTCCCAAGTCAGGAATCATTCCAACTACGCTATACATAAATGATTATTTAAGCATCCTTTATAATAAATGAAGTGGTATTATTAGGAACTCTGAGTTCTATATAGAACCATTTCATGCTTAAATGGCTCCTTGCATGGTGAATGGCTCTTCAGATTGATGGAGAATGTTGTATATAATTTTATATTGAATCTTTTTGAATATAGTTCTATACAGCACCAAAACAGGCTTCTATGGTGACAAGCTTGACACTGTAACAATAACAGAACCCCTTTTAGTGCTATACAGACTCGCATTCCCATATTTTTATATCACTATATAAAACATACATAGAACAATTGCAGCATGCACGATTTAACCATGTAGACAGTTCTATATACAACTCATGGTTCTACATAGAACTATTGACTTTACTAAATAACCCTTAAAGGAACCATTTTTAAAGTGTAATAATAACTAATCTATGTTTTGATTCAATTACCAGATGAATTTATCATAGTAAAGAAAAATAAATTGCTGTTGTTGCTGATGATATTAAAGCCCCAGGGAACCTAAACCTGTGTTTTCTTTCTTATAAGGTTAATATTGTTATTGAAAATTATCAGTAAACATATACTTAGTAAACCATTTGACTAATGTTGCAGCAACCTATAATTACACACTAGACTAAGCACACTAGACCACCTGTCTGTAGCTGCTTGTTTCTTCCTTTATCCATACACCAACATTGTTCCTGCGAACATTTCTCCAATCGCTTCATCTTCATTCAGCCCATCTGTTAATCCGTTAATTTTGTGCCCAGTTAGGACCAAGGTTCGGTCCATAAAATCTGGATAAAGGTTTTCTCCATAAGGGAACAATGAGTGTTGGACAAAAAGCTTATTAGCCACGCCCACACAGTTCTCAGACAGGTCTATTAAGTTTCTTTGCTGTGTTTCATCATATTTATATTTATATTAAACATCCAGTATGATTTTCATAAAAAAATAGAATGTTTAATTATAATATCATCACTATCATTTTAATATTGTAAGCATGATATTCACTCTGTGAATGGTAGAAATATAACTTTGTGGCTCACTTCAAAGGCTGTGAATTTAAGATTTGCTGTCACCTATGAATCATGCTAATATGTAACTATGTAACTAATATGTAACTAATGTATGCTATGAATAAAAATAATCCATGCTAAAGAAGAGAGAGCCACCCAAAGAGATCTGTAATGTGTACATTACATTTTTAGAAACTGTCTAGGACAGCCCAGCTGTCATTGTACTTCCAGCTGTTTTCATATAGAACCAGCCAAATTGCTCATCTGAATTAAGCAAAACTGGCTATATGATGATAGTGATGATGATTATGATATTAGAGAACGGTGGCTCTTTCCTTTTAAATAAAATACTCAAATTTATTCGAAAAGGGTCCTAAAAAGAGAGTGCAACTTTTCGGAGGCCGTAATAAGAAGCCCTGAGACATTTTGAGAGCAGGAATTAGTCATTTGTAATGGGATATTGTTTTTGTAATATCTGCCCAAGTTTTCAAGGCCTAACACAGTGAAGATGAATCAGTTGATGTGCTGCCTTTTAGACGCAGGGTGCATTTCGGATCAATTCTCTAACTGGTGTGTCAGAGTGTTTTTTCATCTTGGGGGGCATCATCACGACCACGGTTGCGTTCCGCTGCTTAGTAATTGTTGTGGGTCATATGTGGTAGCTGTTTATGAGAACAAGTAGCACCTGAGGCCACACAGAAGCAGCAAAGAGGGTGTGGGTTATTAGCACTACGCGTAGCTAGGGTGTTTAATGAAAGCAACAGCTTCACGCTTTGCTGGGTTTAGGTTTTTAAAGATTGATGGGGCCATCTAATGCACTGTCAAAACAAAACAACCCACACGCAAGTTCTTTATGTTACGGTTAGAGCTGATACTTTTAGCGTAAGACTATCTGATCTTATCAGAGTGCATGCGGGCCATGCTTTGGGTCGTCGTGGCTTATTGTGGTTTGAAGATACTTATTTTTCACACCTGCACAGCTAGGATGAGGGACAGGTGGGTTTGAGGCCATCATCAACAAAGTTCCATTCCCTATGTGAAGATTTTTTGGGGATAGTTAGAGATTTTTCTCTGTAATATATAATTAGGAAATGTTATGTGAAGCACAACCTTCAAAGAATGGGACTCCTAAACAACCACCATCTCCTGAAAGACATGTAGAACCCAGGTTAGATCTGTACGAGAATCCATGTAGTTTTCTGTCCGGTCTTCAGTCTATCCGGTGTTGAGAGAAGGCAGCTAGGCTCGCTGGAGGGTTCTTGCCAGATGATGTGTGTAGCTGTTTAAGAAACCCTCACTGAAAGAAGGGGATATAGGAGTTATTGGTCTTCTCTGACCACCCCAGTCCAAACCTCAACATCACTGAATGTGTTTGGAACTACTTGAACGGTGAGAAGCATCTTCCAAAGTGAGTCCCCTGAAAAGAGAATGTAAGCTGTGATAAAGGATTCTGTGCAATTTGTTGTTAAATAGAGTCTTTATTTCCTGAGGCTGAACTGACTTCTCTTGCTGTTTACTTTGAAGGTTTTAGTTGTACTAAATTAACCCTGTGGAGTGGAGGCTGAACTTCCACTACCATGTGGAAGAGTAAATAATGAAGGGTGTATACTGGGACTTAAACACAACTTCAGCATTTTATTGAGCCAAAAAAAGAAGACGAGAGTCTTAAGAACATCAGGGTCCAAGCTTCTACTGCATTAGCTGAGCCTTTTGTCTTTCCAGCATGCTGCAGTGCTGTGTTCCTTATTGTCTAAATAGATCTGAGTCCAGAAAAACCTTTCCTTGCAATGAGAAAGAGAAGAGGAAACGGCTGCAGTTAATAAGGTGAGATAAAGTTTGGTGCCAGTAAGCTTTAACAAAACAATTTAGGCTTGTTTTAACCCTCTAAGCTGCCTTACTAAAGAAGTCGTTGTAAAAAATGTTCACAGGTTCTGTCACTGATTTTAAGAAGCTGATTCTGGCTATTATGTCACACATGGTGTCAGAGATATGCCTGACTTACACCAAAGGACTTTTCTATGGGGTAATTTCCCAAGTCAAATCAATTGAACAATCAAGAGAAGAGTTTTGTGATGAGAGGCCAGATGGCATTCTTTTCTCATTGAGTTGTGTGCTGGGATGAGTTTAGATCTTTTTCTAATCCTGTTGTGTTTCAGGTATTTCAAATCAAGCATGTTTAGTATGATCATTTTAAGCTTGACACACTGATGTTATTCCAGCATGTTAGTTTATTAGCTACTTGTCCATATATTACAGGTCTCATTGCTTCGTCTGTACTTTTACATGAGGATTAAACCACTACTGGATTTATCTGAAAATAGTTATGAGCATGGGCCTCGGTAGATATGGGGAGGCGCGAAGGGGGAGAGTACAGGGGGGTTGATGTTGTATACAAGAGACTGAAGGATTAGCTGAAAAGGTAGCTTGGGTCTTGGGTTGGAGTGGTCAAGAATCCGAATATTGGAGGGAAGTTGGAGGGCAAGAGGAGGGGAACACCTCACACACACTGGGAGGTGAGATTGAAAGTGGTGGTGTGTATGTCTCGTTCTGAACTGGTATGACGATATATACAAGAAAATGGTAGCACGGTTTGTCCGTGAAATGTGTAAATGCATGAGGCATGTGAGGTTCCTTTGGAGTCCGTTAATTTGCGGAGATATCGGTCCGTAGCCCTCACTTGGTTAGTTGGATGGAGGCGCGTTTCTTAATATTAAGCTCTGTTAAGGCGGGTTCAGGCTGGTCCATAGCGTTACAAATGGGGTTAACTTGTTCGTTATATGTGTTATACAGGAACAATAGGTAGCGTATCATCCAGTTTCTGTAAGAATTAACGCTAAATTGTCAAACCTAGTTGGTCCTAGTATTTTCAACAAGTTCCTGCCGGTCAGACTGGGGTCAGTAAAAGGGTGTTATTAACACAGGAAAATAACCACATCAGGCGAAGACACTACTGCAGAGGTGAGTAAGCCTGTTTACAGCAGATGTGGTGATTCTGTGTTATGATTTCAGCGATTTGCCTGGCTTTTAGGTGCTCTTTAAGTAGCTTGGGTCATTTTTTTCGGATCTGCATGCGTCTTGGGTGCAGATGTGTACCTTATTTTCTCTTCTAAAAGCTTGCCAATCGTCTTTTTGTGTGTCTCGTACTCATCCGTAGGGTTCAATATTATTTTTTGAAGTGTCCGGTCCTCCATTCGCGCGACACGAGACCGTAACTCCACGGCTTGATATGAATATCGCTGCCTTTAGGAAGCACAGTAAAGTTCACATATCTAGCGCCAGCGATTTGAAAGCCCTATTGAATGAGCGTAAATGTGAGTAGTTGAGGGTTCCACCGTGTGAAGAAGTGTGCTAAGTGTTAAAAATGCTTTTATACACTCACCAGTCAGCGCTGTAGCACCACACGCTCTGGCCTCAATGTATTGGACATTTTTGCACCAGTTTTCTGTACCTATAGGGTGTATTCTATAATAATAAAAAAAAGTCGTCAAAGACATACTCTCTCAAATCATTGGTCTATTGTCTGCGCAGGTCTCTCTAACTTTCTCTCTCTGCATTCTCTGTATTAGCCTCTCTCTTTTTCTCACTCTGTATTGTCTTCTGCAATCTTTCTCCTAGTCTCTCCACCCGTATTCTCTCTATTAGTCTTGCTCTCTATATTGTTCCTATTAGTCTTACTCTCTGTGTTGTCTCTATTAGTCTCGTTCTCTTGTTTTCTATTCCTCTAGCAGGCTCTTCTTTCTTTGCCTGCATTGTCTATATCAGTCTCCCTATGCATGGTTTATACTAGTCTCTCTCTTACTCTTGCTTTTTTTGCCTTTTATCAGTCTTTTCACACTCTGTCTCACTCATTCTGTATTGTCTGCATTGGTGTAGGAACTATAGAGGAAACTGTTGCATTTGTCCCACCTGAAAATAATCAAACAACTATCCCGTTCTTCACATTTGTCCCAAAAAAGTGCTGTAAAAAAAGGATGATGGTAGGGCTTTTGTGTGAGAAGTAAAGGACATTGTCATATATGTGCTGTCTGTATTTTTTGAGGTACAAACAATTAGGCCTAAAAAATATATATATGGTTCAATTTATAATGCTCTAATACACACATACATACATACACACACACACACACACACACACACACACATACATACATACATACATACACACACACACACACACACACACACATACACACATACATACATACATACATACACACACACATACACACACACACACACACACACACACATACATATATACATACATACATACATACATACATACATACACACACACACACACACACACACACACACACACATACATACATACATACATACATACATACACACACATACACACACACACACACACACACACCCTGTTCACCGACACCACACAGGGTCACACATAAACTCAACATACCTACATTACATACATTACATACATACATACATACACACATACATACATACATACATAAATCCTTAACACAACACATCATTACAGAATGGTGGATTCATGGCAGCAAATATGTCTCTCTTTCTGTATTGTCTGTATTAGTTTCTCTCTCTCTGCATAGTCTGTATTAGTCTCTCTCTATTGTGTGTATTGTTCTCTACCTCTGTATTGTCTGTATTAGTCTCTTTCTCTCTGTATTGACTGTATTGGACTCTCTCTCTCGCTCTCTCTCTCTCAGTATTGTCTGTATTAGACTCTCTCTGCGCTGTCTGTATTAGTCTCTTTCTTTGCCTTGTCAGTTTTATTCCCTCTGTCTGTATATGTCTCTCTCTCTGTCTCTGCACTCTCTGTATTAATCTCTCTCTCTCTGTCTCTCTCTGTGTATTGTCTATATTAGTCTCTCTCTCTTTCTCTCTCTCTCTCTCTCTCTCTCTCTCTCAGTATTGTCTGTATTAGACTCTCTCTGCGCTGTCTGTATTAGTCTCTTTCTTTGCCTTGTCAGTTTTATTCCCTTTGTCTGTATATGTCTGTCTCTCTCTCTCTGTCTCTCTTGCACGCTTTCGGTCTCTCTCCCTCTGTTGTTTTAGTTTGTTTCTCTGTATTATTCTCTATGTCTATAAGTAGTCTGTCTCTTTCTTTGTTGTCTGTATAGCCTCTGTCTCTGTATTGTCTATATTAGTCCCCCCCCCTCTCTCTCTGTCTGTCTGTCTGTCTGTCTGTCTTTCAGTACTGTCTGTATTAGTCTCTTTCTCTTCCATGTCTATATTATCTCTGTACTGTCTATATTAGTTTTTCCTCTGTTTGCTTTAGTAACAGCCTATGTTCTTCTGAAAAGGCTTTACACCAGATGTTGAAACATTGCTGTGAAGATTTGGTTAAGCATTTGTAAGGTCAGGTTGGATGGTCAGTTCTGGATCACTCCTAAAAATACTGGATTGAGCTCCTTCACTCCAATAAACCCAGCTACATTGCTCCACAGCCTAATTCTGGGGGGATTTATATCCCTTTAGGCCACACTTAGCATTGGGAATAGTTACGGTAGACTCATGTTAGGCTCTCCATGGTGTCCTATTCTATTGGTCATTGCTACTATGTGGGGGTTATACAAGCTGTTGGTGATTGACTGAATAGTGATGGGTTTGAAAGGGTTTGAAAAGAAGAAGCTCATTGATTTGACTAAAAGAATCGTACTTGAAGTAGTGTTCAGACTGATCTTATGCACCGGCCAGTAGTCTTTAAACACACAAGTGAACGCTGTAGCGTTTGGAGTCAAGCACAGTGGGATTTAGTGGCCTAATATTGCTTTGGCTGCTTTTCTTACCCACTGATGTCCTTAATCATAGTGCATATTACACAATGATCATTAGTGTTTATTGTAGGGGAGACTTCTTAAAGTGGACCTGCGGCATGTGGCTGTTTCTAGCAAATACTGCTGCCAGAGCGGTTGAGCTGCGAGTTGATTAAAGAAAGAAGGAATAAAAAAAAAAACTTACCTTTGAAAATGAAGGAAACGACTTTCCACAGCAGATGTGTTACTACATTGCCTATTATGTTGCCCATTAAATAGGCTCTCTCAATGGCCCATTATTTTCTCCAATAAAAACCGGCTCACTGCGCCCTACATATCCAACCCCACCCCCCCTCCCCACCCACACTTGCGTTCACTTCAGAAAGCATATTTAAGAAACGATGAAATCCCCCTGTATAAAATGAAACATTTGATGTCTTAAATATGAACCAGACGGTGTTTGGGCTAACCATGGCAGGTGTGGAGAGGGCCAATTCTCTTCAATAACGGCAAGCTCTCCTCAGAAAACCTGCCAGAGAGCAACCCCCTTCCAACACACCCACCCACACACCTTCCTCTGCCTTCCGCCTGCCCTCAGATTACTCAGAGGTAGTTCCCATTACGACAGTACTGAAAGGCTGAAGAAATTCCAGGCCTGAAGCAGGAGACTGGCCATGAAAGCTGGAACTAATGCACGGGAAACAACTCAATGCATTTGATCTCATTAGCCTGCTGTGGTATTTCAAGGACAAGTTTGCCTCTGCTTTCTGAATTACTATTCGGATGACATCAGACTCCAATCAGATACCAATCTATGACATCTGTAAAGTTATGCACAGTTTAGATTGTAAAATTTTTTTGTTCACCCAGCTAACTTTAACCTTTAACTAAGCTTAAACCAAGCCTGCAAATATTAGTGGCATAACTTTTGCACAGGTCACTTTTTTATGTTTTACTGTATGTTAAACAGCATGTTATTACACAGTATTTAAGTATGTAGAAGTATGTTCTCTATAGATTACATGTTTATTTACATTTACTCATTCATCCAGCGCTGTACTTGTCAGTTCTATTAGCTCATTGACTCATCTGAAGTCTGTTGGTTGTGATCAAATAGTAAAACACAATTTAAATTGTGCTAATTTTCTGTGCAATATCTATAGGGTTTAAACAACGTGAGAATTCTGGGCCAGTGGGGATACCTGATATTTTACGCTTACATTATTTTACATCTTGAGCAAGCAAAATGGCAAAATCCACACAGTGGATGTGTCGCATTGCACAGCATCCAAAAATTCAAAACCATTGATTGTAATAGGTATGCATTAGTTTCTCAGGATATCACAGTGTGTCACTCCACATTTTGTCATTACCACAATAAATTAAAGTCATATTGTGGCTTAAAATTTACACAGAGAAAGACGTACAGATAAACAAGCAAATGCTAATGGTCTTTTATTTCAGCTAGTTGGTGGGAAATAGAGCTAGGTGGGAAATAGAAACTGGGTTTGTTGTAATGTGGCTCAAAATGTTCGAACATTCTTCATGACAGAGAATGACTGGCACAAATTCGCATAAACTCCATTAGTTTTGCTGCAGTAGTTGTAGCTTTTGGGCTGTTTCTGTGGAATGGTTTTGGTTTCTGAAGGAGCTGATTAACCAGCTGAGTAGATGCAGGTTTGTGCGCAATGCTGCGTGAGGCATTTGAGCTGCACTACTGCGGCACATCTATCATCACCTAAACCTTAACCGTGCTCCTCCAGCAAACAATATATCTGTTCAAATTATTTATTATAAAAGTTTATATATAGTTATTATATATAACTATATATTACCGAAATGTCTGCCAAGTCTAAGCATTCTTGCCGTTACAGATATGATTCCCATCACTGTGCATCTCTAAACACCGGGACTTTCTCAGCCCTTTTGTGTAGGTTGACACAGCCTGTCTTTATTTCCCTGTGGTTATCCCTTCATTAACCCTTATGGATGCTAAAACATCAAAATGAGCTGTAATGCACATCCCACTTGGAATGTGAGAGGGGTCAAAGCAGGAAGCTAAAGGCAGATGTTCACATGATGATGCTTTTTTAGCTGCCTGCATGACTCCATCACCATTTGGCGTTATGACATTGTGATAAAACACCCAAAGCAACCGAGCCCGCTCCTGTCAATCAAATCCTCCACTTGGCCCTGGGTGATGTAACTGCTCACCCTCCTCCGTGTATCTCAGGGAAATATGAGCCCGGAGTATCGTCCTTTTTTTTGGCTCGAGCCTGGAGTATTGTCCTTTTTGGCTTCTGACATATTGTCGTAATGTGATGGAGCATCCGGACAAGATGTGGCATTCTGGAAAGGTCAGCTCTCGGCCCTCTTGGAATCCGTCTGTCGCCGTGACGATGGCAGCTGTCATATGGATGCTGGCATGTGCAGTCAACCTACTGCAGAGAAAAAGAGACGGACCTTCGTGTTGTGCCTGAAGATCAGGCCTGTCGTTTCAGGGCATTAGAGTGTGACTGAGAGCATGATGCCTGCTTAGAGATCCTCTAACGTCTCTCTCTGATATTTCTATGAACAAAAGTGAAGTCACTGGATCATGCATAGCTACGTTTTAGGTCTGTGTGTGCAATGTAGTCAAGCACTGGGAACATTAGGATCAGTGTAGGCCAAATAATAGTTGGAGTGCAAATTATTCGACCCCTATTGCAAATCTGCTTTTATTATTAGTTCATTAAATGTATGAACTTTTAGCTGTTTGCAATAAACAATTTAATTTAAAACAACTGATATAACAAGTGTTTTCTCCAAATTCAACAAAAATGCCACTTTAAAGGACTACTGCAGTCTTTAATACTTAGTAGAGCTCTCTTTTGCTGTTATAATCTATTGCAATAGTAATGCATAGTCACTCGTCAGCTATTGACAGTGTTCTTAAGCAATCTTATCCCATTCCTTCGAGACAATGGCTACCAGTTAGCTAATGTGCTTGGGGTGGCGTGCCTTCTTCGAATCCCAACATAGACTTTCTGTGGGGTTCAAATCAGGCAACTCTGATGGCCAATCCAGAATCCTGAAACCAAACCTTGGTTGACTTTAAGTTATGCTTGGGATCACAGTCGTAATCACAGAAGGCATGGCATTTTCTCCTAGGCTTTCTTGATTAACATCTTACACTTCGTGCACTATACGTTTCCAGTGCCAGAGGAAGCAAAGCAGCCCCAGAGCATCACCAAGCCCCAAGCCACCGCCATGCTTCAATGTAGGGGGGGTGTTCATTCTTCCTCTATCAGACAAACCACTGATCCATAGCCCCAAGAAGTTCCTGTTTTGTTTCAATGCTCCACAGAACAGAATCCAAAAATTCTGTGGCTTATTTATAAGATTTTGAACATACTGCTGCTGACTGTTCTTGTGCATTTGGGTCAGTAGAAGTGTACATGTTGGGTATTAGAAATGAAGACCTTCAGTATTATAGTGTGCAAACCCAAACCACCGAGGCTGCTGCCACCAAAGCTTGCTGCAGGCCTTTTGTACATTTTGTAGTCAAAAGGGTATTAGACCACCTGCCTCCTCAGGAACTTGGTGGAAACTGGTGACACCGTCCTCTTTCTGTCATGTCCAGGTAGTGTAATCTCCGTTTCTTTAACTTCGTACGTCTCTCTATTACCTCTAGGGACCATTCAGGTCTCTGGGTCCTTTCAGTGCCTTTACTGTCTTTTTGTATCTTATTTCTTGTTTGTGCAAAGCAATGATCTCAATGAATGAGAGTTTTGAAAATCAGGTGTTGTCTCAATGCCATTCTAGTACTGTCATGCCTCACTGTCTCTTTCTTGCTCTTGCAGGCTAGTGTCCCAAGAGCCTCACACAGAGATTTTCACTTGCGGGTAAATTCTGCTGTACTAACTACCGCGGTAAATTAGTACAGCAGCAATGGTACTATTTTGAACATACTATTCAGTAAAGTATGGCTTGGATGTGTGGAGTCCCAGTATGTGTGGAGACATTAACATCAAAACCTTTTTTTTTTTTTTTTTTTGTTCATGATATTATTTGTCTTGGGCAATAGCAGATGAAATAAAATGCCAGATAATGTACAACACATGAATTTACCCTGTAAAGTTAATATGCTATTTCTTCACTCTACCCCTACCTCCATTGCTTCCAGTTTTTTTATATGGTTGAAATCTGTCACAGAATTTACGATCTCCTGCCTCCCTCCCTCCCAACAACATTGATTGTGTAGCTCATCCACTGTGACGTGTTTAGCCATACTGAAATTTTTCAGATGGAATATTTCAATAATTTCATGAACCTTTTCCACGTTCTGATGTGTGAAATCCAGATGGAAGTTAATAGCAGAGTATACACATTTAATACTTTTTTTTCCAAGTGAAGAGGAGATAACATACAGCATTCATACACCGTTTTAAAACTGTCCAAAAGCAGAGCTGAAGGAACCGGAGACGTGACTCTATTTCTGGTCAGGGAGCATAGTGAACAGTCAATGCTCACTGGTTATTACAGTGCATTGTGGGAACTTTCAGGCAATTAAAGTTCCAGTGCTCTGGTCTGATTTTGACAATGAGACACCCAAGAAAATGGTTGATTCTCTTGACAGTTCCCTGAACTAGGGACACTGAAGAGTAGAGATCTACTTTTCTGCAGAGATTAGATCCAACCTATTTTCAAGAAGCTGACCTGCCCCTTACCTAACTGTAATACATCTGATTCAGCTAATCAGGGACTTTTGAAGAGGTTAGCTGGAGCAGGTGTTGCAGGAACTACTGTGGCTGGAGCATAGGCCCTGCAGGTTGGTAGATCCTCAGAAGCAGGGTTATAGAGCTCTCATTTAAGAACACAGTTTCTGGCATAAATACCTGTTTGTGCATAATAGCAATTGACTTTGGGTTAGTTATCATTGCCCTTTACTGTTATTATGCTGTTACATTGGTCTTAAACTCTAACTTCCAGCTCCAATAAGGTAGACATCCTTAAAACAATCCACTCTAGAGGTAAACATTAGATAAATGACTAGCAAGTTTTAGTTTTGGAGTATTTGCTCTGCCATGAAGAATATATTAAATAACCCTACACTGTAAACATAATTTTTACTGTTTTGTTTATTAAGACTCTGAACTAACTGATTAATAATTAATAAAATGAATTTTTAAATAGTGATGTTTCTACATCTGTAAGCTTTAATTCAGGGCTCTGTAGTCTCTCGGGTATAACTCACTTTTTAATGACCGAAACATTTGGACTGGAATCAGTTAGGCTAGCTTGACAGGGTCATGAAAAAACTCAGAGCCCAGTCTTGAAACTCTCACTTATTTGGATTCTGGGATTAAGTAAACCTGTTTGGGATTTAGTAAACCTGTTTACTTAATCCCAACTAGTCACACTGCCTTGGTCATATCTTTTTACCACAAATGTAGACAATCAGTTAACACGTTTGGTGTCTGGCCATTACTTCTATAGTTTTGCACTACAGCTAAAGGCTACTGCAGCTAAGAAGTAATGGACGCCTCACCAATTAGCACTGTGCTAACTACATGCCTAAATCATCACACAGTTGCCCCAAACCACATTAATAGACTTAGTGACAGGGTTACATATCAGCAATGTCAAACCAAAAATTTAGAGTGAAATTTAACAGGAAAAAGGCCAAACCATTCTTAAAATGTGATCAAAGTTAGCGTAAAAAGATTTGATTTAAATAGAAGCTATTTTGGTTCTCTATCTCTGGTTCTTTGAGTGACATTTTGTTGTATAGCAAAAATAGTGTTAAAAGTCAGACTGTACTTTTGTCCATTTTATAGATAACAGTATCTCATACAGTTAAGGTGAAAGGGAAATGTCCCATGCACAGGCGTCAACAAAAGGACTCTCGTTCCTGAATCAAATCGAATTCCTCTTATCGTTCTATTACTTGGAGACGTTATCTAAAGAAGTAATTTGGTTATAAATTCAATTTCGGGTGAGAGATTTTGTTGTTTACTGATGCTAGCTTTGTTGAAGGCAAAGGGGGAGAAGTCCATGCATGTCAGGAAATTCATTTAAGACGAAGTGTGCGGAGACGGAGAAGAGCTTTCTCAAGGGCACAGGACCAGGTAGCTCTCGCATGTAGATCCATGTTTTATTCACATCTATTTGCTTTCATTTGGCCTGCTGTTAGTGGGTGATTGCTTCAGTGGGGGAAAACGCGACCGGAGCTGCTGCCCTCTGTTTCCTCTGTCATGCTGCCGCCTGCCACGCTGTTGACAGGTTTTATTTGCTTAATAGATTTCCCCAATCTGTCAGCAGCAGACACATGTAGGTGATTCACCTCATGGCAGTTGGAGTGGGACACTGTGGCGGTGCATTTTCACACTTCAGCATTCTCAGAAACGGGGAAATTGAAATGGGGTCAGACCACTGAATGCTTCTGTACTGCTGTTTTACTGATCAACCAGCTCATCAACAGTACCAAACAATCACACTCTATTAAATAACGATTTTTTCGAACTGTGGTTGGATGTTCTGCCAGATTCTGCCAGCTACAGTCGGGTTCAGACAGAATTCTGCCAGCTACAGTCGGGTTCAGACAGAATTCTACCAGCTACAGTCGGGTTCAGACAGAATTCTACAGTCGGGTTCAGACAGAATTCTGCCAGCTACAGTCGGGTTCAGACAGAATTCTGCCAGCTACAGTGAGGTTCAGACAGAATTCTACCAGCTACAGTCGGGTTCAGACAGAATTCTACAGTCGGGTTCAGACAGAATTCTACCAGCTACAGTCGGGTTCAGACAGAATTCTACAGTCGGGTTCAGACAGAACTCTGCCAGCTACAGTCGGGTTCAGACAGAATTCTGCCAGCTACAGTCGGGTTCAGACAGAATTCTACCAGCTACAGTCGGGTTCAGACAGAACTCTGCCAGCTACAGTCGGGTTCAGGCAGAAATCTGCCAGCTACAGTGAGGTTCAGACAGAATTCTACCAGCTACAGTCGGGTTCAGACAGAATTCTACAGTCGGGTTCAGACAGAATTCTACCAGCTACAGTCGGGTTCAGACAGAATTCTACAGTCGGGTTCAGACAGAACTCTGCCAGCTACAGTCGGGTTCAGACAGAATTCTACAGTCGGGTTCAGACAGAACTCTGCCAGCTACAGTCGGGTTCAGACAGAATTCTGCCAGCTACAGTCGGGTTCAGACAGAATTCTACCAGCTACAGTCGGGTTCAGACAGAACTCTGCCAGCTACAGTCGGGGTTCAGGCAGAACTCTGCCAGCTACAGTCGGGTTCAGGCAGAAATCTGCCAGCTTCAGCCGGGTTCAGACAGAATTCTACAGTCGGGTTCAGACAGAATTCTACAGTCGGGTTCAGACAGAATTCTACAGTCGGGTTCAGAAAATATTCTGTCAGTTACAATGGGGTTCAAACAGACTTTTGTCAGCTACAATCAGGTTTAGACAGATTTTGGGGCAGGGGTTTGAGCTATGATACAGTATTCAAGTATTCAAACTATTCTCATGTCATTACAAAGCAGAAATCTCTAAACCTGATCCTTCAAAAGTGGCTCCTCCACACCTGATCCTACTAATCATGGCCTTCAAGGGATTTTAAATATCACAGGCAGGAGTGTTAGATTAGAGCTGGAACTGAACTGCAGGTGGCTTACAGAGGGGCAGCAGCTCTTTTCATTGTCTGATCTTGTTTTAATTTCTTTGTTTAACTTCTTACATCTCTCTCTCTCTCTTCTGTGCTGTAGGTAAGGTGAAGTGTGTGTTTGATGCCCAGACTCCTGTGTGTCCTGTCTGTCAGGCTGTTCTGCGGCCGGGGGAGCTGCAGGAGCACATGGAGACGGAAATCGAGCGACTCACACAGCTACACCTGAGGTACAGATATACAAACACTTCTACCTGACATTCAGACACATACATTTACAGTATTGTGCAAAGGTCCACAGAGATCAACCCTCTAACTTTGTTGATATAAAAGGCATTATATCTTCTTACATCAGTAAAAACAAAATAATAATAATAATAATCTAAACCATAAATGTATTAAGTGTGTCCACTTTTCATTACAGCTTCCATACAGAAGACTTACTTTCAGTTTCTTTGGTATAGCTTTTTCTGCTTCTCACTATCCAAACAATCCCAAACACATTCAGTGATATTGAGGTCTGCAAACAAACCCAACTGAATTAAAACAATAGAACACAGGATGGAAATCATTGACAATTCAGTTAAGCCAATGGCTTTTAGACTGTATGCTTAACCAATGCAAACACAGCAACACGCTCACCCAGCTCATTATCCCCATCTTTCCTCCGGCACATTAAATGCTTCCAGGTCATGATGGCATATTCATCAGCAGCCTCAGGCACGCCTCCATAACGTACGCTGCTCAGACTACACATGCTCACATTCCTTACCACATATTTCACAGCCCCTCACGCTCAGGGCGATGATGGTAAAATCACAGCCATGTTTAATAATGCCAAATCTCACCATCCCACCATCAGCAGCACACAAGGAGGGGGCGAGGGGTGAGGTTTTCGCTCCACATGAAGGATTCGTTCAATAAAGACATTACAGCTCTAATCTGCTTAGTGACAGAAGCGTGGACAGTAATTGTGTCAAATTGTATTCGGCCCAAGGGTGTGTTTCATCTGTACGGGAAGGCAGAATGGAGACGACTCTGACTGCATGTTTTGGCTCATTTGGCTCATTTTGTAACTTTAAAATGTTCATTTGAAGCAAAAAACCTGTAGTTTTGTATTAAACCAAATGCTAAAACTTACAATATATGGGAATTATGGAATTATGGGGATATCCCATCATTTTCATGTACATATCTGCTGATATAGATATAAATATTCTATAGATATACAGAAATGATTACTAAACGTACATGGATAAGGATTAAAGAGTCCTTTATTATTAATTTATAGAGGATTTAAAAACAGAAAATGATAAAAAATAAATTCATTAATAAATAATTTAACATTGTAAGCCAGTATTGACTAAACATTAAGCTCTCAAGAAACTTTTACAAATATCAGTCAAATATAATATCTGCTTTCCGTTCGGTAACATTTTTGTTTCCATACATTTCAGTCCAGGCTGCATTTTCAACATCACATGTCTCATTTAACCGGTAAAGTGGTCAGCTAATCAGAACAGAGATCATGTAAGAACTGTAAAAGTTTCAAACCATTTCAGTTTCCTTTCACTGCCCAGTCCACATACTGTCCATGTGCATTTCATCTATTTGCATGTAACCTCTCATTTAGTTTACCACACTACCCTTGTGGACGTGATGTGGAGTGTTGTTCCTTCAGACAGCCTAAAGTGGAAGATGTTTAATGGTAACACATTTAGTTGCACACATCAACTTGGACTGCTTTTTAATGATACTGGCACAGAACGACCAGAGAATTTTCACATTAACTGCCAGTTACGATTTGGATGTCTTTCAGTTTTCTTAATCCATCTGGCATCTAAAGGCTTAAGAATAAAGGCTGTAAATTAAGTTTTTATATAACTGATTTATATCCAAATTAGTCAATAATAATAACAACACATTATTTTTTCTATAATTATCATGTAGGATTTTAGTGAAAATGTACAGTTGAAACTACAATCAGTATACTGCTTTAGTCACTATGTGTTTACCATTGAAAGCCAATAGGTGTAATATTTCTGCCAAGCTGTTCTGCATGACGAGAGCGGACGTGGCTTAGGTGACCCTGTTTGCTTGAAGTAGAATATTTCTAATGAGAGTCACCCAGATAAACTTAAATGGGAGTTTTAATGTTTGGAGTTCTTCATTATTATTCTGAATTGTGATAAACACACAAACAAACAAACAAACAGACAAATACATACATACATACATACATACATACATACATACCAAAATACATACATACATACATACATACCTACCAAAATACATACATATGTACATAAATACAGAAACCTGCTCTATGAGAATCCTTTTAGAAATAGCTTGTTTAGTTCTAGGGGAAAACAGAGGTGGGAATATCTTTATGTTAAATGAATCCTGGCACCCACAGATTTTATTAGTGCACTGTAAAAGATACATTTATCCAGTATTTGCTTCCTTACTGTTCGGTTCTTGAAAAGTGTATGAAAAGTGCTCACCTCTTCTTTACAGCCTGGAACGGTAGATTTCTTCACATACTCAGCCATTTTCATTCCTGTTGCTTGGAATCGGCTCGTTTTGCCATCCTCTATTGTAAATGCAGGTTTTGTATTTGAGAGAGGGATGACCGTGTTTGAGGTTGGTGCATCAGTTATACAGTATGTACTGAACTCTCCTTATTTAACTCTGACAATGTAAATACAGCTTCCCATTCCATGGCATCTTTAAAAGCAGATAAAATGTGTAAATATAAGAACTGTGTCACCTGGAATCAGGGTACAGGGGCTAAAATGTAGTTGCTTCATATATAGAAACATATTTGTAGAAACACTTCCTGAATGGAGGTTGAACTGATCACAGGTCTTTGAAGCATGTTTACTTACTCTGTGTACGATGCGGTATTGCAGCTCAGTCTGAATCCTGTGTGAACTCTTTCTCTCTTGCAGTCCTCATGTGTCGCAGAAGGAGTGTCTTAACACAGGGTTTCCAAAGGTAAGAGCTACACGACTAGTGGTCTTTTAGATTAGCTGTTCTATGGAACTACTAGCAGTTGTATGGAACAGTATCTTCACAGATTAATTAGCAAATTAAAAAAATGGTCACTATTCTATTTCTATGAAAATCAGTTTAAGCTCTTAAAGGAAAATGTAACCATTCATCAAACTTTCTGAATAATTCAGTGGGCGAGATGTAAACAGAATCATTCAGGGTGATTTGGTGTGAAATGATGGATTGTAGAAATGCTTTCAGTGGTGGTGATAGGACCCAGGGGTCACCATGTCGACAGTACAGAAATATAAATTTTATTTACTATCCAAAACACCAGTGAACCTACATGGGCTGTATGAATATTTATCTGTAATATAGTCGATAATGAAAATAGTGATTCATTTATTTTATAAATAGCTTTCCTTAGATGAAAAAAAACTGAATTATTATTATTATTATTATTATTATTATTATTATTATTATTATTATTATTATTATTATTATTATTATTATTATTGGATAGGATTAACAAATTAGCTATTGGCTAATAAAGTATTCTAATTCTGGTTCTCTCAATTTTTGTCTTATCAGCCTCTCTTCTCAGTCCACATCAAACGGGAGGGGGGCTCCTCACCCCGTCCAGCTGATGAGGCTGTCCATTCGGACAGGTACCAGGTGAGACATCTTTTCTTTCCTGCTTCTATAGCGCCAAATTCCAGATTAGGTTTAGGAAGCTGTGTGCAGTGTCCGTGTTATTAATATAATCTATTATCTATTTTCAGTATGTGCTATAAATTATCCAGAAACTCCTACAGTTTGTAACCACTATGAATAATTCAAATCTAAATGATTCAGTATTATTATATTTATAAGCTATTATTATTATATTTATCAATTGTACATTTTTTATTACTATGAATTATTTAGTACCTATTATACATGTTTCAATATTTACTATAAAAGATTAAGAAACTCCTATTAATTATTAAGTGTCTACTATAAATTATCCAGGAACTATTACCTTCTGTGGTTTATTTAGTAACTGCCACTAATTATTGAGTATTTACTATTAATTATTATTGAGCTGCTAATATGAATTATTTAGTAACAACTATAAATTATTCTGTGTCTATTTTGTTTCTCGTATGAATTATCAGGTAGGCGTAATGTTTTTTTATGTAACTACTTTGAATGATTCATTATCTACTATGATTTTTCAGTCACTGAAATGAATATCTAAGTTATGCAGTCTGATGAAACCGGCTCTATAGTTTAACGGGTTAAGACAGTACCTAGTGAAGTGCTGCCATCTACTGGACTACAATTGAATCACCAGTGTATTGTGCCAGACAGTATTACGGAGCATGCTATCTAAATTCTCTGTCCCTCGGAAACACACTACAGCCACTTTATCAGAAACCCTTCTCGCATGGCAGTGAGTGCCTTTCATACACTGCAGGGATATAGTGACGAGCGTGATCACAGCAGTTATTTAGTGGTTTCACTGCCTTTATCTGTTTTTGTTTTTTCCCACAGACTTTTCTGCGAGTAAGAGCCAACAGACAAACAAGACTGAGCGGTATGAATGTCTTTGCTTTCCTCACATCAGTTGCTTTTAATCAGTGGCTTTTATATTGCCATTATCAGTCCAGAACTTTCAGAGATACAGTACAGAACAGTACACAATCTCCTTTTTGTTGCTTTTTAAATTTCTGAAAATTACTATATATATATATATATATATATATATATATATATATATATATATATATATATATATATATATATATATATATATATATATATATATATATATATATATTCAAACCTATTTCAAAAGCAATACATATATATTTCCATTACAACCAGAAATAAATTACTACATTACTACATTCTATGTAACAATTACGTTGTCTGATCTTACACCTTAGTTTAATACTTTGTATCGGGGCAGGAAGTGTGTTTTTGCCAGTATATAAAATTCATCTAAGCTCATCTAAAGAATCTATTCTCTGTTGTGTTTAAGAATCAGTCTTAGGGGCGATTAGTCACAGCCGTTAAACAGCTTCCCACTCAGACTGAATGAGTCTTTTGTCACAGATTATTGATCATCATCTCTCTAATTAATGACCCTTTGAAATGAAGTGGTCAGCTATGTGATTATGATACACACTCACATGCATACTGGTGTTATAGTCATTCTAAAGATTAACAATGCCTTTCATTTTTAGCGTTAAGGAGAATTTCACATCTTTCATCATTTCTGTATCATTTAGTGGTGAAGCTGTAAACCTTCAGGTTGGTTTGGTGTGAAATTGTTGATTGTAGACTCTGATTTCTGTATGGCAGTGGTGGTGGGAACCAGGGGTCACCGTGTCTACAACACAAATATAGCCATTTAATTTATCATCAAAGCCAGCAGTTAACCTACACCTGTCTTTGGAGTTAGCAATATGAATTGCTAATGATGTAAAATAGTTTTCTTTGGGAATTATTTAGAACGCCCTGCACGTTTCCTTCCGCCATGAATGATTTAAATACACTGCTCAAAAAAATAAAGGGAACACTTTTTAATCAGAGTATAGCATCAATTCAGTTCAACTACAGGAACATTGATCTGGTCAGTTAAGTAGTAGGGAGGGCCGTTAATCAGTTTCAGCTGCTTTGGTGTTAATGAATTTAACAACAGGTGCAGTAGAGGAGCAACAATGAGACACCCCCCAAAACAGGAATTGTTTAAAAGGTGGAGGTCATTGACATTTTGTCCCCCTCATCTTTTCCCACTGATTTTTTTACTAGTTCTGCAGTTGACTTGGGTCAGCGTGACTACTAGTATCCGGTACTAGGTGCAGTACCTGGACCCTACAGAGGTTGCACAGGTAGTCCAACTACTGAGGGATGGCATATCAATATGTACCATTGCCACAAGGTTTGCTGTGTCTCCCAGCACAGTCTTAAGAGTACGGTGGAGATTCCAGGAGACAGGCAGTTACTCTAGGAGAGCTGGACAAGGCTGTAGAAGGTCCTTAACCCCTCAGCAGGACCGGTATCTGCTCCTTTGTGCTAGGAGGAACAAGATGTCTCATTAGGAGCATGCCCCCACATTGTATACAAGCGTGTGGGGGCCATACAAACTACTGAGTACCATTTTGAGTTGCTGCAGTGGAATTTGGGTTAAATGGACGAGCCTGCTGCATCATTTACTCACTTTGATTTTCAGGGTGTCTTTGAATTCAACCCTCTGTAGGGTGATCATTTTCATTTCCATCAAACGATGTGGCATCCTTTCGTTCCTAATACATTACCCAGTCTATATGAGGAAAGATATTGTGCATGATTTTTTTCCCATTGAGATCTGATGTGTTTTCAAAGTGTTCCCTTTATTTTTTTGAGCAGTGTATTTAGGCCAAAATCTTCTGTTTGTAAAACAGTGGAAGCATATGCATAACCATTTTTGTGAGGGAGCTTTTAAAGTTGGATGTCTGGTTCCTATCTGCAACACTGTGAACAATTATGACTCTAGGTCTGGTGTCACACCAAAATTTAACAGCTATGTTGACTTTTTCTTCATTTAAACATGATTTTAAAGTTTCTTGATAATGAAAATATGAAGTTATGTAGTCTGAGGTCATAGAGTCTGACTTAAGAACATGAAAGTATAGAACAGGCCAGGTCTGCCATCTTTTTCCTTTTCCATCTTCCCATTGCTAATAGAAAACTGGTTTACTTTAGAAACCCGCCCTGTGCTTTATCAGTTTATTTTCCTATTCATGTTTTGCTCCGTCATCTACATGGACATGTTTTCCATCACACTTTTACAGCCCTTGTAGTTTAGATAAGATGAACAAAACTGTATATAAACTTTATATTGAATTGAAGCTGGTTTGTTTGTTATGTTTGTTGTGTCTGAGGTTTCATTTATTTGTTTTTGAATAGCTCGTATTGGGAAGCTGAAGAGGAGAAAAGCAGAAGAAGAGCAGGTACAGAAACACTGACTGTGTTGATACAGTTATTATGTTGGTTTATTCATTTTTTAATAGCATATATTATTTGGGTGGTGAATGATTCTCAGCAGTGACACCAACATGCCCCCATCCTAGGACCACACTGTCACTGCAGTGCTGAGAATGATGCGCCACCCAAATAATACCTGCTCTGTGGTGGTCCTGTAGGGGTCCAGACCATTAAAAAACAGGATAAACGAGGGATAACAAAGTATGCAGAGAAACAGATAGACTAGTGTCTGTAATGATAGAACTACAAAGTGCTCCTATATGGTAAGCAGAACTGATAAAAAGGACAGGAGGTGTAGATACAAGGAGGTTGGGTTAATGTTATGGCTGATTGGTTTATGTGTAATGTAGTATAAGACATTGTGTGTCTTGTTACAGAGAGAAGGTGTGTGTGTTGCGGAGAACGAATCTGTCGTTGGAGGGGACGAGAATGAGTGGAGTGAACAGAGACGAATACACATGGTGTCCATTCTAAGGGGCTTCAGAGGTACACACACTCAGAATCTGTATGTGGATCCACATGTATATTTCATCAGTAACTTACACATTCATTGTATAATTTATGTATTATTCAGTATCTACTATTAAATATTAATTATCTACTATAAATGAATAAGTATCCACTATGAATTATTCAGTATCTGCTATGAATTATTCAGTGTTATCATTCATTATTCAGTATCCACTATGAATTATTTACTATCTACTATGAATGATTCTGTATCCACTATGAATTATTCAGTATCTACTATTAATTATTTAGTATCTACTATGAATTATTCAGTAACGTCTATAGATTGTGCATTCTCTATTATGAAGTACTAAAATGTAGTTACTGAATATTAAGTATTAAGATTAGTAAGTGAATATTAATCCTGCACTCTGGGGAGTTTATTGTGTGTATTGTGTATGCTGATTAAATACGGACATGTTTAAATAGACTTTTTCTCTCTCAGGTTTGGTCAGTAGCACGGTGAAGGAGAATCAGGACAGTGATGCAGATCTGGATGTGGACGGAGACGACACACTGAACTACGGCAAAGCACAGTATCCTTCCCACACTCATCATTCTCAGCAACAGCAACAGAAACATCCCTGTTTATCACACTCTACTGCCACATGTTAGCTCCTCCTGTCCCAATCATCACATGCATGCCCGCCCGTTCTGCCTGTATTTCCTCAGCTTGTGTTCTCAGATACTCCGAGAGAGACGTGATCCCCAGCTCAAGAGACGCAGACGACACTGAGACTGGAGTGAAGTATGAGTCCATATAGACTTTCAAAGCCATTTTATCTGAGAGTTTATCTGTGACTGTGAAAGATGTAACAACTTCAGTATAATATAAAACGGCTGACACATTACTCGCTTTCTCATTTGACATCTTTTTGGGAAACCTCTGTCCAGGGTCATAACTGAGTCTAGAACTTGTTTTTAATTCTCTAGTCTCAAGACATTTTAACACAAATATTGGAAATAGTATTAAATCATCCATAACAGCTGCTGCTGTCTTTCTCATTTGTTGTGCTTTTTCTTTTTGATCTGTTTCCTCAGTCTGGACACTGCCAACAGGTTGTCTCCAGGACATGACAAATGGTCAATCGCAGGTGAGAGTGTCATCAGTTTTAGATTGTGTCGATTTTTGTTTAACTTATATGAAGTGCACAAAAGATGGTTCTTCAAAGGTTCTTTAGTAATGACAAAGGTTCTATATGGAACTATAAATACTCAAAGAAAAATACAAAAAAGTAGTAGTAGTATTTGTTTTAGATTATATGCGTGCAGAAATATTTTATATAATTTTTAAATAACATATACAATGATAATATAAAGAATATTATATTATATTATATTATATTATATTATATTATATTATATTATATTATATTATATTATATTATATTATATTATATTATATTATCAAATTAATGTTTGTGCCACTTAATAACTGTGTTTATAAATCATTGATTAATAAAGTGTAACTCTATAGCAAGCATAGACTGATATGAAGAGTCTTGTCTGTGTCTAGAAACTCCATCTACAAGCAATGAAGATCACAGTAAAGCTGATGGCAATTCCAACACCTCTCCACCCTGCAGGAGCTGGGAGCTAGAGATGTAAGTAAACTCATGCTAATTTAACATACACCCACAGCACTGTGCAAGTCAGAGATATAGAAATAATGAATAATAATTATGTGTGATCCGACTGCCATTATTGCTGTTAAATTCTATACCTAGTGTCCATGCTGTAGACTATATCATTCACCAACCAGCCACTTTATTAAATACTTGTTTATGCACTCATTCTCCATTTTATCAGCTGATCCACTCACACCAGCTAACTACCACACTGCCACCACATCAGTGTCATTGCAGTGCTGAGAATGACGCATCACCCACATAATCCTGACCATTGAAGAACAGGGTGAAAAAGTTTTTAAAAAGTTTTTAAAGCTAAATTTTGACTTAAAATCTCTGCATGTTACTTTGTGTGATGCAGAGAAATGGTGAAGCGGGTATTACAGGCTAAGCTTTTGCTAATAGATGGTTCCCATAACCTACCACTAATAACCGATGTGCTATCATATTCAGGCTAACTGAGTCGATATTTCAGCTGACAGGCCGAAAAAGCCCCTAAAACATTTATTATCCCTCCCCTCGGCTCGGTTACAGGAGAAGTATGAGATGGATCGCTTAATGTCCCCAGCTGTCATGGTTCACTTCCTGTGAGGTGATTAAATGGCAGATGTAGAAGCAGCCATGTTCCCTCACTGTTTAATGGTGGAAAAGTGGAAACACTCGAGTGCATGAGGAGAGCCTGAGATAAATGACAGTCTACCGTTACTAGCCGTTATCTCTTAGCCTGTTAGCTTAGCCTAATTACACAGTGTTTATACCTATTTGACAATGTCCTATGCTAACCTTCCTAAAACTAGAAGATATTCTGGAGGTTTAGTGAGCATTAGAGTGCTTGTTCACTACTTTAACATTATAAAGAAACAAAATAAAAATAAATGTGTGCTGCATGACAATATGGCCTTTTAAATGGACGGGAAGGTGCAAAAAAGGTGTCTGATCTCTGGTGCCCCCCTCCTTTCACCAAGACTGATTTGAAATTAGTTTTGTATATAATAACAAATACTGCTGCTATTCACAAATGTGTTTGTAAATTAAAAATAAAAAGCTAACTGTAGCTAGCAGGGCAGGGCTCCACTTCACACATGCAGTTTAGTATGCACAACCTCTAACAGGTGTTTAGTATTTCCTCTATCCAGGAATGCACCTACTGATTCATCAAATAATCTCAGGGTGATCTGAGTCAGTCTCAAGATTGTACATTTCAGTACTCCTGTGCGGTCCCGCATGTTTAATCCAGCCGTTTGTGTATTCTAGAGTATGAAAAGCACTTACCCTCCAGTTCTGGACTCTGTAGCTAACTGCTCTCTGATGAATAGATGAGTAAATGTTTGTGTGTGTGTGTGTGTGTGTGTGTGTGTGTGTTTGTGCACTTCAGGATGTCTGATGACTCAGTCAACACACTGGAAGCTCTGAAGACACGGATCCGAGATCTAGAGAAGCAGCTGACTAGAGGAGATCGAATCAAATGTCTCATCTGCATGGTGGGTCTGCTTTCACCATATTTATACTTATATATGAGAAATACTCCTCTGCTGCTATATACACACACACACACACATATATATATATACATATATATATATATATATATATATATATATATATATATATATATATACAGCTATACACCTCTGCTGCTTCTCTTATTCTACATGCCTTTACATTAATAATATGGTTTGTTCTCATTTTTTCCATGACTGCAGTTCATTTACTAATGCAGTTAGGTAAAACATACCTTCCAACTGTGTATTTTTTTTTTTAGCTGGGTCTACTTTTAATCTGACAGCCCTGCGTGACAGAGAGAACCCCTGAGTGAAAGACAGTATTTCTGGTTGTGGGTCCACAGCTTAAAATCCTCCCATGTAAAATCAGTTGTACTATAGGGACTGTTTTCACACTGTTCTGTGCCTTTTTACTATATAACTAGGTTTTCATTAGGACTGGTTGCCTCCCAATTTAATTATTTTGTCTATGTATATTTGAAGAGACGTATTTGTCAGAAAACTAAATACAGCATAACAGATGTTTCAGCATTTACCTGTATTACAGTGCCCATAGAGTATTCCAGCATGCATAGTGTTCCAGCATGGAGAAAAGTACAATTTTCAGCATTCAAATCTGCAAACATCTTCTAAACTGGATTTTTTACTGTTTTTAGGACTCATATACAATACCGCTGACATCCATCCAGTGCTGGCATGTGCACTGTGAGGAGTGCTGGCTCCGCACACTGGTGAGATACACACCTGATGATTATTACAATGTATTTATCAGTTCTGAGGGATCACTTGTTTATTGCAACACAATACAGGCATTTTTATAGCTCTTTATTTGGGCAGTAAAAGAAGAATAAATATAAAATACACTAATACAATATAAATTCATGTGACTTTTTACTGCAATGATGTTTTTTTATTTTAATTTACTTTACTGTTATAGTGAAGTTTGACAGACAGGAACACACTTTAATGATTTTAAACAATTTGCGTTTGCACAGCACTGTACTTTTATCAAATTTCTGTAAATGTTTGAAGATTATTTTATTGATGGGCATCTATTGTATGTTTTTTATTATATTTTATTGTGTTTTAAATGGTGTATACTATATATCAAGGATACACATGGGCAGATAATTAATTTCACAAATTTAGAGAGTAATAAACAAAAACAAATCTCAAGTTAATATCCACTGTAAAGTAAGCTTAATATAAAATCTACAATCACACCAATATTTTCTCTGTGTGTCACCAAACACACTGCCACAAATACACATAAACATACCACACACACGGGTATGGATTGCTGTTATATAATCCTACCACACAATCTGAGCACAATATTCTTGAAATGAATAATTTTGGACAGCACCTTTTAAACTGTTGCTCTGTAGCCTTACTGAATACAGCGGAGCTCAAAATGACAGTGCTAATTTTGGGCCTGTCTGAAACCAATGCATCCTCTATGTATGTGTGTCTGTTGTTTAAGGATGGCACCACTATGAAGCGTATAAAGGGGAGTTTTGAAGCTTAGAAAGTATTTGTTTTGCTTCTATAATAGCATGCATAAGTTGTTTCAATTCATATTGTGATGTTATTTTGAATCACATAGTTTTGTTTATATAAGGGGGTTCCTTACCTTATTTACACACAGAGAAAATTAATAAAATGTGGAATTTGAATTTAAATAAAAAAAAACAGACATTGGGAGGTGGTCGTGTAATGATTTATTTGGGTATGTTTCTGGTCCATAAAGCATTAAGAAAAATGTAAGATAAAATTTTTAAAAATGGAGCACTGCATTTCTAATCCTTTGCAAATAATCTAACATTTTATGTAATATCAAGCAAGATGCTAGTCAAACACAGTGTCATGAGAAGTGGAGGTGGAGGGAGGTGGAGGTAAAACATGATGTTATTTTACTTTGCTCCACCCACAAAATTACAAAATTAAACATCACAAATTAGGATAAGTTTCAGGGGCGGAGCTAAAGTCTTTATGTTTTGATGTAAGATTTAAAGAATTTAGTCTTTAAAGTGATACAATATGACAAATTGTGCCTAATGTTACCAAAGACACAAACTAACAAGCTCAGAAAGGTTCGGTTTGAAATCAGGTTGAGTTGTAGCTCTAAGGTGGAACAGTCTGTTAGACACTAATAGACTGATGCACTGTTCTAATGTTTATTAACAGGGAGCGAAGAAGTTGTGTCCACAGTGTAACACCATCACCTCCCCAGGGGACCTGAGGCGTGTGTATTTGTGACTGGGGGTCTTGGACAGGCTGACCTGTTTGCACTTAAGGAGCTCTCTCACATCCTCACAGCTAGCTGCACTTCCTGCCAGAGGACGACATAAATGGGTTTTAAACTGGACCAGACCCCGGGCTGACTGGACGGAGACTGTGAGAAACTTCAGCCTTCTGAAAAGCTCCGTCTGCTGGGCTCCATCTACAGAACAGCCCAAACACTATAAGCAGATTAAACTTCGTACATGGACACTCCAGTGTTTTGAGACTGTATAAAGTTTGTGCTCTGAGAGCAGTCCAGCCGTTCTTCAGTGGCACAGCAGGCCTGCACCATAAGTACAGAATATACCTTGCAGTATAATAACAACTCGGGATGCATCAATAACAGTACTGCGATTGTGTATTGGCCAATACATCATCCGATACCAGCTGATGGTGTTGTGCTAACAAACAAATCTCAAGCTGGAATATACAAGAATTTGCTCACGCAAAGTTGCCAGTCATTTTAAACAACTCAGATTCTGCCTAGGCATATTCCCACCAGGAATGCACAGTGCAATTTTAGCTCGTTTTTCCAACGCATAACAACACAATCATTTCACTTCCCCAGTACAGGAAAATTGTGCCATTGAAAAGGAGTGGTCACATGACACATAGCGCTTTAAACAAAGGCCCGTTTATTGAATACAGCAAAATAGAGAACCACTGCTCAGCCATGGCTAGAATGGCCTAGAAGCAAGCAGATCCTCAACAGCCACATCACGACACAACACAAATAACGTGTGCACAAATGTAGCTGAGCCATAACAGCTTATTTACATTGGCAACCCACAGAATTACTAAAATCGCACAGTGTATGTCTGGCTTTAGAGGATATTCAGACATAGCTCTACCAGCCATTAAGAAGAAACACAAGCTCCTCGGACGTGATTCCTGCTGTCGCTGTGCTACAGAGATTGTTGTTGAAAAAGACAGATGAAGATCAAAACTATTTAACATACTTTACTCTCAGCTGTACAGAAGAGGAAACAAAACCAGCTCCTCTCCACGGCATCACTACTTCATCCACACTCACTAATGTAGCATAGTACTTTTGCTAGATTTAAGTTCTAAGGTACATTCCACTAATTCAACAACTACATACAGTATTCTAAGTAGGATACTCAGTAATGGGCTCGGTATCAGTGAGTACTTAAAACATGTACTTGGTCTTAAAAAATCTCATTGATGCTTCCCTAATAAAAACACTCTGGTGAGTCAGTAAAACAACATGGTAAAAAAAAATGTCATTTTCATTAAAATTATTTAATTTTGTTGGTTTGCAGTCCTGTGAGAAAAGTCAGACATCACCCTTTCAGGTTTTTAATATAATGTCAAAAATGGATGTCAAGTACAAGTTATAAATTTTTTGGTGCCAGAAAAGAACAGGAAACTCACACACTCAGTATAATATCACATCCATCGGTATTTAAGTTAGCCACTCTTCACTTGTGTACTCTACAATCACTATCAGTTGCATCTCTCAAATACAGAAAACCTTCTACATAACATCACTAGCCAGTTTAAATCTGAGTAGCAATATTAAATGACACAGAATGTTAGCTAGCAGGCTAGGTGTAAATGTGTGCAAATGTTTAGCAGGAGTAAGCAAAACAGTAGAATTCAGTAGAAACCCTTTTACACAGATACTTAAGAACAAAAAATTGATTTGGTAAGACCGATGGCTGAGACCAGACTGAAACATCTACTTCTTATACTGAACTTTAGAGATGTGGCTGCAGATTTCTTTGAAGAACTGTAAGTGATCTTCTGGTGAGAATGGAAATTATGAAAGTTGATCGTATACATCTGATATAATCTTTAGTTGTTGAGGCTTCTGTGTTACTTTCTGTTAAATTATGTTTTCTGCTATTTTTGTCTGGCAGTGAAAAATGCATTACTTGTACATAATGGCTTTTTGACTCGAAATTAAGGAAAGGGTGAACTTTTGCACAATGAAAGCTCATTTGCATACGGCAGTCTACTGTAATGTTGGTATTGGAAAGCCTAATATTGTAAGCACGATAAACAAAACATATTGTGCAGCCCTGCTACACAGGTACTTGAGACTCGAAGCACAAGGGCAGTGTGGTTTACAATATAATACAAACATTTATCAAACTTTTCAACCTTTAAAAGATCTCTTCCAGCAGCATAACAGCACAAACATGTGCACTGTAAAACAGCTTCCAGGTACAATATGTAACAAAGAGTAAAGAGATGCAATTCTCCCTCTCTCTCTGTCTCTCTGTCTCTCTGTCTCTCTCACTTTCTCTCTCTCTTTCTTTCTCTTTCTTTTTATTTTGTTTTTGTGTAAATGTGATGTTAATCAAGGGAAACTGTACATTTATTTACTTTCATTACTGTAATTTAATAGTTGGAATAGTTTTAAGAGGCTCTAATAATGAAAATAAGCCTCTAATGATACAGTAAAGTTTTTTCATGGTAATTTCATAGAATTCAGAGTCTCTTTTGTTACCAGTGATTAGTACCTGTATGAAAAAGAATTTAGATTACAAACAACAGATTTTAACTAGTTATTATTTAGACATTTTTGATAAACTATCTGAGCAGTTTGAGAATCAGAAATACTTACTGTCGTCAGGTTCCTACATTTCTAACAGTGGCTCCAAAATAAACAACAAATAAAACAAGAAATAAACATTTTCATGTTGAATTAGTGACTAGCTTGATTTTTATTTTAATAAAAAGTGTCATTAGCCTGCTAGCCTTACCTCCTAAATGGGACAACGTCTGAAAAAAATCCTTTTAATGTTTATTGCAAAACAGCCTACTTGGCAAGGCTAAAAACTAAACAGCTTCAGACTTTGAGATGAACTATGAGGATTTTTATTGACTCTGTAAGTAAGCGTTTGTAAATCAGGTGTAAATCTTAAGGTGTAAATCAGCACTTGTTACTAGGCCATGCCACTGGTGTGGATCTGGTCACAAGTTCTTATTGGGAACAGGTTTTCTCAGTTTGACTCCTTTCTCAGTTTGACTCCACTGAGAAAGATAAAGAGCTTGCTGTATTAAGTATGACCTGTTCCAGACTGAATCGTTGCAGTTGTAAGATAAGATAAATAAGTGAGTAGGATGACTATGATTGACTTGAATGACTTGGGTTTTCTATGGTGGAGCTTGTAGCAATAGTTTTGTTTATGTCTGTACTGAGTAAGATTAAGCACTTTTGATAGTTTTGATCCAATACTAATCACTTATAAATAAATGTTCATGCATAAAACTGACTCTGTTTCATTAAACCCTTATAGGCCTGAGAAGACAAGACAAACTCGGCCATGATAATGATGATGGCAGTGATGATGACGGTGATGGTGTTGGAGATGATCATAATGATGATGATCATGATTGTGTCAGTGGTTTTCTTGGTGATCCCATTGGCGATGGTGATGTTAGTGATGATGGTTGGTGTGGTGGTGGTGTTGGTAATGATGACAATTGTGTGGATGGTGTATGTGGTGGTCTTGGAGATGGCACCTTTGATGTTGGTGAGATTGTCTCTTTGCTGGTGATGCTGATGAGTGTGTTGGTGATGATGATGGTGGTGTATGATGGTGTAGGTGGTGATGATGATGTGGGTGATGATTCATCTACAGACAACATATTTTTGTTATGGTATATTTTGTGTTTTATGTTTTATTTGCAATACAATATCTAATATATTAAACTCAGCAAATAAATACAAATGGAGCACTAGAGTCTGCAGATAGTGATGTTTCTGTTGGACGAGTTACAGAAACATGTAACTGTAACTTAGAAAATCAGCAATGTTATTTTTTCGTGAAACCAGCTGAATGTCTTTTCAGGTGAAAAGTATTTAGTCAAAAAAAAAACTTTGGTTTTTATTGCAGATGCTTGCTTGCTTTAAGATACACGGCTGATTGGATCACTACCTTCTCACATATTCCTCAAATCATCACACATTCTTCAAGTGTTATGGGTACCACTTTAAAATAAGGCTACCTATATAGAGAGTTATAAAGATGGTTTAAAATGAGTTTACTAATGGTTAATAATGAGGCCATAAACACATTAAAATAATTAATAAGCAGTTATAACACATGAATAAGATAGGCAACAGTGCCTTGTTATTAGCCTAACAGTGATCACACATACGTTTATACTGTTAAAGCTCAGATTTGAATGTTTACTAATCTTACCTTGTTTTTTTCCATCAGTCCACATAATCCTGACAGCTTCAATACATATTCACGTACATCATATGGAGGAGCTCTTTTAATAATGTGTTATAACTGCTTATTAATAATTTGTAAAGTGTTTATAACCTATCTAATAACCAATAGTAACCTATTAGTAAACCATTTATAATCCTTTATAAAGGTAGCCTTATTCTAAAGTGGTACCGTGTTATGTACTGGCATTGATGTTTACCCTGCATATCGGGTGAAATATAATTAGCACAGGGCTAACAGGAAGCATGTTTAAGGCATCTAAAGCATAGATAGAGCAGCTCTCTCAGGGAACAACAGTGTCTCTGGGTGGAATTAGGTTAGCTCTGGATTAACTGAATCTTGGCTACGTCTGGGTGATGCCAGGTCATTAAATCCTGAGCACACTCACCTACTGTGGCTTCATCAGCACTCAAACACACTCTGCAGTGCCAAAGGGACGGATGTGATCTAACAAGGTCCAGCCACAAACAGACGCTCTACAGAGGCGAGTCAGCATGCTTGAAAAATGTCATCATGATTTTCTGTATACTATATGTGTAAAAGTTTGTAAACCCCAGCATTCTGAAAGCTCTAAAAGGAAGCATATTAATAGGACGTTTAACCCCCTTTTGTCTCTTTTGGGAGGACTGGGATGTGGCCAGTCACAGCAGAGCTCATTTACATACACATAGTTGGAATTCCAATGTTACTTGGCATTGGAGTTCAGATGCAAGAATTTGTGTCTTGGTCTCAGGAGGGGCTTCTTTCATGGAAAAAAAAACTGGAGGTTGCATGTCACTTTTGACTTTATAACAGTGAAACCCCAAGATGCAACTAAACTTTGCAGTTGTGAAACTGTGATCTTTGTGTGGGGCAAAATGCAGATATGTCCCCTTCCTGGCAAATGATCACCTATTCCATGCTTTAGAAACTTCTTTACTGGCCCTGATTATGCATACTCATCATTTTAACTGAGGACTTATTTGTTGCATCACTGTAACTTGACAGTTGTTATAGTGATACTGTTGGTTCCATCGGTGAAATGAAAATGGTCATAGACAGCAATAAAGCTACTACAATACAACAGCTGACTAAAAACCCAGTTAGGGTACAGCTTATTTTCCATAGTCAGTGATGTATCTAGAACTTCTAAAGGGCTTTAAACCCCATATTTTGTCTCATGAGCTTCACTCTACCAGTTGTGTCTGCTGATTACACTGTACACTGCCACTGGAACAATAGGAGGCTTTCTGGAAGGCCTTGATTGTTCCCCACTGCTATACTGATACAGCGAGGTAGGCTAGTGCAGCCTTTGTGGTAGTGTACTCCAATTTGAGTACCTGCTGTTATAAGCCTGTCCCCTGACCCAGTTCCTGTTGGTTTTGGGAAAGCATCCAGAGAGGTGAGACACCATCGCCCAGCATGTGACAGGATTGCACTGCCACTCATAATCTGATAACACAATCCGATTACCTTTTTTGTGTAAAAAGTTAAATTGTAAAAGCTATGAAAGGATAATTAGAAGAAATCTCATATGTAGCTCCACTCTGCTGATGGACAGTTTTGTTAGCCACCTTCATCAGTGGTCAGTTTCTAACCAGTGAGTGGATATTTAAGGTGGATGGTCCACTCCCAACCTCTGGAACTGACATGAGCTAAAACTCCTGTAGCACCGCTGTGACTGATCCACTCATACCACATACACTAACATGTCAGTTGCACTGCTTTGCTGAGACTGGATCACCAAAAATATGTGTGGTCAGGGCTGATAAACAGATGGGCAACAGTCCTCAATTGTACACCTGCAAAACCGCAAAACTATACCTTTTAGAGAAGAAGCGCTGGGGCTGGGCTGGTGCGTCTTTCATACTTTAATTTAACAAACATAACTATGCATTATTTCATACCATGAAGCATTCAGTGCCATGCAAAGGTGTGGGAACTCCTGGTCAAAATTTCTGTTACTATGAATAGTCAAACAAATAGAAGATGGACTGATCTCCAAAAGGCAGAGGAATGAAACATAAGAAAGATTTGTGTAGCATTTTAGTTTTGTACTATGCTACAGTGGAAAAGATCTATTATTTTCACCATGGTCTCAGATTATAATTTAAATTGTTAGGGCTATAACTTGTTAATAATTATTGTTGGGAAAGAGCAGGTGATGCTAATTCTAAAGCTTTATAAATACTCTGTGATGGGCTCCTTCATTTGGTAGTTGATCCCCACCCAGCAGGCCAAGACTATAAGAAGATAACCAATCAAAACTCTTGTATGACTGCAAAAGACCTTCAGCAGTGATACACTGTTCTATGGTGCAGCAACACCTGCACTAATATGACCTCCATTGAAGAGTTATCCCAAGACAACCTTTCCAAAATTCAGCATTAAGAGTTTGCAAAGGAACATCTATCTAAACAAACCTGAAAATATAACTTTTGGCCCCAATTAGCAAATATATGTGTTTGGAGAGAAAAGGCTGCCGAATGTTATGATAAGAACACCTTTCAGACTGTTATGCATGAAACTGATCAAGTTTGTTTGCAGCCAGTGTTGCTGCTAAAGGTTTTGCCACGTTCCTCAGAGTACCCCCACCTAAATATAGTTGGAAATCTCTGGATGCACCCAAAAAAGCAGGACATGCAAGGTGGTAGAGGACCTACAGGGAAAACAGGATTATTAAGAATTTGCCCAAACAAAAATGGAAAGACTCTTAGCTGCTACAAGAAACATTTACAAGATGAGATATTGGCCAAATGTGGTGTTACTGTACTGTACCTGGGATTACCTTCTCTTTGTTAAACATACTGAAAATGTAAAAAATGTAAATCAGTGTTATCTTGTTTAAGATTACTTTCATCTTTCATTTTATCGCTTTTGGAAATCAGGTCGTTTTTTTAACTCGCTTGGTTACTCAATCATACAGTGGTGCCCAAGCTTTTGCCTGCCACTGAATTTTTTTGAACTTCACACACCCTGTCTCCAGACTTACTACTGCATTTTTAAAGCAGTCAATGAGTTTCGATTAAACTGGCAACTCAGTGTCTGTAGGGTATAGGGAGGTATTCTCTTTAAACTCCATGGCTGATAACTTCTTAGTGCATGATGGCAACACAAGCAGCCTGCTGTCTGATTGGCTGTAGTGAGGGGACAAGGTGGTAATTGTTGCTGGCAGTAATCTGGAGCAGCAGGTCAGCCAGTTACACGCACCTACTCCCTCACACTGCACCTGAACATCGACAAGGTAAGCACTGCTCTTTCAAAAATGCACAATTTCATCGTTGGGTTGGCCCCATTAAAGGTAGACTACATGCAAATCTATGATATAAGTTATAGCATTAATGTCTGATTATGGTGTAACAGTATTTAATTAGTGCTGTAAAGATATAATAAAGGATTATGAATCTATTGCTTGTGGTATATAAGCCAAATTCATAATACTGAACATTTTAGACTGAAATAAAGGAAAACTAAAACAATATAAAAAATAATAATCATTTTATTTACAGCACCTTTTCAAAGCTTAGAGTCACTGGGGATGTACATTGTTATGCAGTTTGATAACAGTTGTAGACCTCCCTGAGGGTTATAAAGAACTTTTTTTGAAGACTTTTAAGCCCATTATAACCCCTTTTTAATTAAAGCTAAGAATCATTTAATCATGAACCATTTATGCATTCAAATGTTTGTTTAAGTGTTTACAGTTCTATATAATAACCATCTTTACTGAAGAACCATGGAAGAACCATTTTTATGGGCGGAGTATTCCAAAAATTATAAATCAATGCTGCAGATAAATGTATCGATTGACCGTAATACGCTTATACTGTATAACCCCACAGCATTCTGGTTAATAGTAGAACATTAAGAAGCTTTATATACAGATTAACAAATCATAGACATCTCAAGAATGATAAACTGAGCTGCAGAACATTGAGAATTAATCATTTTAATTAATATTTCAAAACTGAATATTTAATCACAAAGAGAGAACATTGGATTTAAATATATTATTACAGTTTGGTATTAACTTATCCTTTATTCAGGTCTTGTTCACAGAACTAATGATATACTAAATAAAACTCTAACCCTTTTGGTGATTAGTTTGTTACATTGTATTGTTGAGTAGATTAGAAGTATTTCGGATTACACACATATTAAGTTAGTTGTCGGAAAAAGTTTAATGTTAGAATACAGAATAATAGTTTTAGTACAAAATTCTATGCTCCATTAAAGAACTGCCGACTGACTTTGAGCTTTACTTGATCCTGTCCGTGTACGGGATCACGTATATTCTCCCCAGAACTTTTGCACAGGTCACATTTTAGGTTTAATTTTTGATATATTCAATTATTACGTTGCAAAAATAAACAGTAACTGTGCTTTAAAATGTTCCCTGTGGAGAATGTTACTAGGGGCACTCAAACATTTGTATACAATTATGACAAGCAAGCTTACAAGAAGTACAAAGTAGGTCATGTGCCAGTGTGGTGGTTATTTTTGCTGCATATGTAAATCAGACTGCAGCTCCAAACTTTAATTTTTTTTTTGACTGAACATAACAGTGTAATTGGAACAACCAGGTCATGTTACCTGGGAAAGAGGAAGGAGAGGTAAGCTCAGTGCAGACATGTGTGGTCAGACGAGCATCAGCTCACTCCACTGCTCCTGCTAATCCTCTTCGCTGGCCTAACCTGACTTTCTTAGGCCATTTTTAACTGCAGTTTAGACCAACACCTGCCCATGATGCCCTGCAGAATCAGTACTGCTGAGTAGGACACTCCTTGGGACAGGACTGGAACACACTTAGACTAATCTAGGTTCAACATGA
The DNA here is from genome assembly GCA_024036415.1 of Prochilodus magdalenae. Taxonomy (NCBI): domain Eukaryota; kingdom Metazoa; phylum Chordata; class Actinopteri; order Characiformes; family Prochilodontidae; genus Prochilodus; species Prochilodus magdalenae. Next base: position 2,419,234 of record JAMWET010007653.1, on the reverse strand, counting down.
AGGCTTTTCCTGAAGACTGTAAAATTATAAGAACTTCTTCCACTACAATAATGTTTGAAGCAGCTGTTTACCAATATTATGGATCACTTTTACAACATCAAAGTGTCTTAAGTAGGATTTTAATAACAATATAGCATTAAAACAGTCTGTACAATAGTTCAAAGTACAATAGTACAAAAACAAGCAAGCAGGGCTCTATACTGTGCTTATCATACAGTATGATTTGAACGCACCCTGGCAAATTTTTCGCTGAGGTGAAAATAAGAGGGGGCTTTTGAGGGGGCTGCAGCATCCCCTAATTTCAGGACTCCAACTTTTCAAAGACCAATAATAATAAACAGATATACCTTTTTTAATACACCAAACACACCACATCACTTTCCTTGATAACGGATGCCTGCTTTAGGGCCGCATCCCTAAAAAACACCAGGTTGAGGTTCAAAGAAAGAAAGTGTGTGCAGAGATAAAGGCCTGTTGTGAACCCAAAAGTATCCTAGTACTGCTTCTAAACCTCTGAAAACCCAACACTTGGCGCCAATTAGCAAATATATGTTTGGAGAGAAAAGGCTGCTGAACGTTATGATAAGAACACATTTCACACCGTTATGCATGAAGCTGATCAAGCTTGTTTGCAGCCAGTGGTACAGCTGAAGGTTTTGCCATGTCCCTCACACATTTTATGAGCCAATACATCTCCTGCTCACTTTGCGATGCAGAGCTAAATCTCACCATGTGACTGTGAGTAGGACATAACTGGTTACTTTGCAACATAACCGAAATCTGATTGGCTGCTGCTTAGTTCATTTGCAAAAGGTTTGCCCAGAATAAAACACGTCTGTTTACACTGTCTCATCTTCTTATAGTGCAGAACTGCACATTCAGTTTTGTGTAAGCATGAAATAAAAATTATTATAATAATTAAACATGATGTTCATATAATTCACATAAACAATGCTTACAATCTCAACACCCCTAACCTTAGAAACATGCCTGAGTTACATACTGTAAGTTTATTGGAAGTAAATAGTTCTCTGCAGAGCAGAGGTCTTCAACTGAACCTTTGGCTAGTAACATATGCATTGTAAGTTAGATTAGAGCTAAGAAGTGGATTGTTTAGGGGGACTGAGATCGGTTTAAGGACCTCTGCTGTAGAGGATGTGTCTTATTCACATGTAGAAGATTAACAAAGATTGACCAAGTGTGCCCAAACCTTTTAGTAATTCTACTGGTAACTCGTTCAGCAACTCTGTCCACTTTGTCGTTTTAGTCATCTAAACAGAACTACGTTCAGAAACCATTTCCCAGGTGTTCTGTCTGTTTCCCAGGCCAATAAATGTCAGGACCAAGGCCAGTAGTTCTAAGTGGCCCATCTGGGGCTGGGAAAAGCACTCTACTCAAGAGGCTGATGAAAGAATATGAGGGTGTCTTTGGATTTAGCGTCTCCCGTAAGTAACCGTTTATCTGCCCTTAGACTGGATCTTACAGACTCTTTGATACATTTCATCAAGCTTACATTTTCTCTACGGCAGATACAACTAGGAATCCACGCCCCGGAGAGGAGGATGGCAAAGGTAAACTGTTTTTTCTCACAAACTGTTTGTTATTGTTAGTTTAAAAACATGATTTAATGGATTTTTGGACACTTTTCTAGTGGTCAAACAAACAAATAAAAAAAACTTTTATTTTATACTAGTATTTCAATACTAAAAATAATAATAAAAATTGTACAGAAGCATCAATAACTTTCCAAATGCTTGGAATGTCATAGAGCAGGTATAGACATTCTTCACAATTTGGCTCAGTCTACAGGACATACCAACCTCTCTAGCCAGGATTCCCGTTCTAAAATAAATGCCCTTCGACCCTCAGAGCAAGGCTTGACCGTGACTTCACAGCACACTGCCAGTGAAGCTCTGTTGCTTCTTACTCCCAAGTGAACTGTTTCAAAAAAAATGATGGGGGTAAAAACATATCTTTTTTCTCCCCAATGTGCCTTCTGTTGTTTTCTCCGTAGGACTCAATTGTCTCCCAATGCTTCTGGGGGCTACGTTACTACCTGTAGCAGACGTCCTATCCTCTGTATCATCTGAAGGTGTAGACCATATTTCAGCTACTTAATCTTAATCAGCAACTCAGATTATTCTCATCATTTATGTGATGGGGGGTTACTTTCATCTTTATCGTATTCAAAGATGTGAAAAAGTGGTTTACAATTCAGGCCATGATTGGACAATCAGAATTCATGCATGCTTTTTTTAAAGATTTCGATGCACTTTGGAGTAAAAAGCTTTTGAAAATAGCCCCCTGTGTTTTCTAGATGTGTCCTATTTCACCCTAAGAGTCTACCCAGTGACATAATCACTGAAACTGGTCTAATCATTAGCATCACAACAAGCTTCAATTCCAAAAATAAGTTAAGATTCATGATTACAATTCACAATAAAAGGTAAACTTGTGTTTAGTGTTGTTTCAGGATGGAAACATGCTTATTAATAGCCGATTCTAACAGTTTTTTTTTTTTAAATCATATAAACATCAAAATAAAGCAATATGCTGTGCATTACTGTGACTTCACAGGTTAGGATTGTTCTCAAACTTGAAGCAGGATGAAACCCCACTAAACTGTGGTAAAATCCCTCTAATATTCATAAGTGTCAAAAGTCAATAAAAACTTAAATTATAATTAGACTTTCAGTCAGATATGCAATTCCAAAATATTTCTCTCACTTTGAGAATATGTGAACCAAATTTGCAGAGTAAAGAATGTTGCAGCCCTCGGCATCAGTCACGGGACCCTCCAGATCCTTGCTCAAATGCTAGTTAGATAAACCAAACTTCTGACTTTTGGAACTAAGACTGTAGCCTTGCGTGTGCTGATAGAAAACCTGTGGTTTTTGACCATGTCTGACAATGAGTCAAACTAACGTGCCTTGGTGGGGAAGCAAAGTAGAAACCACATCACTAACCTGATACCACAGAGAGAGAACATCACTCGGTCCAGTACACGGATGACAGCAAACTGGATAGTCCAGCATACTGTATTTGCCAAGTAACCACAGACTGCGACAGATGAACACTGAAGACAACCCACAATATAGCATGTTATGTAAAGCATATGCTAGCATTTCACTCACCAAATTGCCACCGCAACAACAATGCTAATTTCCTCTCTGTGACTTTCAGTGTTGTGCTAATCAAGCTAATGCTGCTGATCATTTAAGAACATGGATAGTAGACGTGAGCAAAACGTTATTAACATAACATAGTCCACATCATTCAGCATGTTTAATTGTTGGGAAAATATGTTTTCCATTTCTCAAAACCTCAAAACCTGATTTATATTTCATTTATCAGGACCTTTGTGCTCCATGTGCTCAGCATAAAAGTCAGTTCACACCACACTGATTTTTAGTTCCTTCCTGTAAGTTAGTTGCTGTTGGACATTGCCAAATAGTTTTTAGATGGGAACTTATTATTTCGCAAAACATTTTGTGAAACAACACTTAATTAGCTAGCTAGCGAGTTGACTAGGGAACAAGAAAAATTACAGACATCAGAATATCCGTAAACATCCAGATTAATATCAGGTATGATCTTAATAATTACGTTGTGTTGTTTATAAAATAATGGATGACAACCATACTCTAGTGTTAATAAACCATATTACCTAAAAGAAGTATTATATTTTGTGATAAATGTAAATTGAAAATACTGATAATGCTTCACATGCCTACTACACCAACCTAACCATATCAAAATTGCTCTGATGCAATTAGTAATGTACGATTTTACATCACTTTGACCATTTAAACTGTGGATTATAATCTGCTCTTCGTCAATAGTAATGTAATTCTTCAGTCCTGACTTTACACGCATTTAATATGCAAAGAATGTGATGATACAAAGCCAAAATTCATAGATTTTTATTTAGTTAAACTACTACTCTGAACAAGGAAACACATTCATAGGAAAATGTCTTACAGCATTAGGGTGTTATTGTTACTCAGATTAAACAAACCGATCATATGCCGACTCTGAATGAGCTCGTGTGGTCACTGGAAAAAAACGAAAGTGCGTTTAACAATAGGCAGCCTCCTGCAAACGTTATACAGAGATATGTAGCACACAGAAAGCTCTGGTTCTACGCGCCGCCTGTCTGCAAGACACTCAGCTTGATTAACAAAGGTTAAAGGTACTGATAAATGACTGACACTGACATTCAGATCCCTACATTGTACTTAATTATGACTGACACCATGTGGTTTCCTGCCAGACACAGTAAAAAAGGCTTATTAATTAAATGCCATCTATCAGTTTGTTCTCTACTTCATATCCTCCAGTGTATGCTAAAGTCCTAATTCAGCAAATTACACATTGTTGTCATGCTAATGATCCCTGCTCTCCCCCCAAGTCCTGAGGGCTTTGACAGTGAAGCAGTGTTAGCGTTCTGTGAAGAAATGCCTGTGACTGCAGTAATGTGAGTGACGTGTTTGTGTTGTGGTGTCCGCAGTTCTGTAGAAAATCTACCCCTGGCTGTTATAGAGGAATGATCATAATGGTATGAGCACATGCTGTCAGTTTACTGTCATTATACATCACAGCGTCTCATACACTTTGCAGTGGCGTGTAATAAATGAGGTTAATAACTCACATGAACATTTTCAAATGAGAATTATTCATGTCCGCATTACAGTAATACAATTCAAGAGTACAGGATCTCATTTTTTAAGCAACTGAGCTGCTTATAGATAATTCCATGCCAAGTCATCCTCTATTACATTAACACAAACATTTCCATATTCCATATTGTGGGAAATGGGTCATAAAGCAGTTGTTAATGTTTGGCAAAAAGGATTGACTGCAATTGGGCGTGCCAAAGGCCATAGTGTAAAGCGTATGGTCACACGGGTCTACCGACAGTGGCAAGAAAAACCCATCTATAGGGAATTCTCCTCAGAACCGTGCCAGGGAAGGCATCCACCAAATCTGGCCCAACTGCGCAAATCGTTGATTCCATTATACCTGAACACTAATGTCTAAATCAAGAAACCTGTCCATATCAAATCAAATCACAGCAGTATTTGTGCTCGTGGAGGCATCACAATCTATTAAGGATATTCCAAGTAACACATTTTTTGGCTGGTGAGCTTATACAGTCTTATATATAGTCTTATATAGACTATATAGAGAATTTGGTCATTCAAAACAAGCTCTATAAAAATAAATTGTAAAACAATCAAAACAATCACGAAATATCATAAAAATCGTTGTTGCTCTTCTACATTAGCGGAGTGGAGTTTATTGTTTAATAGATGCCACTGTACATGTGCACTGTTCGGTGAAGGTTCTCTCGATGTTTAGAAACCACATGACTCACCTACCATAGACTTTAACACCTTCTTAGCTCACTGAGTCTTACCAGTAATCCTCCATCTGCTCCTGCTGCAGATTACCACTTCGTCACCAGGGAGAAGATTCAGGAGGGCATAGACAATGGAGAATTTATTGAAAACGCAGAGTTCTCCGGAAATATGTATGGCACCAGGTAAAGTCCTGCCATCATAAGAGCGAATTAGTGCTCATGAAAAGTTCACTACTGTCTAAGAGATTATAAACATTTGTCAAAAATATTTTTGACAGGACCATGTCCAACATTTTTTTACATGCTGCAGTCTACATTTGGGAGTTTGTGTTGTGAAAACATGCCCAAATTCACATACACACACTTATGCCTTTTTACAATGTTGGGCACAATACATTTTGACCTTCTCTATCGTCTAAAATGACCTTATTTAACACTGGGACCTACTTAGGTAAAAGTAACCTGAGGTAAGACAGTTAAGGTATTGAAGCTGCTGTTGCTGGTGTTAGTTCAGGAGAAATCCACAGTGGCACCTGTTGCTCCATACTCACTCACATTTGATCTTAGCAAGATTAGGGAAAAGAACCATTGGAACTGGCATTTGGTCCTAATCCCACTAGCCTGCTAATCCTCACTACCACAAAAGAAGCTACTTAGGATCATGTAATTTCCCTTGTAATGACCTTACATTTGATTCTGTTTGATAATAGCAACCATAAATCCTAATCTTACTAGTCAGCTAGCTAGCTATCTCTCTGCAAACACTGAAAGCCAAAATTATTGTATTTTGTAAATATAAACGATAATCTATCTACAATAATCAAATTACACCTAGATACAGATCCAATAAATGGGACAAAATCACAGCAAAACGATCAATTTGTCCATTACCTTCCATTAAAAGTTAGGAACGTACAGACAGGTTTGAATTTGCATGTAAGATAAACCCACCACCAACTGAATGTATATACTTTTTGATTTTGAGTTTGATGTGTTGCTACCAATAACCAATGAAGTACCTGAGCTGAGGGTCTAGCTCCTATTCCAGAAACTTTACTTGTGCAAAAAGTCGGACAGCATCACAGGACTGCAAAGACTGAGAAACTAAAGCCTAAATACAGGCAAACAGAGGACAGAGTGATGGGAAAGGAATCACGAAAGACGCAGATAATCACTATAGCCGGTGTGAAGGGATCTGTCACCCTCTGGGGGTGACCAGGAAGGACTGTAGTATCTCTGAGAAAGCTTTGCATATGGGTCCAACAGTCTTGAATCTTAAAAAAATGCATCGTCCTTTTTCCTTTTTTCAGCTTATGAGTCAGTGTGTTTGTTTGCATTTGCTTATATTACTACGCAGCCTGCTGTAGAAGCAGTCCTTAATTTAGTACTTTCTCCCGTTTTACTTGTCAGCAAGTCATCTATAGAGGATGTTCAGGCCCAGAACCTGATCTGCATCCTGGATGTCGATATTCAAGGAGTGAAAAACATCAAGCAGACCGATCTGAACCCCATCTACATATCCATTCAGCCACCGTCCATAGAGATACTGGTAACATGCAGACAACAGTTATAAATCTGGAATCACCTTATTAAAAATATAATATAATATATAGATATTATATATCTGATATAAAGCTGATATAAAGCATTTTGGAATAATAACAAATATACTTTTTAATATGTGTTAATGTAAAAAGATTTATTCAAAGTAAATTTAGAGCACTGACATTCTACTTCTGTTCTTAAATTTTCTTATTGTGATAAAATATCATCAAATGATAACAAATCTAAAAAGGCTAAAAGTCATACAAAAGCTGTAGAAAGGAATTTCCTCTGAAAAACATTCATATTGGTCTTACAGGAACAGCGTCTCAGAGACAGGAAGACGGAAACAGAGGAAAGTTTACAGAAACGTCTGGAGGCAGCCCGGATCGACATGGAGCTCAGTAAATAAAACATTAATTAATTCATTAATTCATTAATTCATTAATTCATTAATTCATTTGTTCTCCCTTGTTCCGGCTCAGCACTGACAATATTTCTTTCTGTGTAGGTAATGAACCAGGTGTTTTCGACATGGTCATTGTTAATAATGATTTGGATGAAGCCTATGAGAAGCTCAAAAGTGTTCTTATTGAGGTAAGTCTGAAATTAATATGTTAAAATGTTCAGTAGTTAATTAACATTAACTTCTACTAATGATTACAAATTCCAGTATTGTTTAAGGGTTTTGAAACCGCTATATAACAGATTTTAAAGAGGTGGTTTAGAGTGGTTTGATGTAAAATGGTTCATCATGGAGAAACTTACCGACTGAGTTTTCTCCACCAGTAAACAGTAAATTAATAAATTTTCTTTGAAAACTATTTTAGCTCACTGCATGCGTCCCTCAGCCATTACAAGGTTTCTGAAACTTTACTTTTAGGCCAAAGTTTTTTTTTTTAATTACAAATATCATCAAACAATGTCTGAGGCAGGATATTTAGAACATGTAATGACTTTCTGTGAGGGAGCCTTTATAGGTGGTTCCTGTCACCACCACTGTGAACAATTCTGACTCCAGAATGGAGCAGTTCACACCAATCCACTCTGAATAAACTCATTCCTCTGGAGAATTGTTGGAGCTCCCTTTTAATCTAACTGTCTTTCTAAACTACATTGTTTATTTATATCCTACAGGAAATTCAGAAGGTTCAGGATGCCAAAAAATAAAGAAGAAAGCCACCACGTTTTGCTTTTTTCAGGATGGACATGCAGCCTTTCCATCCAGCCTTCTAGCACACAGTCAGGATGCAGGAGCGCATGTCCAAAACAAAGCATTTACAATAATGTTTATCATTTAGCATTTATTCTGAGAGTTGGTAAATGCAAAGCCCCATTTTATGAGTGAAACAGACCCTGAAACAGGTTTATTCAAAGCTATCCTTCTTTGAGGACAATCTTTACACTGTAAAGGCAATCACTAAGGGTAGTGATTTACTGCATCCTAAATGGGGCTGAAGTGACATGTTCCACTAACCATCCTTTAAAATATGCATTCTCAAACGTTATGAAATCTTTAAAAACATGATCACTGTTACTTCTATCATAACAATCTTGGGCATTAATGTGGTCCCAGGATATATCTTTGCACTGAGCTAGAGTAAAGCCTATGAATAATTTTAAACTCATTAGACCAGTAGAATCATGTGTCCAGTAATTAGGTCTCCACGTTGTCTGATGTGTGTATTGGGGTGTTAGTGTCGGACAGCATTCATAAACATACATAAATAATAACACATGGCTACAGAAAATAGCCAGGGGGGAAGCACAGAAAAATGTACTAGAACTGTTTGGAATTACAGGCATTACATAGTGCAAACTCACAACTAATAATGAACTGGAATTGATTGCTGATCTGAAAAAGTAAAGAAGAAAGCCACCACGAACACCATGGACATGTGTTCATTAGTCTTTTAAACATGGTTGCAGGTTGTCCTAGTCAAAGCATTTACAATAATGTTTATCATTTAGCATTTATTCTGAGAGTTGGTAAATGCAAAGCCCCATTTTATGAGTGAAACAGACCCTGAAACAGGTTTATTCAAAGCTATCCTGTTCCATCTTTACACTGTAACCAATCACTATTGATTTACTGCATCCTAAATGGGGCTGAAGTGACATGTTCCCCTAACCATCCTTTAAAATATGCATTCTCAGTATAAGTCTTTAAAATGATCACTGTTACTTCTTCATAACATATTAATGTGGTACCACATGCACTGACCTAGGTAAAGCTCATAGTAGAATCATGTGTCCAGTAATTAGGTCTCCATGTTGTCTGATGTGTGTATTGGGGTGTTAGTGTCGGACAGCATTCATAAACATACATAAATAATAACACATGGCTACATAGATAATTTAGAAAAAATGATTTTGGATTTAAAATTACATAGTGCAAACTCACAACTAATAATGAACTGGAATTGATTGCTGATCTGAAATAAAATGGTGTGAACACCAGCACATGTGTTCATTAGTCTTTTAAACATGGTTTGGTTCCTAGTCGTCTTTCGTGTGTGTAATTTCATACTGCTGTGTTGAGTCAATTTATGGAGAGTTCTACTGTTCCACACTACTTGGGTGGTTCCAACAATTATTTTTAGCGCATGCGCATATATAGGCCATTTTGTTATGCTAAGTACATTATTTTGTGAGAATGACACATCATTGTTTTAGTCATGCTCTAGACCACCACATTAAAGAAGGGTGTTATACAAAATTGTCGTATACATTGTTTCATGATAATTTTGGAAAGATTTGGATTTAAAAATATTTCTTTAGATTTTCCACTATTTTATCATCAAAAAATCTGAAGACAGGTGTGGGTTTACTGGTGGTTTTGAATATAAAATAAAATGGCATCAAAATGTCATAGATATGGTGACTCCATCATTATTTCGCGATGCTATTCGATCATTTTGAGATGCTAAGTCATTATTTTGAGAAGCCAATAATATTGTTTTTTTATGCTCTCAAAAATAGGATAATACAGCGTACTATGAGTAGAGTTAGTAGCTAGCTGATGCCATTGACTAGAGACCTTTTTTAACATATGCTTACAAATTCATTTAAGAAACAAAACAACAAGAAACTGAAAGTCCCAGTGTAGGCGAGCTATGTTTTGAGTTTATTAGCCAAACGCACAACCGAACCGTTTGTCCCTCAGTGGACGCCGTCTTCTGTAGCCGTTGCCTAGCAATAGTGGGCTACGCGACAATTCTAAACACTGGTGCGCACGACAGGCTAAATTGGTAAACACTTAACCACAGGTCTTGTAATTATTTAATTTTATTAAGAGTTATGAAGAATACATATGCTATTTTCGAACAGAATTAACGGCTTGCTAGTTAGTTAATCTTTCAACTTTCCACTTTTCCATCTTAAATAGTGCAGGTTCAGGCGCCAAAATGTAATTGCTGCACCATTTAAGGTGGACATTTATAGCTATTGGGAGTGTAGCTACTCATTAAATGCCATACATTTTATTTTTTAGGGTTTAAGCCATTTCAAACACCTGTAGTAATAACTCGAATAATAGATGTAGTGCTACAAATCAGACTTTGATGTTGAGGACAATTGTGGTGAAAATGATAACGACAGTGATGAAGATGATGACCATTTAAACAATAAAAATGAGTATTACATATTTTACAATAACAATATTCCTCTCTAAGGAGAAATGATGCTGTAAGCATGTCCAGCAGCGTGGAGCGGGCCGCTGGCCGTAGGCTGATGACTTTTCTGCGTGAGTGGGACCAGGGCAGTGAGCGTGTCCGCCGGCGCATGCTGCAGTCTTTCCTTTCCGAGAACTCTGGGAAAACCAGTCCGGAGCTGGAGCTGGAGTTTGCTCAGGCAGCCAGTCTGTTTCTGTCTCGCATTACTGCCTGGATTAGACTCACGTATCCACACCACACAGCGGGGCTTGATTGCTATGTTAAACCATAGAATATATATATATATATAGTTCTTCAAGTTACTTTCTTAACTGCATTTCCTTTAGCTACATGTTTGGAACGTGCCTGGATCTTCAGCTGAAAGCACTGGGAGTTTTCCTCTCAGCTGCCAACAAGTAAGAAAGCTTTTCTGAGCATCTGCGTCCGCAGACATCTCTTTGACCCCACAGGGAAACAGACTGTCCTTGGTGTTATTATTTTTCCTGTGTTGTCAGTCACCGGTATGTGATGGAGTTTCTGGAGGTGGGGGGTGTGTTGACCTTGCTAGAGATTCTGGATCAGAAGCAGACCAAAGAGCAGGACAAGGCTCAAGCTCTCTACCTGCTGAACATTATCTCCAATGCAGGACGCAAGTACAAGGAGCTCATCTGTGACAGCTATGGTACACATACACTACAGTTCCAAAGATGGAGTCAAAATTTTGTGTACCATTAAACTCTAGAAAGACAACGTAAGCTAGATAACATCAAAAATACCCAGAATGTTTTGAATTCAATTATTACCTAGAAAGAAACTCTTATCAAGTCATTTATTTTCATTTTAATAAAATGAATGACTGAACATTCTATTGTTCTAATATATTTTTCACTATAATACAAAATCTGTGCTTTGGTAGTGACGTTTCCTGTCCCACACAGATTTTCAAACTTTGGTACACGTTTTCTTTACAACAGTTGGCTCACCATGTGGCCATGAGGGACCAGGGTGTGTCTCACTTTCTGCTCTAAAATGCAGGGGCGGGCTAAAATAAGACTGTGAAAAATATTATATTTACAAGTGTACATTTAATGATTAGGAGTTGGGACAGGCACCTCCCTATACAAAGCACCATGATTATGATTGTATTTAGATTTTTACCATCTGTTTTGATGCCTTGGGTTCAAACAGGCCACAACAAAGAAATATAGTAAATATTCTTCATTATTTAATATATTTTATGTTGTTATAATTTTTTTCCTGATCTAAATCAGCGAATAATACCTAAAAAAAGTTTTGTTTGTTGTTTGAATTACCGCCCAATGATGCTCTCAATTTCTGTAGCATATTTTCTAACTATGTTGTGTTTGTAAAGGTGTACGGGTTGTAGCTGAGTGTCTGGCTCAGTCAGATTCAGAGGAGACACAGAGGTCAGCGTCCACTCTGCTGGAGTCTCTGGCTCTGGGTAATCCCTCGTACCAGCAGCATGTGTATAGGGGCCTGATCGCACTGCTTGCCTGCAGCTCCCCCAAAGCCCAGCAGCTTGTGCTTCAGACATTACGCACAGTGCAGGTACACTGAACTTACAACTCAGAGGAAAAAATCTTTATGGTGGAATATTAATATATATGCATGTAAAATGCATGGTGTCCAAATTTTCCTTTCCGTCTACCCTCTTCTGTCTCCTCCCAGGGACACTGCTAGGATTTTTCTGCCCCCGATCTTATGCACGGGCCCCTTATTTTACCTCATTTGCCCTAGCAAGTCCTGTCACATCATTAAAATGTGACACATTTAAAACAGAACTGTATTTTGTTATTGTTACATAATTCCAACACGAACTGGCATCCTGCTATCATGTTTTGCATTCAACAAGCTGTGAATATTAAGTAACATGACAGCATATGAGAATATTGCATTTAGCTGGCCAAGTTTGCAATGTAAACTGCTTTACTTGTACTTTACCATAACAAGACCAAAATGAATAAAGAAATGTATAATAAATAAATGAAGATGGTGCAGTGGTGTGGGACCCTACTTCATCTGTTTTCCTGAAATAGCTCTAATCCATATTTTAAAATTTGATATTTTTATTATGCTTTTTAATTGTTTCCTAAAACAGTGTGATTGATTTGTTGAGGAGGCAGAGATCTACACATTTGTTAGCCTCAACTTTCTGGATATGGCTGTATGTCCATCACATGATCATACAATATACACTAGCAACTAATATTGCATAAACTAAAAAGCGCTTGTAGTGTCTCATCTGTACTATTTGCACCTGTATGATTTTATGACTCTTTTTGTCAGGCCATTGTGAAGACTGCTCATCCTGCTGTGGTGGAGCCCTTGCTGAACTTGCTGCGGTCTTTCCATCTGGAGGTGCAGTATGAGGGTAAGAGTGCTGTTCCGTCAGTGGTTAGTACTGAGTGATAAGGCCACAGTGTGATTTTTCGCTTAGATTAGAAAGTTTCTGTGAGGTTTACTTGTGCTTTGTTCTCAGCCATAGAGCTAATTGCAGAGCTGCAGCAGACTGAGGTCAGAACTGCTCTCCTCCGTGCTTTAGTCACTCTGCTGAAACCATCACAAGAAGGAGGCTGCAAACACAGGAAACTACAGGGTATGATCTCATTTCCTTTTCCACTGGCCAATCAATTACTAACATGGTTAGGGACCAGTCAGTCAGCTCTCTGGTAACAGTCTGATGGACAAGAAGTCAGACTAATAGACTTCTAAGTAATCATCCTCATCTGCATAAATCTAAGTCACACTACTGTATAAATGCTTCTTTCCTCAGATCCAAAGATGATGAAGATGACAGACTCCTTACCACTGTTTGTCCAGCAGGCTGCAGCAGCTAAAGCCCTACGGTAACCACACTGCCCATTATTCAAAATAAACAAATGTATAATATTTACATATTTGGCAAATCTGTAATTTGTATAATAATTGCAGCATTTCACAGTATTTGACAATAATATTTTAATTTCTGTGAGGTTTATACAAAATTTAATAAGATGCTGCAAAGCATAAAGAGATATGAGAGTGTCTAAATGTAAGATAGGCCTAAACATTTTTTGGTTATTTTTCTGTGACTGAGAAGTTTGTGACTTTTGTGACTGAAGGTCTACAAAATGTATATTTGCAGTTAAAATACATATTTTACATATCCTGTGTATAGAATGTTACTACAGTTGTATTATTGTAATATCGTAATCAATAATGTTTTTGTATTTATATTCGACAAAATTTATGGGTCAAATTAAGCCCAGACCTGTTTCCCCTTAAGGGAAAATAATAAAGTGTCAGTTATAAGATCATAAAAGATCAGTCTTATTGTTACAAAGAGGTCACATGGCGTCTTCTGTAGGTATTATAGGTTCATAATACTAGTAGCATATGTCACGACAACAACAATTTCATAACTGGTATTCCATCATGGGTCTTCTAGAAATGGCGTCAGAATGGGTATATGTAATGTAGAACATGGGTATATGTAATACAGAATATGGGTGTGTGTAATATAGAATATACGTATAAGTCATATAGAATATGGGTGTATGTAATATAGAATATGCGTGTATGTCATATAGAATATGGGTATATGTCATATAGAATATGGGTGTATGTAATATAGAATATGGGTGTATGTAATATAGAATATGCGTATATGTCATATAGAATATGGGTGTATGTAATATAGAATATGCGTATATGTCATATAGAATATGGGTGTATGTAATATAGAATATGCGTATATGTCATATAGAATATGGGTGTATGTAATATAGAATATGCGTATATGTCATATAGAATATGGGTGTATGTAATATAGAATATGCGTATATGTCATATAGAATATGGGTGTATGTAATATAGAATATGCGTATATGTCATATAGAATATGGGTGTATGTAATATAGAATATGCGTATATGTCATATAGAATATGGGTATATGTAATATAGAATATGGGTGTATGTAATATAGAATATGCGTATATGTCATATAGAATATGGGTGTATGTAATATAGAATATGCGTATATGTCATATAGAATATGGGTGTATGTAATATAGAACAAGTTATCAGAACATTAGAGCTCCTAAACGGGTCGAAACCTTTTAGGTACAAAAACAAGAGTTTGAAATGAGCTGGTTTTGTCTCTAACTGCACTAACCAAGCACATCGACATTTTCTAAATGAGGTCATATGTTCAATGCTAAGCTAGTTTGTGAGTTTTTGAAGAATGCAGTTTAATGTATGTATGTATACCGTGGACCCTCAAGTATTAAATTTTGGATGATATTGTTGCAGGATGTTGGCTCAAGGCAGCCAGGAGACATCTGCAGAACTGATCCATCTTGGAGTGGTGCACCATTTACTATACGCTATGGGCAATCAGGAGCATGCAGACGCTCAGAGACAAGCCAGTCTAGCTTTGGAGGTACAAACGTTTTTAAAGCACCCATTTTCTAGTAAAAATAGGCCCAGTTTTAACATGTCTTCTAAAACAGTGACTGTTCATTTGTAAACAACCTCTATGTATCTGTTAGAATTAAACAAGCTGTTTTTGTTACCGTAACTTTTAAAGATGTGAACAAAACATTTTGAAACTGTACCAATGTATTCATACTACAGTACATCAAACTCTATTATTTAAAACAGAAGAAAACGTTTCCCTCAATACTGACCCTTTTAGTCTGCCTACTGCGATTCGTTGTGTCTTCATTGAGCTACCAGTAGAATATTATCCATATAGAATTGCAGCATGGTTTGGTATCAGTGGTGATACTGTGATTTCTGATTCTGTGCAGCATTTTGTGCGCTCGTACCCAGTGGTGGAGGAACATGTGCACACAGCTATGGGACCTGCTCTGTTCAGCTCCTTCATAGTGAGTTTCTACATTTGGAGTCTATGAAGATATAAAAGCTAGTTACAGACACACTGGCTCCAAGTCACTAATAGAGCTTTGTGCATGTTCCCAGCACAACACTGAGCTGCTGTTCATGAGCATGGATGAAGTTCAGGCTGATATTTTACAGTCAAACAGAGTGAATATTTCAAGAGGTATTGTAAAATAAATGTTTATTTCCTTTTTTAATAGCAAATTAATCCACTTTACACATTCCACTTGATCAGAAAGCCCTGCCTTGGACACCCACTGACCTCCTTATTACCTCCCCAAACCTTGAAGGTGTCCTCTGAAGGTGTATATGGGGTCAAAAACTGAAAACTAATGAAATGCTAGATCACTAAGATAAACATGGTGCTTTTTTGTGATCCTCAAAAGATGGACTACAGCCTCTAATTGTGCACCAGCATGGTGGCCAATGTGTTTATATGTTTTTCAAAATAAAATGCAAAGCAAATGTCTCTCTTTTATTCCAGAACTGGAAGAGCAGAATGCAGAGTACTGACCATCACTGACAGAAGTGGACTGACTTTTTTTTTTCCTGGTTGATGTATTTTTTAACCACATTAAAAATAACATTCAATAACAGTCAACATGTCTGTTCTTCCTCATTTTCTCATTATTATCATTCTTCTTCTTCTTCTTCTTCTTCTTCTTCTTATTATTATTATTAATATTAATATTAATAGTAGAAGTATTTTGGAAAGACTAATTTAAACAAAAAACGAACATTGTTTATACACAAAACACTTGTGATAATAATGACATGTTTGTGTATTATATTAAAACGTATTAACAACATTACTATAGATATTATTAACAAGAGGAAGAAGATATTATTTGCAGTGCTTTGTACTATAATCTATTATATAATAATATTTTACAATAAGCTTTAATACATTTAACCGTATAGCTGTATTGCTATTCTTTCAATATTATTACATTATTTTCTGTGATAACAGGCGAGTTCTGTGCACGCTTTTGATTGGCTGTGCAGCGTACACTCGCATTTGATTGGCTAGGAACCATGCGCTTGCATCTAATTGGTTGTAACTGCTCTCCGCGTCCCAGGAAGTGCGGCACATGGCGGGTTTTCTGCTTCTACCGCGCAATGAAAACATCCCGTGTTAGTGAAAGTTCTGCAGATATGATCGCTGTGTTCCACCACAAACACAAGCTTTATGAGTGAGTTATCGGGTAGCAGGCTGCAGAACTGTACTGTGTACAGATTTACTGCACTGGGTATAAATACACTGTACTGTTAGTTCTGGCTCAGGTCATACGGCTGTTCAGGATCAACACGATGAGCAAGTTCAAATCTGCAAAGGGGAAACGAGCTCTAGAGAATACAGCACAGGTCAAATCCAGCAAGAGAACAAAGCCTAAGGTTAAAGAAGGTAAGTTAAAAACTGACTGCTCTTCTGTACAGTCCTTATAAGTTTGTGCATTGTGACATAGATGTTCAGTCTGCCACTCTACCAGTCTAATGCCACATATTACTATATCAAGGCCTTGAGTTACTGTACTTGGCAAATTAATATATTGAGGTCACAAGTTTACAGACTTGCCCCTTTATCAGGAGCCCTTCTTCTGTAGCTCCACCCTGCTGGTGTACAGGTAAAGACTGTAGTTCATCTGTTGATGCTCAGTTTATGTTATTCATCCTCTTTTAGTGTAATGTCAAACTTTTGAGCAGCAGTGTAACTAGTAAGCCTTTGACACAACTGAATATAAATTACTGGAACCAGCTGTGCTTCTGTTTGGTTGGAATGAAAACCTGCAGCAGCGCTGGCCCATTGTGGGTAAGACTGTTGACCCATGTTTTAATGACTAATCCAGGCAACTAATAAAATAAGAAGCAAAATCTATATGTGACAGTATGTGGACAGAATGTTTTTTCCCCATTTCCAAGCTGATGACCCCTGCTCTATACTTTTACAGTGCCTAGCAGTGACAGTGATGTGTGTAAAAACCACAGCAACAGTGTACCAGTACCACACACACTACCATGTCAGTGTGACTGCTGTGCTGAGAATGGAATTGGACAGAAGCAGAACAATAATAGATGGAGTAATTGGAATCTGATAAACTGTGCATCAACAGCATCTAATTGATTAAATTGTCAGCAAGTGTAGATACAAGTAAGGAATTTCTAAGGTTATGATAAGATCATCTGTCTTTTGATTTTTGCAGAAGAGCTGTCTGGACCATCCTCATATCATTTCTTTGATGACCCGGCTGAACTGAAGCTCTTTCGTTCACATTTGCTGTCCTGGTATGACCAGCACAAGAGAGAGCTACCATGGAGGACACTGGTACAAGGATCTATATATGAGACCCTATTTCTTATTTAATTGTCATTTTATTTCGTTATTATATTTTAGTATTTTGAGTTGAGCACTGGGGGCAGAAAATGCATATCGGCTATTAAATTTGATTCATGCTTAAGAAAAACTGTTAGCCTAATTTCCCTACCATTTTTGAAACATAAGTGTTTGATATCGTATATAAACAGTACATGTAAGAGCTGATCAGTGTTGTAAAATGTAGAAGATTAAGGATAAGGTCTGCATCCCATTGGATTTTGCTGTGTGTGCTGAAAGATAAGATGGCCAGTCTGGCAGTTTTTACCATCTGACTCAGAGCTGCTTGTAAACTTTGTAAAACACCAATAACCTGCTATAACACTAAAAGTGAATTACTAACACACCAAGATTTTCAGTGCAAAAACGTGAACGAGGCATAACGTTCCAACCCCACTCTCAGTTGGTATTGGCGGTCCACTGATCGGCCCATCTCCACCATTCACCATATTGGTCTTAAAGGCACAGCAGCACAAACTGCTTATTTAATTCTTAGGGATGAAGAGAGCATGGAAAATGGTAATAGACAAATTACTATTGGGGTTATTTTAAATTTCCTTTCATGAGAGTAATAAGGTCTGGAGTTATTTTTACATTTTGTTTTGTAGTCACAACTGAGAAACCTACCTACCTCTCCATAGTGAACTAATTCCATCCCAATATTACTGTTGGCTTTGGCTTAGCCTTCTGAAGGGGAACTGAACAAGTTGTCTGATATTACCTAGTTATACTGATTATTGCATTCTCTTTGTGTTGAAAGGCCTTAACCGAGAAGGACATCAATACCCGGATTTATGGAGGTAATTCTGAGTTTGAATGTTTGTGCGATGTAGTAGAGAATGAGTTTTGTGTGTGATGTCCTTGTTTCCTTGTCTTCTGCCAGTGTGGGTGTCGGAGGTGATGCTGCAGCAGACTCAGGTTGCTACAGTGGTAGAATACTACAACAAATGGATGAAGGCAGGTCACCTCTCTTTGCATTTATTTACTTTTTTGTGTGAATATTTATATTTTTTTCCAGGATGGTATTTTATGTTCTATTTTAAGGGCATGTGATTGTTATTTGTTCATCAGAGGTGGCCAACAGTGCAGAAACTTGCAGAAGCTTCACTGGAGGTGAGCAGAAATGGTATATTTGTACATAAGTAGTGTGGTGACTCTATATTAGTTGTCAGAATGTAACACAGGCAATAATGGTGTTTTTTGGCAGGAGGTGAATCAGATGTGGGCAGGCCTGGGATATTACTCTCGTGGACGGAGGCTACATGAAGGGGCTAAGAAGGTTTTTTAAAGCAAGCTGCTTAATGAATTTGACTGTTAAGTCGTATGGCTGTATAGTCAGATGACTGTGTATCTGTATTATGTACAGTTGCAGTTAAATATGGCACTGACAATGGGATGGTAAAAATGCTGAATAGGATATCAGAGGGAAAATACAGTATTAATGCAAAGTATTATGATTTTTTTCCTGATACAGCTCTTACCCTGTGTGATGTAATTAGGGGTGAGCAATATGAAAATGTTTGTTTTACTGTAAAAAATGGATCACAATACATCTTGCTTTTGTGAACGTGTCCTGCATATGGTCAGTACTTGTAGAACACTGACCTGCATGTTTCATTATAAAGAGATCAAGATTAGTCATATTTAACTGGAGTAAATGCAACACAGTATGTCAGATATTGAATAAAAAGCTTTGCATTCCTGTATTCCCTTTCCTACAGACAAGAAACTCTATATACACCTTCCTGTCTGCTCAAAACTACTTGTTTGTCTTAGAAACACGTGTAAGGCATTAAGGTCCGTGAGTGCAAATGTCCTTATAGTGACGCAAAGCAGATTTTTAAGTGGTACTTTATTGTAAACTATGTTTGCTTTGTGGTGTTGGTACTCTAGGTGGTGAGTGAGATGGGTGGGGAGATGCCAAGGTCTGCCGAGGTTCTGCTGAAGCAGCTGCCAGGCGTTGGCCGCTATACCGCCGGGGCCATCAGCTCCATCGCTCTGGGACAGGTACACATGTATAAATGAATCATCATGAACATTCATATGACTTCATATGCAAACATAATCTGCCTTATATGCTGTAACCACGATTTTGTTGAGACTCATAAAACCTATAGGTTCAAACCATTTACCAAAAAAATTATAAAAATATAGAAAGGAAGAAAAATTTGAAAAAAAGATAAAGAGAACATTAAGGAAAGAAGAAGAAGAGGAGGGATGGAATTAAGAGAAAAATATAGCAGTATAGTATAGAAGATAAATACAGAAAGGAAATTAGACACATTTGATGAAAATAAAGGAAGAAAAAGTATAGAAGAAAGAAGACAAAAGATAAAAAGATAAAAAAATGAAAGGAAGGAAGGGAAAGGGGAATATGATGAGAGTGTTCGACAACAGCAGATTTTTTAAATTCATTTAAATATCGCTGCCTATTCAGTATGTACTGTATATGTACTGAAATAAATGTAGTGAAAAGGAATGAAGCCACGCAGATGTTATAAATAGATACTATAAATAAAAAACAAGAAATCCAAAACAATCTAGGGCTCTTTTTAACGTTTCTTATTTTTAAATTAAAGCCAAAAGTGCTCTGTAATGTTTATATGACACAGGTGGTCAATCTGACAGAATGGAAACTACCCTGGAAATGTAAGGAAGCGAGATTAGCTTCCACTGTTTTCTTGCACCAAAAAGAAGGAATCGCTTTTCACAGACAGAACAGCGGCAAACAGTTAATCCAACAAATGATTGTAGAATAATCTATTATAGAAGCACCCAGAGGAACAAACACTTTCAGATGTGTTGGCCCTCACTGACTGCCAGAGTCCTACACATTAATACCATCATTTTTGATATACATTCGACAGACTTTCTCTTTTCTCATATACATTCTCTTTTCTTTGATCCGAGTTCCTGTATGAGCCCTTGGTTGTTTGTTATTAGATGGGACATTTTCTCACAGCCTTATTGTTACAGGTTACAGGTGCTGTGGATGGGAATGTGATTCGAGTCCTGTGCCGATCTCGGGCAATTGGAGCAGACAGCACCAGCCCTCCAGTCACTGAGACACTGTGGTATGTAGGGGGTTGTAGTGGTCATACTGAAATGTAACTCTGCAGCTAAGCTTCAGAAGCTAAACCTAAAGTACAGGATAGATGGTGACCATGATTTATCAGGGGGTACGTGAGTTTGAGAAGGAACTAAATCAGATGCATTTGGGTACATATTTTGTCATGTTCTCTCAGGTTGTTATTGAAGAACTTTTGTTGTATTCTAATAATATTTGGAGCATATTTGAATTTAATTGTGTTGCATGTTTATGAGAAAAATATGATTTT
Source organism: Prochilodus magdalenae (assembly GCA_024036415.1). Classification (NCBI taxonomy): domain Eukaryota; kingdom Metazoa; phylum Chordata; class Actinopteri; order Characiformes; family Prochilodontidae; genus Prochilodus; species Prochilodus magdalenae. Next base: position 2,398,065 of record JAMWET010007653.1, on the reverse strand, counting down.
GTACCGTTTTAGGAAAATAGCAGACACCCTAGTGGACCCAGAGAGGCCTGGAGATTTTAACCAGGCTTTGATGGAGCTGGGAGCCACAGTGTGTACGCCTAAAAGCCCACTCTGTGCTCAGTGTCCCATTCAGTTTCACTGCCATGCCTATAAAAAGGTGAAATAAACATGCCCTCAGCTACTTTCAACATTCCCTGTTCCTGTAGCAGTCTAAACGGTACTTCTGTGCATGTTTTAGGTGAGCTTAAAACAAGAGAGTGACACCAAAAGACTTCTAAGCAAACTGGACTCGAAGTTAAACAGCGCTGTCCCTGATATAGAGAATTGTTGTAAGTCTTTCAAGCCATATTTATGTTAGAATAATTTTAAGGATTAGATTACTAATGAGAACTGTGAATCTGTGGTGTGTGTGTGTGGTGTTTACAGTCTGACAGTAATAACTGTGAATTTAATCCAGTGTGAATTTGTAGTGTGTGTAATTGTACAGGCTGACAGTAACAACTGTGGAGCGATTATAAACGTGTGTAAATCTGCAATCTGTGTGTTGTTTAGTTACATATACATACACAGATAAAAGTGCACACACTTTTTCCTGTACCAGTCAGCCAGTTTAATCAAATTGCAGAAAGCTAATCCATGCTTAAGTCACTTACAAATTCTAACATGCTAACAAAAACATATGGTAATCTTGTGTGTTAATATTCTGTTGGTGTAGTAAGTGACGGCTGTAACCTCTGCCTGTCTGAGAGTTGGGACGGAGAGTTGGGAGTGCAGAATTACCCCCGAAAACCCATGAAGAAAGCGCCTCGTGTGGAGCGGACACTGACTTGTGTCCTGCAGCGGCAGAGTGACCAGGGGGACATTCAGTATCTGCTCACCCAGAGACCCAGTAAAGGTACAGCATCTTACAGAGCAGGGCTGCAGGATTTGTCAACTATTTGAGATAAAGTATTCTGGAGGGATTAATAGCCTGTAAGATTTTACACACTGCAAAAGAAATCAGTTAGACATAGTGACAGAATATCTTGTGCGTATAAGCATGTTAGTAAATATTCCTTCATAATCTGTGGGACAGAAGTCCATTTTCTTACAGGGCCCATAACCTGTTTTTGTTGTACAAAAAAGCAGACAGGAATTCATTTTAAATGACCACTTTCACACTTTAACACTGTTTAAATACTACATAAATCTTTCATTTTGGAAAAGTAAGGAAATTTTAATATTATGGAACATGAGTCCTTTAAGGAAGCTCTTGCCTGATTGATCTGTTTACTCTCAAGTAAAGACAATGAGTATTAAGCTACAGTGTAAACAAAAGAAGTCTAGAAGTATAACCTAAAAAGTCTATAAAAGTTTTACCAAAAGTTCATCAATATTTTAAAATTACAATATTGTTATACATTTCTTGGGATTTATTTTTACCAAAACCAAAAAGTGACAATTAATTAAATGTTTTAACAGCTGCTATTTTGGTGCATCCGCATCCATTAAAAAATTATCTAGTAATCTGCAAACCCTCAATACTTATAATTTAATGTTTCCCAGCCCTGTTTCTGGAATACTTACTATAATGACGCCATTAATTTTATTAAGGACTTGCAGAGAGCTGATGTGTTCGATCAGGTGAGCAGCATGGAAGCAGTATACTGGAAATGACAGCAAAGACTACAGTACTCCTGAGATACTGCCTTACGCTCTCGCAAATGATATATAATTTGTGCAGATTTGAACAAAACTGTTGGTTTCCAGGGCTTCTTGCAGGAATGTGGGAGTTACCCAGCATGCTATTAGAGGAGGGTGTCTCTGAGAAGAAGCACAGATGCCTGATAAGTGCTGAAGTGAAGAGGATTCTGGGAATATCCCCAGATGAAGAGTCTTTTCAGTACGCAGGAGAGGTGAATGCAATCAGGAGCTTTCTGATGGTCATATATTAAATACACCTCATAAATGACTGTATTATTATGTGTTATAAACATTACATGTAATGGATTCACTTTAAAGTGATTGGAAAACAAATGAATGCTTGCAAGCCACTGAATTATTAATATTGGTACAAGAAATATTACAAATGCATAAAGGAAAGAACTCATGATTTATTAACCAAAAATTGTTTAAACAAATAAATACAACCTGTTTTTGTGTTTTTATATATCTTTCAATTATAAGTAATGCTATAAAGCAAAGTTAAAACTACATTTGAACTAAGGACTGAAAATGTGTACATTTGAGCTGCTGTGTTTGTTATATGTAGGTGGTCCATATCTTCTCCCACATCCACCAAACGTACGTGGTGTACAGCGCGAGTGTACCTGTCCATCCTGAGACAGAGAGAGAGACAAAAACCTGCTGGGTCACGGATGTTGCTCTGCAGGAGGCTGCGGTCTCCACAGGGGTCAAAAAGGTCTGTACAGTAAGATGCCCTGGTCAAAAAACATGTTTGGTTGATTTTGTAATTGAAAATAAGTTAACACATCCTCTATAGAGAACATTTGTTTGTTGAGTTGATACTACAATTTGTGGTCTGTGCAAAAGTAGAGTCCTGCTACTGGCTCAGTTGCCCAAAAACGCAAAAAGAACAGCCATATTCGGAGCCTGACAGAGGCAACAAACTTGAAAAAGCACTTTCTGTTTTCAGTGAAGTTATGAATGTTGCTTAAAAGAATATAGTAAAAAAAAATAAAAAATATATTATATATATATTATATAACATATTCAGTTTAAATCACAAATTTGTTCCAGTAATCTATACACATAGATTTGTAATATGTTAATGAATAACGTGCTGCGCTCATGAGCCGTTTATCTTTTGCAGAATAAAACGCTTGGGATGAGTCTCAAGTAACTCGCTACATAGTGCCCTACGTAGAGCTTAAAATATAGCTCCTGGACACAAATGATATCTGTAACCAATTGCAAGTTATGATTCGGCTACGTGCGTACGAGACACACTGTAAAACTATTTGGGCGTCAAACGCAAAATATCCTAACTGAAATGGTGCACTACATAGGGAGTATGTAGCCATTTGAGATGCAGCCTTAGAAACAACTGCCTTAGCCTATGCCGAAATACTGGGCAGCAAGCTGTTTTTCTTAAACTGTGTTTTCCTTAAAAATTAGCTCATCTTAAAATGTACGGATTCCTGATTTCTCACTTGCTGAACTCCAGCCATCACATGCTCAGTTCCATCAGCTGCTGGAATCAGCTGGTTTAATCTAATGAAGCACCCATAAGATTCCATTAAACAAGGAATTTGTTATTGTGGACCTTTGGCAAATGGTTAAATTAACATATTTAGTATATGTTATATAGTATACATATATATAAAAATGTATATGTGTGTGTTCTAATGTTTTAAAATTATTATTGCACAAATTAATATTATGGTTCATAATTTTTTGGTGCTGATTTCTTTTCCCAGTCCACAGCTGGACTCAAGGTTTTCATTTATTATGAGCCGGTCTATTTGTAACTGCATTTTCTATTAACTTTCTATGAAGAAAATATTTCAAACATTACAAGACTTTCGTGGGCCAAGCTGGCATTTTCTCAAATAGCTGTGTACACAGGATGTATACCTGTGATTGTGTAATTTATTATATCTTATTCTTATAATTATTTAAATTGCCTTTATTTGCAGATTATGAAACTATATTATGAGAACACAAGCAAATTAAAGGACACCAAGGTAAGAGGTAAAAATGACAGTATGTTTACATGATGTATTGTTTTAGCAGCCACCTCATGGTGTATTTCCCAATCTGTGTTCCAGAGTAAGAAGCGTAAGGAAAGTGCTGAACCTGCCAAAGACAAGCGGGCCAAACAGTCGAGGAAGCGACAGGACAACGCATCAAACCAAGGCCCAAAACAGCTTTCACTCAGCCGCTTCTTCACTTCCTCGAAACCAGCAAGCAGATAAAACTCTCTCAAGACAAGCCAAGACATCCCCACAGTTAAAGAAGACGGTTCTTCAAGGACTCACAGTGAGGACCCACTGAGTGAGACAGTGGTCCTCTATAGAAGCACGAACACTCAAAGAACCTTCTTCATGCTTCATGGTTCTTTGCATGAAGAAAAATGGCTATTCAGACTGACGGAAGATGTAGTCTTTCTTTTTAAGAGTGAAATGCAAAATGACTGATTTACATTTATAGAGAAATTATTTTTATTCTTTTAACTTCTTTGTAGAATTTTAGTGATGATAAGAAAAACCCTCATATCAGTGATGAAATAAAGTATTGTAGATTTTGTTTTATTTTGCTTTGCCTGAGGCTCACATCATAAACAGATGCAGTACCTTAAAATAAGCCTTTTAAGATTCAACTTTTTTCACTTTTAGTCACTAGAAATGTATGATGTAAAGTCCAGTTTAAATCACATATTTGTTCCAGTAATCTATACACATAGATTTGTAATATGTTAATGAATAACGTGCTGCGCTCATGAGCCGTTTATCTTTTGCAGAATAAAACGCTTGGGATGAGTCCCAAATAACTCGCTACATAGTGCCCTACGTAGAGCTTAAAATATAGCTCCTGGACACAAATTATATCTGTAACCAATTACAAGTTATGATTCGGCTACGTGCGTACGAGACACACTGTAAAACTATTTGGGCGTCAAACGCAAAATATCCTAACTGAAATGGTGCACTACATAGGGAGTATGTAGCCATTTGAGATGCAGCCTTAGAAACAACTGCCTTAGCCTATACCGAAATACTGGGCAGCAAGCTGTTTTTCTTAAACTGTGTTTTCCTTAAAAATGAGCTTATCTTAAAATGTACGGTTAGGCTCAAACTACTCACAAGATTCTCACATTTACAAAAATGGCCAAAATTTCGCTGTAATCTTAGAACAGGGAGAAATAATCGCCAGCGTTCAGCAAATAGGTAGAATTTCTCGCTGTCCAGAATAAGAGCTTAGGTCTCTAGCGCGCCGCAAAACCACGTGATCGCGTTTCCGGTTGTGATTGGGGAAGATTTTAAAATAAGAGTCTCTAAGTTATGTCACTGTAAGGTAATCTTCTAACTGAAATGTCTGACTTTCAATACTCGAGAAGCTGTGTAGACGTAATGTGTAACTGTGGTACAATTGGGATAGCATGAAATAAATTTTAATGCCTATAATTCGAGCAACAGACTTTTTTTCTTAATGTCATTGTTAACATTGGCAGTGATTTGTTTAGTGGAGATAACGTTACTAGCCGGTTGGTGTCGCCGCCAACACCTAGTCCAAAGGTTTCGGATAGTGAGGCTGGAGGAGCAAGAGGACAGGTCGAGTTTGCTTGGGTGAGTTTTTAGCACGGTCAACTATAAAAAAAGCCAGTTATATTCTTAAGTTCTGGTTTTGTTTCGAGGAGTTAACCAAGGTAACTAAGAAAGGCGGTGTATCTCAGTATATATGGCCAGGCTGAAGTTGAGTTCCTATTTGCCAGTTTCTTGTTAGATTTTTTCCCCCGTTCCACCTTAAATGGTGCAGCAGTGACATTCTGGCGCCTGAGCATGTTTTACGTAAGCTACAGTTCTTGATCATCAGGTCCCAAATTACCGACTGTTTGTTCTGCTTCAGTCTCCTCAATGGATTCAACTTGGCAGAGAATTGGGTCCATGCACCAGTGGATTCTGGACAATGGAGGTATATCTACTGGTCACTAACATTCAATTCAATATTCTTCATTTATTTTTGAACTCTACAGCTCATTAGAGAAGTGTCACCTTAACATCTACCACTGATGGGCTTTACAATAGAGACAATAGAATATTACACAGTAATGTGATAAATTATGTCTGATTATACAGTAAACATTATAATAATATGTTTATTGTAATAAACAGTGACCCCAGGGAGTATTTGGACAGACTAACCAATTAACCGTTATGCAACTATAATGAAGGTCTTACGTCATTATATTCAACTGTTCTACCTACAGCATTTAGCACCGCCCACTCATATTAAAGCTCTAAGGATCGTTCCACCTCTGAGTGTTTTTCTGAATGAGGCACATTACAGGACAGCCAATCAGACCAGAGCCTATTTACATATATCAATCTCAAAAGCCCAGTGGGGAAAACAACAGCCTGTTTCATTCTAAAGGATTAAGAGAGGTTGGAAAATGGTTATGTAAAAAGAATTGTGGCCATATTTATGACATAAAACCACACAAATATTTTAATTAAACCTATAGGGTAAAAATCAGTACAAATTAATACAGATTTAAGTGTGTCAGGTTTCTTTACAGTGGAGGTGATGGAAACCAGGGTGTCCCATGTCTACAACACGAGTATAGTCACTTTATTTACTATATAGGTTTATTATATTTACTATATTCGATTTTAGAGAGTACTTGGCCTATTAACACCCTACATGTCCCTCTTCTAAGGAGAATTAAAAAATAGATTAAAATCTTCTCAAACTGATTTTAAAACAATTTCTCAGACATTAGCAGTGTACATTTCATGGTATATAATGATAAGGATATAAGTCAAGATGGCCTTAAATGAAAATGTAGCAGCTAAACAGGGCTGCCAGATATTAAAAGACAGCTGTTTAAAAAAATGTATATTCATTTTTCTAATTCAGCTTGCTTAAATAAACTAATGCAGTTTTTAAAAATGACATTTTGTAAAGAAATTAAAGAAATTGTGTATTGTATTAAAGTCACACACCGGTTGGTCTGGCTCGTTGTTTAGGTTTCAAATGATCTCAAAATCAGCATTATACTGATGAAGATCTGATGAGTAGATGTTTTACTCACATCCGCAAAAGACACTTTCTTCACCAGGTTTTTGCTGAGTTCTCCTTGAATTCTCTTTTGGTCATCAAATTTATCTGCTTGGGAAATCTTACATAGTGCAGCTTTGGGAAAAAATGATTAAAAACACAAAAATTAATCAAATACTTTAGTGTTGATAGCACCTGCAGTTGTTTAGCCTTCTAGAAGTGTTCTATCTGATAATACCAAGAATCTTTACTTAACTGTGCTGTTATCTGTTTTGCTCTCCTGTCTTTTGTTGTTCTCTCCAGACAAGCGTACTGACCCCTGGTTACTCGTGTACTCGCCTGTGCCTGTATTTTGTATTTTTCTTTGCTATCTTGGCATCATTTGGATCGGACCCAAACTGATGAAATACAGGGAACCGGTGGACCTCAGAGTTGTTCTTATAGTGTACAACTTTGCCATGGTGTGCCTATCTGTTTACATGTTCCATGAGGTAAAGTGTTCTCTGTATTATTTGTGTACTGTGATTTTGATTGCTGTGTGGCTACCTACCTATTTTGCCACTGTATCCTGTAGAACCTGTTTATCCAGCATTTCTTTGAAAAAAAGGTGTGAATACAGAGCTCCTTTTTTGCTCCAGTAACAACATTGAAAGCTTCACACTAGATGCTGAAACACCAATGTGAGGGTTTGATTGCATTGAGCATTCACTAGAGCATTAGTGATATCAGGCACTGATGTTGGATAATCATTTCTGAATAACTCCAACTGAACCCAAGGGTATTGGATGGAGCTCCATCACTCAAGAGAACACATTATACCCCTTTATAACCCTCTAGCCCACACTTTACATTGTGCAGAGTGAATACAGGCTTGTGTGTGGCTGCTCCAGAGTGCCCCATTCTACTGGAATGTGCATTTCTGTGGGGCTCATACAAGCCATGTGCACAGTTGAACACTTGTGTTAACACTGGATCCATTGTAGCAAAGGAGTAATTGAAGATGATCTAATACAGGATTATGATGGAAAGGCTGGCCGGTGATTTAGCTTTTTATCATATTGATTTGCTTTTTACTTGCCGTTATAACCTGCTTTTCCTGTTCAGTTCTTAGTAACGTCATGGCTGTCAAACTACAGCTACCTGTGTCAACCTGTTGACTACAGCACCAGTCCACTGGCTATGAGGGTAATTTCCTCTTTCACTTCTATACAATACCACATATTTAACTTTATACAAAGCTGTAAAAAAGATCATTAGTCAAAGTTTCACTTAAACCCAGTCTGAACCTCAAACTGTGCTATGTAGGTTATGATATTCTAGTTTCTGCAGACAAACAGTGCACTGTTTGTCAACATGGCTGAATCCCAAATGTCTATTTTTAGCTGTATTATGCACTGTTGGGCTGCAGGAGCCAGTATTTATGTAGTGCACTATGTAGGAAACAGAGAGGCGTTTAAGATTCAGACCCTGACTGGGAAGATGGGTGGCGTGGCATTGGTGCCATGTAAAACTTGCGATGGCATTTTTTCCTTATAAAGTAAATGAACAGTGCTGCTCTCATATGTTCATTATTATACCACAGAAAGTTCATGAAATGACCACAATATACAGTGACCGATGTTGTTCTCCTTGTTCAGTGGTACATGCTTGCCTAACCGAAATACCTCTGAAGGAACTACATTTCATGGCGGGATACTTGCTTTTGTGGATCGTTATTAATCATAACTAAAATTATTTTCTGAAAAATTGTGTAGTTAATTGTATTTTATGTTGGCTGTTGCCCTATGAAAGCAGTAAGCCACTCAGGCTGTGCGGTTCTGTGGTTTTATCACGTTGAAGCAGATTTTGCAGTCATGCAGTAACACACAGACTCAAGTGGCTTATTGCTGTATTCCACATCTCAGATGTCTAGTTCATGTGCAGTTGTTGTTCTTTTATTAAAATTACCTCCTTCTCTTAGTGAGGGATTCTAGACATCTGCACATCCTTACAGACCCATATCGTAGAGTTGTTTTCTCACAATGGAAGGATGAACAGAAACACCTGTAGATGTTTTCAGATCTTAAGTGGAAGTTGATGTTCTCCTCTCTTGCGAAGATGAAAGCTTTAAGAACTGTTTATATGAAGGAGACAGTTGTGGCGAGCTACCAGGTATTTCAGGTGGTTGTTAGGAATCCCATTTTCACTTTAACTTTTAATTATTCTTGAGCTGCAGTTAGATTATTAGATTATCTCAAATCCAATCTTTTCAGATGCAGATGAGAGTAAGATATGTGCAGGGCAGCTGACGGGATTGGGCAGTTGTTTGTGTGTATATTAGTTTTTATTTGAAAGGCAAGACAATGTAAGTGAGTTGTTTGTGACCAGCTGTTAGGAGGACACTGGAACTGGTTGGTTTTAAGATGGTAAGGATGGAAGAGTTGAAGTGACCAAGTAATGTAAAGAGTATACAAACACTAATGAATTTCATATTATACATATAATTGGAGACTGTAGAGTAATTTCTTGTGAAATAAATAGTTTCTGAGTGTGTCTGACAATAAAAAAAGGGACGCTGTTCTTGATGGTAATTTGGTGATGGTAATTCATTTTCAAACATGGTATTTATCACGTAAATATGGTGTACTATTCTGCTTAGCGCTTTGCTGAAAAGGAATTCTCCAGAATTGTTTTAGGCTGTACAAGAGTGTAGAGTTAACCTGCTCGGTTCTTAACCGTGTGTTCTCTGAAATTATCCCTGTTTCCTTTTCAGATGGCCAGTGTATGCTGGTGGTTCTTCTTCTCCAAAGTCATCGAGCTCAGTGACACAGTGAGTTATTATATATCAGAAATATACAGCACCTCATTTTCCGATGTTTAATACACATGTTCTAGAATGTTTACATGCTTTAACAGTAGTACAGAGCATTCTCACTATTGTTACTGTTCAGTAATGTTCTCCCTCATTTGCAATGTTCTAGGAGGTTCTCATGCATTTACGCATCTCTAAAATCTTTTCCTTTATTGCCATGTTCTCAACATTTTACACGGTTCTAGAGGGTTCTTATGCATTCACATTATTATAGAATATTCCTCTCCCTACTTAAACTGTTTCCCTCTTTTGCAATAGTCTATAACGATTTCATGCCCTTTAATGTTCTCCCCATTCACCACATACATTCTGATGCATGCACTATTATAGAATGTTTGCCCTAATCAAACTGTTCTGTAATGTTCTCCAAAATTACGTAGATCTTTAATGTTCTCCATTTTCACACTGTTGATTCACATACACATTTAGAAAGTTAACCTCGATTGGTACTGTTCTCGATTGTTGTCTTTTTCAATTCCCCGTATTTTAGTCGCTGATTTTCCATTAAAATATTCCATGTTGTCATTTTATTCCCAAGTACATATAAACTGTATTGTAATATAATGTTTGTGTTTTTCCGTGTGGTTATCAGGTCTTTTTCATTTTGCGGAAGAAGAACAACCAGCTAACCTTCCTTCATGTGTACCACCATGGCACTATGATCTTCAACTGGTGGGCCGGAGTGAAATACGTAGCGGGGGGCCAGTGTATGAGTTTTTGTTTTTTGGTTGTGTTGAGATTGTGTGTGCATGTCCTGTGACATCCTGTGTACGTGACCACCTTCCCTGTATTTGCAGCATTCTTTATTGGCCTGCTGAACACGTTTGTTCACATTGTGATGTATTCTTATTATGGGCTGGCGGCTCTGGGGCCTCATGTGCAGAAGTATCTGTGGTGGAAACGCTACCTCACCTCCCTGCAGCTGGTAATAACTTGTGCTAATGCTCTTATGCTTTGTGAGCTTCGGGAACAGAGACCGATTTTATAAGCTGCTGCTTTTGCAGAACATGAGTTGGTTGAGGTGATTAACAGATTACCTTAGAAGTCAACATTACTGGTGACAATAGCAAGACATGCTGCAGTTCTGATGGGTTCTTAAACAGAAGTCAGAACCACATTTGTGTTTGTAGGAGAGGATATTTTATTAGTGGTCGGACACTATAGTTATTCGATCTATATTTTTTTCCCTCTTGTTCTATTTCTTATGTGCCAGATGTTTAATAGAAAGTATAGGGAAATGAGGGATATATCTGTATTATATATGCAGTCGATATATAGACCATGTTACCTTTTTCTTGAAGTTTAATCCTTACCTTATCATTAACTGTAAAAAGGGTCAGTGTAGCACCTCCTTAGGCATGAGTAATAGTTAGTTACTTTTTTTCTTTTTGTGTACATTTGTTTTTGTTTTGTTTTTTTTCTTTGATGTCTTTTCTTTATGTATTTCTTGCTACTTTGAGCTACTGCCAAATCAAATTCACACCTGCTCTTCAGCTGCTCACTGTCATCTTTTTTTTTTTTTTCAGCTCCAGTTCATCCTCCTGACCACACACACTGGCTACAACCTGTTCACAGAGTGTGACTTTCCCGACTCCATGAACATGGTGGTGTTTGCCTACTGCATCAGCCTCATCCTGCTCTTCAGCAACTTTTACTACCAGAGCTATGTCAGCAGGAAGAGCAAGCGCTCTTAACGGAGCAGGACCCAAATCGACCCCTGCATACTCACCACTTGCACTGTGGGAAAGTCTGCATTGCTTCTCCTTTCACAACAATGGAAAAAGAATCCCTCTCCCTGGAAGTAGTCAATCAACCAAGATAAGTTTGCTTCTTAGTTTTGCATTGGAACTTTAAAGCTAACGTAGCTAGCAAACAGTAAAAGTGTATACCCCACCAATTAGCATGGTGCTAATCCTAACATGCTTTAATCCTAACATTACATTGCATGACATTGTGAGACTGCAATGTGAAAACATAACAGGGAGTGCTGTGGAGGTGTTATTGGTAAAGATGCACTATGCAAGGATTTGTTTGTCAAAACTGAAAGAAGTATCATTACTGAGTGAGGAGAATATAAACTGGCTAAGTTATTGCGAGTGTCTGCTGCTCCGAGTTGCCTTGTTAAGTCTGATTTCATCATCGAACAGTCAGAAGCATAGGGTCCGAGTTTTCAACACCTCGTCAAATGTCTTTATGTAATAACATTACACCCACAATCTCAACAAGAAGGACTGGCACAATTTTAGGTCTCAAATGGTCTTAAAATTAACATTGTTCTCTTAAAGACCATTGTAGATAATTCACTCACAGCCTCAGAAGACACGTCCTTACCCAAGTTTTAACATGTCCCTAAATTCTTCTCCATGTTGTGTACAATTACACATTTCCACCAGTGTGTTCTCAAAATCCCCCATACAGTTCATCTTTACATGGTCTCTAACAGACTTGTTTACATGGTTTTGATTCTGATTCTGTTATAGCTGTAACAGTGATAATTGGTGGGATATAGGCTTCCATTACTGGTCAGCTACTTTAAACTTCTAGGCCCAGGGCTAAAATCAAAGAAGCAAACTTCAGACACCAAATGGACGCCAAACACGGCTGATAAACTGGATTTGGGATATGGTGGTAAACTGTGTCATGGACTTTCTCACGTCAGGAAAGACTAAGTGCTCTCGAGTGGAAACATAAAGCCATAAATTGGTTGAGGAATGCCCTGAATTTGGTGCTGTGACAGTTAAAGCCCTAATGTTTGGCTTTTTTACATTTTTTTATACTGTTTCCCCAAGCACAGTGGAGATGCAAGGCAAATGTCAGTTAGCAAGATTATAACTGCTTATCATTATCACACTGAGCTCACACTTACCTCACACTGAGTGGGGATTTTCAGTGATCTGTAATAGACTGGCTATTCAGGCTGCAAGTACTTTTGTCCATATTTATAGACAGAATAATTTTCATTCATCTATATTGTATACTCATTCTCAGTGTTCATAATAGATTTTTACGTTTCCCCACATGTGAGAAAAGCCAGAAAAGCAAAATAGATTCCTTTTTGTGGCAATTGTAGGAGAATTAAAACGTGCATTAATTGGTGACATATATGCTTCCATTACTTGTTAGCTACATGGAGAGTGCAGACCAAGAGAGGGTTTAAAAAGAACACAGTGTTAAATAAAATCCCTATAAGTGAATGACTTTTAAAAAAAAATAGACATTACAATATAGAAGCCCCACAAGGGCATGGACTGATGTGCTTTGCCTTCTCCGTTTTCCAAACATGCATTTTTGTCATCAGTTACAACATAACAGGTTTGTGAGATGGGGGGATATTTTAAATGAGACTGAAGAACAAAACAAATCTGTTTTTAAAGATAACAACATTGATCCCTCTGAAAAAAATTAGGCAATTACTGAACATGCAGGAGTTTAAAGTACACTAAAAAATGTAACCTTGGATAGGATATAACCTTGGTTGCATTAAAATTTGAGTTTAACTTGGAGTTTAATATTTTATAATAAATAATACTAATACTACTACTACTACTAATAATAATAATAATAATAATAAATAATAATGAATAATGTTATGATGAACCAACATAATTATATTTTTACCATATCGCCCACCCCTGGATTACTGACAGTAACTTGCTTGGGGAAAGGGACCAAAGCGCAACCTATGTTGCAAAAACCGTTCCTCTGCAATCACACATTTGTGTGCCATTACACATTTCCACAATTTCCACCAATTTACACATTTTTAGAAAGATCCGCAAATGATTTAAAATTTTGTCATTATTGCAGAGAAAATGCCATAAGCATACCGAATCCCTGAAAACTAATGTAACCTGTCTGTTAACTGTGTGGGATTCAAGGTGTTTCCCCTTTGCCTGTGGTTTAAAGGCATGAATGTATGTATAATGGCCTTTTTTACAGAACATATTAACTATTAACACTAGCCTGACCGGTACAGCTCCTGAAATTCAGCTTGCAGGCCACAAAATGGATACTGAGCAAAATCACCTAACAGCTAAACAGAGCCCTGCATTAATGTCTTGTGTCAGAGTTTGCAAACATGTTTCCTCAGAGCTACAACATACAGGTAACTTTATATTTAATACAGATAACATTCACTTTGATCATTTAAAACTTAGGTTGCAATTTTCAAGGCTTTTGAGAATTTCTCCTGCTTGGTTAATGCATTAAGCTTGGTTACTTCACTAGATGGCGGTGTGCAGTCTTGTTTTAAGGACCAACTGTTATTAAATGTGAAGGCCAGAACAACCTGCTTTGCAACTGAAAGAAGGGAAAGACCAGATGAAGCAGTATCTCTGACTAAACAAGTCTTCTGTGAACTGACCTTATTCCTGAGAAGTTTTATTTCAGAATTTTGTTATGTCATTATTGCCCTGTTACCGTGGAAGTCTTGAATAGCCTGCAAATCTGTTCTGTGTTTCCATTCCACACATATAAACTGCTACCTCAGCCACTGTGACAGGTTTATAGTTAGATAAGATATTTAATACGGGTGATGTTTTCATGTCCAGCCTGCCAAACAGTGTTGATTAGGTAAGGGTTTTCATGGTAGTGTGCAGGTGGGTGTATGTATATGTAATATCAGTTGAATTAAAGAGAAATGCACTGAAATTCAAAACTGAGTTTGTCGGTCTCGTTACTGTGGATGTTACTCAGTAGTACCCTAGGAGATACTGAATTATTTATGGATACAACCCTTTAGAAAAGGTTGGGACAGTATGAAAAGTTCAAATTTTAAAAATAAAGTTAACCAGACCATCGTGAAGTATTTTGGAGTCATACTGCTTGGGATGAAGTAAAAGTCAAAGTATCTGCATTTTTTTGTTCACAATTTTTTCTAATATAGGGTTGTAGTTACTGAATAATCCATAATTGTTGCTGGATATTTTACAGTAGCTACTGACACTTTCATAAAAGATACTGATTCATTTATAGATATAATATAGATTTTGGCTAAACTATTTGTAAATAATCCTCACGTTTATGCACCATGAGGCCTGGAAAACAGAACAACATGCTTGATTTAAATCTGGGAAACCCGTTTTTGTCTTTTAACAGAATTTAGTAGGACTAGCAGTCCATGTCTTTGCAGCTCTTACATTACGTTTTTTCAGATCTGAGAGCATCTAAACTGTTAGCCCCTCAGTACAGAGTGGTGTAATAGTGCTCTGGTGTAGGGAACATTTGAAGGTTTTATCCTATACTTCTTTCAGGGCAGGGTTTGCTGCCATTGCATGATCACCCTGGGGAAGATTCAGCTGTAATCTTCTGCTCCACTAGAGGGTAGTATTGACCCACCATTGATTTCACTTGTTTCAAATTTTTAGGTTTTAAAACAAATGTGTAACTGCCGCTGCGTATACCATCTACCTCTCTGAATAAGCTTTATCAAAACTGGCAGCACTTTATTTTAAAGCTACTTACGTAAGGACTTTACAACCCATGTCTAAGTACTGAAAAACTTAAAAAGCAATAAAGCACTTCATACTAATGCTAACTAGTTTTTCAGTATGTAGTACACAGTACACTTAAAAGTGGAAATGTTTTATATACTCAAAAATCCACAATGCATATCTAGAACCAGTCGATTTTAGGGCATGACACAATTGTGCACCTAATAATAATAATAATAATACTAAGTAGTTTTTGGTATGCAGTACTTAGTACAGTAAGCAGTGTCAAAGTTGAGTAACCTGAAAAATCCACAACGTACACTTAGAGCCAGTCGATTTTTAAGTATGGTAATGATGGACACTATTGTCAGGAAACGGAAAGGGAGAAGCTTCTCACGTCTAAAAGGTTTTGAGATGTATTAAGGGTTTACTAAGAGTTCTACCCAAATCTCTCGAAACCCCCTGAAAAAAAAAAACCTTACTTACTTAATAATCCAATTATTTGATTACATTTTCTTAAATACCTTCCTTCAAAGCAGCCTTCAGAGTTCAGCCTGGTATTACGTGCATCACGTTTCATCACTTTCCCTGTTGCTAAGAAAAGATCAATTGTAATATTTTGTGTTCTAGCCTGCTGGACTCTATTATTGTAGAGTTTGTTACTAGAGAGTCTATTATTAAGATTAGTATCTAGCATATACTGTTTAGTATTAGTGTCTACACAGATGAGATGTGATCAGTACTTGTGCACTGAGCAGCTCGCACCTTTAATCATATAATTATAATATATAATCTTAAAAATATTAAGTTATTTTATGAGGCAAATGACATTGTATTGATTATTAGGGATCTTAAAGGGGATAATAAATTATTCTGCATAACTAAATGGTTAAGATTTCAATGAAGTCAGTAAGAATGGTTTGGTGTGAAATGGGCGTGGTAAATATTTATCTATAAATGAGCCTGAAGTTCATTTTCACCAGCTTCTCAATCTAATGTTCCGTTCCACCTTAAATGCTGCAGAATGTATTGAAGTCAGATTGGAACTGTGGCACCATTTAAGGTAGAAAGGGAAATTCCCAAAACAAGCGGTAGGTCAACTTTAGCTTCCACAGTTCTTGGTTTGCTCTGCACATATTACTCGGGACAGTTATATTAAACCTGGACAATATTGCATAGTTTTGCTCAGCATTAACCCTGAAGAGACTGAGAGGAGCAGCTCCAGCTTTATTAGTATCTCATTATCAACAGCAGCCTGTAAGTAGCAGCCGTGTGTGGTTCCATCACTGTTTGCTGGCTTAGGTAGTTCATCTCAAACTGAAAGCAAGTAGTAGTAGTAATAGTAGTAGTAGCAGTAGTAGTATAGGTAATGCTACTAACAAGCTTCAGGTAACTCACATAGCTAAACACATTAGGATCATAGTAGAAATTAAATAACTTATTTACACAAGGGTTTATTTTATTGTCCTGTCTGTGTCTGTTTCTACATGTTGCTCCTAAGTCAGACAAAGTGTCACCTCAGTCATCTCAACCACGTTAGGTGTCTTCATTACATTATAAATTGTACCCCACCTTTTAAAGTATGCACACGAGAAAATGCAATTTATAAGAGAATTTTATTTTCTGAGACATGACAGAGTGACATATAATAATTAATATTTAAACAAACTGTACATTTTATACATCTGGTAGGACTTTGAAGGATATTAATAATATTAATTTTACCCTCAACCTTTCATAAAATAATCAAACCAGATCATCTGGAAGAGAACAGACTCAAAATTCAAGCAAACATTCACTGACACAGCAACACTAAATACTTGTTTTCTACACTTCACCCAAGAGGTGAATGAGAGGAATGAGCTGAGAGAACAGACACATGAGGGCTTTAATACTGATGAGTTTTGTTTCTGACATGTTTTAGATCCATTGAATTTCATCCAGAATTCATAAAACGTATGGCTCACTGTTCACCACATATCAGTTAAAGGGCCCATATCAGGAAGGAAAGAGAACTTTCCACACTTGGATGAAGTAACAGTGTTGATGTAGAAGTTTCAAAACATAAAAACATAACAGTCCACACGGCCCATTTGGAAGTATTGTTTTTTGTGAACTGCCTATTCGACCTACAACAGTTTAGCTAGGCCATTCACACTGAAGGGACAATGAGTGTATAAGCTTAGACAAAAACAGGTTTGCCAATAAGAACACAGATTATTTGCATATATCAGCCCTGAAGGCATAGTAAAAAACAACCTGTTTAATTATAAGGGTTCTAATTCTAATTGAGGTTGAAAAGGATAAAAACAGCTGTTTTGGGGGGCATAAACCCACATAAATGTCATAAGTGGACCCCAGGAATACCAGAACAAAAAGTAGGATATGGGCCGTTTAAAGTACAACAGAGTTGGGATGGGACGGTATGAAAACTTCCAATCATAATACCAGTGACCAAGATTATCACAGATTCTGGTTTCACCAAGATATTGTGAAAGTATACAGAAAACCGTGAGTAAACATTAAGATCAATATTTCCCAATATTAAGACCTTTTATTGTAACACCAAAATATGAACTACAATGTACATAAATACAAACACTTCCTACAGCACTACTGTTTACTGTTCAGATTATAACTGTAAACGTTCTGTCCTGGTATGTGCTTTGCAAGGAGACTGTAGCAGCTGTTTATTTTCACCATCACTTTTTAAAACATTTATCAAACATGGTTTTCAGAATTATTGAAAAGTGATATGATTATTTAAGTTTTATTCCACTATACATCAAGAAAACTAGCAACCGTCCCATCCCTACAACAGAGATCCATCAACCCTAACCCTCTGTGTTTGGATGTTCACAAAAAGAACCAGCTGTCTAGCAGGTAGCCTACACGAGACCGGAGTGAAACATACTAGGTCAGAAGAGAGACATTATGCTACTGTACGCTGGCAAAATCATGACTTTCTGAAAACAAACATAAAACAGAGAAGCAATAGCATCACAGGAAAGACTGCTGGCTCAGAGAGAGGAGGAGAGAAAATAGAGAAGGAGAAACAAAAAGAGGAAAGAATGTTAGAGAAGATGGAACAGGAGAGGAATTGAAGAGAAGGAGAGGGGAGAGAATCAGAAGAGAAGCAAAAAAGAGTAGAAATGGAGAGAACAAAAAGATTAGAGAGGAAAGGAGAGAGGCAAAAAGAAGGAGTAGAGAAGAAGAGAAAAGGAATGGAGAGTGGAGAGAAGATCAGAGATAAAAGAGGAAAATTCGGTTTGTTCAGGTTGAGACTGATAGAGTGATGCTCTACGTTTCTGTATAAACTGAGTTCATTTGGCTCAGGCTGCGCTCGAAGCTGCCCAGCTGGAAGAAGACGCTGTCCTCTGGGCTCTGAGTGAACTGGGACACTGACCCACTGAGGTCCGGCACCAAACTGAAACCTGCACACAGAACAGAGAAAGAGCAGTGTGGTGAAGTCTTCGTGTTAAGTATCTCTTGTTATTAAGCAGTCTAGTATGGCGTGTGTGGGGTTTTATTGGTAGACTGTTGACTGAACAACTAAGCACAACTAAAATTTGACAGTATTTAAACTGAGGAGTTACAGATGAAACTCGTACAATGTCTTTGTATCTCCAATCATCGTCCATTTTACCAGCTCTACTTACTATACAGATGTACTTTGTAGTTCTACAGTTACAGACTGTAGTTCATTTGATTCACTACATATTTCGTTAATCCCCTTTCACAATGTTGTTCAATGTTCAGGACCACCACAGAGCAGACATTATATGGGTGGTACATCATTCTCAGTACTGCAGTGACACTAAAGTGGTGGTGTTGTGTTGGTGTGTGTTGCGCTGGCACGGTGCGCATCAAGCACAGCAGATATTTGTCATAGATGCTGTTCAACTGTCCTTTTAGGTATGTGTTGCATACCCTACATATCTGCACTGTGCTCCCTGAGCAACCTGCACCACACATGTTCACCTGTATAGGTCACAGGGTGACCAGAGAGATAACAAGAACTTGCTCAATATTACTATCATTTTAGTTTAGGATGAGAGCATGTTTGTGGCAGAGGTCTTAAATTTTTCAGCTTCCACACTCAAATAGTTTGTTACATAAGATGTGGTGCAGCAATGACTGAATGAGCTGAGCAAGATGAAGGTGAGGAAGGCAATAGGTCCAGACACCATCAATCCACTAAGACACTGTGCAGACCAGCTGTGTGGGATAGTAAAGGACATTTTTTATTTAAGTTGAAACAGAAGAGAGTGCCGGTACTCTGGAAGACATCATGTGTAGTGCCTATTCCAAAGACTGCACACCCCCTGTTCTCACCTATCTTCATTTACTGGTGGTATCAGCTATCCTCTGCAGCTGATCCCCTGCAGTTCACCTACCAGCCAAGCACTGTGGTGGAAGATGCAATCATTTACCTTCTCCACAGATACTTTGCTCATCTTGAAAAAGCCTGAAGCACTGTTAGAATCATGGTCTTTGATCTATCTAGTGCTTTCAACACCATCAGGCCCACTCTACTGAGGAGCAAGCTGGAGAGCGCAGGGGTGGATCACCATCTCAACAATTGGATTTTGCATGTATGTTAGAGATAAAGACTGTGTGTCATACGCAATACTCTGCAGAAACGGTCCTGGGCACATTCCTCCTCACCCTCTACACTGCAGACTTCATCCACAACACCACAACCTGCTATCTACAGAAATTATTTGACAACTTCGCCACTTGTACAGAGACTGTTGTGTTTTCGTTTTCACGAAGACATGGCTGACTAGCTCCACTCCGGACTCCAGCTTGAAGGCCTGCTCTGCTTCCGGGCAGATAGGGACCCTGAACTCTGTGGCAAAGCATGAGGTGGAAGAGTGTGTGTTTACATCAATACGGAATGGTGTAAGAATGCTGTGCTAGTCTCAAGTCACTGCTCACTGCTGGTGGAGTTTGCGATTGTCAGAGCCAGACTTTTTTTTTAAATCCAGGGAGCTGGTGACCGTGTACATAATAGCAGTGTACCTAGCCTTTAGTTTTAATGCTAACGCTGCTCTGAACGAATTGCACAGCGCTATCAGCGACCTCCAAAACACACACCCTGACGGACTGTTTATTGTTGCTGGAGATTTCAATCACGCAAATCTCAAACTGCTGCTCCCTAAATTTCACGAGTATGTGAATTTTGCAACGTGTGGGGCGAACATGCTGGACATGGTGTATACAAACATCCCCAGCGCGTTCTGAGCTGAGCCCCGCCCCCACTACGGCTTCTCCGACCACGTCTCTGTAATGCTCATCCCAGCATACAGACCCCTCATCAGACGTGCAAAAATGGACAGGAAGCCCCCAGGTGCTGTCTCTGCTCTTCAAGACTGTTTTGAGCACACTGATTGGAAGATGTTCAAAGAAGCTGCAATGTCTGGTGATTCCATCAACCTGGAGGAGTATACAGAGTCAGTGACTGGCTACATCAGCAAGTGCATTGACGACGTTACTGTCTCCAAGGTCATCACAACCCACCCCAACCAGAAACCATGGATGACTGCAGAGGTGTGCGTACTGCTAAGAACTTGTGACAAGGCATTTAAGTCAGGGGATAAAGCAGGCCTCAGAACAGAGCTGACCCAGAGCCAAGCTCTCCTGGGTCATCAGAGAGGCAAAGCGCACATACGCACAGAAAATCCATATTCATTTTCAAGACACTGCAGACACACGGCGCATGTGGCAGGGCATCCAGCCTGTCACCAACTACAAAACACCATCACCTACATGTGATAGTGACGCCTCCTTTCCAGATGCGCTAAACAACTTTTATGCTCGCGTTGAAGCACAGAACTGCACAACAGCCAGGAAGACCACACCTTTTCTAAGTGAACAGGTACTGTGTTTGTCCACCGCTGACGTGAGGAAAACTTTGCTCAGAGTGAACCCGCGAAAAGCATTTGGACCAGACAGAATTCCTGGCAGAGTACTCAGAGAATGTGCCGATCAGCTAGCAGATGTTTTTACGGACATCTTCAACATCTCTCTGAGCACTGCAGTCGTCCCAACATGCTTCAAAACCACCACCATCATCCCTGTGCCACGGTGTCCTGCCTCAACGACTAGCGTCCTGTTGCACTCACTCCTATCATCATGAGGTGCTTCGAGAGGCTTGTCATGAGGCACATTAAAGGCCAGCTCCCCCTTCTCTGGAACCACTGCAGTCCTGGATTTCCTGACTGATAGACCACAATCAGTCAGGATAGGCAACAACATCTCCAGTACCACTGCACTGAGTACTGGTGCCCCCAGGGCTGTGTGTTAAGCCCACTGCTGTTCACTCTGCTGACTCACGACTGTGCTGTGAAGCACAATACAAACCACATCGTGAAATTCGTAGATACGTCAGTTGTGGACCAAGAACAGCTTGACAGCATACAGGGAGGAGGTGCAGCAGCTAACTGACTGGTGCAGAACCAACAACCTGTCTCTGAATGTTGACAAAACTAAAGAGATTGCGAGGTGTGAGGTGACCACGCTCCCCTGAACATCAATGGCTCTGCTGTGGAAATCGTCCAAAGCACAAAGTTCCTCGGCGTCCACATCACGGAGAACCTCACGTTGTCCCTTAACACCAGCTCCATAGCCAAGACAGCCCAGTAGCGCCTCTACTTCCTGCGTAGACTGAGCAAAGCCCATCTTCCTCCTCCAATCCACACCATGTTCTACAGAGGGACTGTGGAGAGCATCCTGAGCAGCTGCATCATTGCCTGGTTTGGGAATTGCAATGCCTTAGACCGCAAGACCCTAGAGCGAATAGTGACGACAGCTGGGATGATCATAGGGGTCTCTCTCCCCTCTGTCAAAGACATTCACACCACACGCTGCACCCGTGAGGCCATCAGCCCTGTGAAGGACCCCACTCATCCCTCACATGGACTTTTTTCACTGCTGCCGTCTGGCAGAAGGTACAGGAGCATCACTGCACGGTTCTGCAACAGCTTTGTCCCACAAGCTGTCAGACTTTTAAACCACAGTGACTGAACTGTGGTTTAAAAGTCTGGTTTTAAAAGCAGTCTGTCCTGTACTGTATTATTTTTTGTTCTCGTTTTGTTCCATGTGGCACCCTTTCATTTCACAATTTCAATTCACTGTGTACTTGTACAGAGCTGTAATGGCAATAAGAGCCACTTGACATGACTTGACTTGACTTGTTGGCTACATCCTGGATGGCGACAAAAGGAAGTACAGAGAAGTAACAAGGAATTTTGTGGACTGGTGTCAGCAGAAATTCCTCCACATCAACAATGGCAAAACAGGATTTCTGCAAGACTAAATTCTCTTCACCCACCCCGGTGAACATCCAGGGAAGGGATATTAAGACTATCAAAACCTACAAGTACCTGGGTGTTCATTTGAACAATAAACTGGACTGTCGGACAACACACATGCGCTGTATAAGTAAGGCCAGTGGTAGTTGGGGAGGAGAATGTTGACCAAGCTGGCATCCATAATGCAGAACACCTCTCACTATGAGACACAGTTGTTGCACTGACCAGCACCTTCAGTGACAGGCTCCTCCGCAGCTCTTTTCTCCCTAATGCCAATAGCCTCTACAACCGGCACCTCCCCTAGCAGAGCATCACACACTCAAACTACTCCAGTACACTATGTGAACCCATATCTCTCTACACTGCTCAAAAAAATAAAGGGAACACTTAAACAACACAATATAACTCCAAGTAAATCAAACTTCTGTGAAATCAAACTGTCCATTTAGGAAACAACACTGATTGACAATCAATTTTACATGCTGTTGTGCAAATAGAATAGACAACAGGTGGAAATCATTGGCAATTAGCAAGACACACTCAATAAAGGAGTGGTTCTGCAGGTGGGGACCACAGGCTACTTCTCAGTACCTATGCTTTCTGGCTGATGTTTTGGTCACTTTTGAATGTTGGTGGTGCTTTCACACTCGTGGTAGCATGAGACAGACTCTACAGCCCACACAAGTGGCTCAGGTAGTGCAGCTCATCCAGGATGGCACATCAATGCGAGCTGTGGCAAGAAGGTATGCTGTGTCTGTCAGCATAGTGTCCAGAGTCTGGAGACGCTACCAGGAGACAGGCCAGTACACCAGGAGACGTGGAGGAGGCAATAGGAAGGCAACAACCCAGCAGCAGGACCGATACCTCTGCCTTTGTGCAAGGAGGAACAGGAGGAGCACTGCCATAGCCTGCAAAATGACCTCCAGCAGGCCACAAATGTGCATGTGTCTGCACAAACGGTTAGAAACCGACTCCATGAGGATGGTATGAGGGCCCGACGTCCACAGATGGGGGTTGTGCTCACAGCCCAACACCATGCAGGACGCTTGGCATTTGCCAGAGAACACCAGGATTGGCAAATTCACCACTGGCGCCCTGTGCTCTTCACAGATGAAAGCAGGTTCACACTGAGCACATGTGACAGACGTGACAGAGTCTGGAGATGCCGTGGAGAGCGATCTGCTGCCTGCAACATCCTTCAGCATGACCGGTTTGGCAGTGGGTCAGTAATGGTGTGGGGTGGCATTTCTTTGGAGGGCCACACAGCCCTCCATGTGCTCGCCAGAGGTAGCCTGACTGCCATTAGGTACCGAGATGAGATCCTCAGACCCCTTGTGAGACCATATGCTGGTGCGGTTGGCCCTGGGTTCCTCCTAATGCAGGACAATGCTAGACCTCATGTGGCTGGAGTGTGTCAGCAGTTCCTGCAAGATGAAGGCATTGAAGCTATGGACTGGCCCGCCCGTTCTCCAGACCTGAATCTGATTGAGCACATCTGGGACATCATGTCTCGCTCCATCCACCAACGTCACGTTGCACCACAGACTGTCTAGGAGTTGGCGGCTGCTTTAGTCCAGGTCTGGGAGGAGATCCCTCAGGAGACCATCCGCTACCTCATCAGGAGCATGCCCAGGCGTTGTAGGGAGGTCTTACAGGCACGTGGAGGCCACACACAATACACCAGCATCACTTAACTTATGCACTCTCACTGCCTATACCCTTTAGGTGACTGCCAAGATTATCAGCATTTCTGCAGCTGGTATAAGAAAACTTAACTGTGCAATATCTTTAAAATATCTGTAAACTCATCAAACATCTGTCACTGTTTCTTGTCAAAACTGATATTACCTTTTTTAGCCACAGGAAAACACTGAAAACACTTATTTAACAAAAAAAGTCACACAACATCCTGAAAAACTAAATATAATATCTGGTGTTTGAGTATTTAGTATGCACTCTTTGCCTTTACTACAGATTGCATTCTTTTCAGGAGACTCACTTTCAGTATCTAAAAGAAATCTGTAGCCACATCTCTAAAATTCTGTGATAGAAGTTAGGTTAGCATTTTCAGCTTCTTATCACCGGTAATCCCAAACACATTCAGTGATGTTAAGGTCTGTTCTGAAATGCTGTGGTCAGTCCATTGTTCTGAGAGAACCAGCAGCTTGTTTGTTTGGTGTGTCTCCTTTTCTCAGTGAGGCTTCCTAAACCGCTACACATCCTTTTGTCTTCTCACAGTGGAAAGATCATCCACAGCAGCAGCCATCGATGTTTTCAGATCTGAACCATGAGTGGAGGTTAATCTTAGTCTCTCTCTCAAAGATAAAAACTATAAGTGCTAGTGAGTCTTTTGTGAGCAGGGTTTAAAACTGCAGGAATGGAAGAGTTATAGTGGCAATAGGTTCACAAGTAAAGAGTGGACATATGCAAAATACTAATAGTTCTGATGTTATAATAAGTGTCTGTTGAATATATTATCACTGTCCAGAAAAAACATGTATCTTAATTTTTATCTTTCTTCATCAATTGAATAGCCGCTGTGTGCTGAATGGGCCAATAGAAAAGTTACTACATCATCTGAAGTAGAAAACTTTTCATATGAACTTATATTAAAAGTACTTTCTCCTCTCCTATAAAGTAGCTGTTCTAGAGACCCAGGTTTTTCTTTGGAGAATTATGATGTTTGCTGCTTTTATTTGGCACTGAAAAACGTCCTTTTCTAGTTGGAAATTAAATAAATTAAAAGGTGACCTATGACATCAGCAGAGTACTGCACCCTACATATTAATTATGAATAATGAAGGCTGCAGTACTTGTGGAGGAAGCAGTGGAGCAGCTGGTATGGAAGCCGTTGTGTTGATGTGCACTGAAACCGTGCGCCTCTGCGGGGAGGTGAACGCTGTTGATGTTCTGCTCCACTCTGTAATTATCCCCAAAGTGGAAGCAGCTCTGGAAGTTTCCTCGATAATCTGCCCAAACACAAACACAAGAAGCAAACCGCAAAAAATGTCCATTACATCGTCTTGGTTGTACTGCACTTACAGTTACAGGCAAATTAGGAGGTTAAGGTGGACCTACACCACAGCTCGGCGCTGATGCACTGAACACTTTTAGTTCAATTGGTTGAAGCAAAAGCTCCACTGACGGTGTCATTCATGAGTCTATGTGGACAACTGTCTATATAGTTGGGTGAACTAGGGACTGTACCTTCAGTGCTCGGGAGGCTGTGGAAAGTGGAGTAAGGCTTGTGCTGTGGATGGAGCTGGTGCTGCTGAGAGGAGGACAAATTTTGTTGTTTTTCCACCAGAGCAGAAGGAGGAGACGGAGCCGTCTTTAGTGGACTTATTCCTGGAGACAGCAGAGAGCCAGATAACCTAACAAAGAGGGAGAGAGATAATTAACCATCATGCTGCATTTATAGTATAATAGCAAAACACACATTCCATTGTTATAAATGGAGTCCAACAGAAAACGCTCCCACCACCAAAAGCAAATTGCAGCAACCGTCAACTGCGGCAGAGGAACAAACAGGATGTTTATTTTGAGGTGATGCCCTCCATGAGTCATCGTGTTAGTGCCAGCACCACTGCATGGCGCAGTACTACATGCATGCAAACCATTATGACTGCCCTTAACACCACGTCAGTGTCGCCAAAGACTGCAATGGCATCGTGCAAGACTGTCATGGAGTAACTCGAAACGGCAGTGGGTCATCTTTAGTTCAAAGATATGCTTTTGTCTTGGCAGAGATGATCAACCAATCCATGTGTGGAGGCACCGTGGTCAGCGGCAAGATGAATGGTTTGTTGTCATGCCTCACACGTCCAGACTGCCTGGTATCCCTCCACCTCCACCCCTACCGCACAATCTGGAGGAACTGTGTAAAAATATGCAAACTGCATGGGACGGATTATCACAGGACACCATTAGGTACCTCTACAACTCCATCTGGCAGTCATCAGGCTCAGCGAACCAACGGCACACTGAGAGACACTACTTCTGGATGTGTAGCTCAATAAATATTGGCCATATGGTAGTGTGTGACGTGTTGAGAGAGGAACACCGGGATATGGTGCAATGTGTAACACAGAACAGCAGACAGACAAATGCAATAAATACATACAAAAGTTATTTTTCATATATCTACTACTGATAACGTAAACATACAGTGTTTAAACATAGTAACAACACAAATGTTGATTTCTTCAGCTTCACAGATTCAAATCTGGTTCAGTTTTGCTTTTGTAAATCAAACACATGAAATACATTCCATTCAACCCAACGTACAAAAAAATGCATACTGCAAAAACTCCAAAACATTTTATGGTTACGCTGAAAAAGGGTTACACTGGGTGTCTGAGGGTCAACCATAAGCCTGAACGTAGAAGAGATTAACAGGCAGAATAGGCTTTCAGTTGATATTCTTATATAAGTCATACACAGCTTTTCCATGTAAGAGGAAATCGCTGAACAGTGCATGCCTCAGAATGCCGCTGGAATGCCTCTGCAGGGACAGGCCTACTAAACGCTGTATTTGTTTCCTCTGTCGTGCTTCGTACTTATCCCATCTTTGTCATAATAAAAATTTATGAGGCTGGTTTTGATCATGTACAGGCTGTGTACCTCACTCCAGATGGACTTTCAGAAAACATGCCTCCGACATGCTGTACACCACGATGGCTCAGGGGGAAGCCATGATGGCTTACTGATGCTCGCTGCATTGCGGCAGAATAAATAAAGCCTTTGTTAATGCCATTAGATGCAGCTGTCACCAGCCTAGTCTTCAAAAATGCCAGAAGCAGAGGCGTTCCGCCGAGAAGTATGATGCCAACCCGAGCAGGCCTGTTGTTCCTGCCCTTATGCAAAGCTCCGAGCTCACACATCAAAGAGTCACACTTTAGCATTTCAGAATGGAGCGGAAAACAAAAACAAACCCAACGAATTGCCTTTAAAAACAGAATTATCACAAACAGATGGACACAAAAGAGCCATGTAACAGTGACTATAATGCTGCAGCATTTGGAATTGGAATAGGTGGGATGGGACAGACACACAGCCAAATGAGCATTAGGAGAGGGACTTAAATAACTGGTACCTTTGGGTCCTGGTGCTATAAAGGTGTACAATGTATGATGTATAAATAAGCCAAGGTAAAGCAGCAGTCTGTGCAGTTATCTGTGTGACATTTATTCAACAAACTTGTTTCAAAATGTTTCAAATTTGGAGTTGGATAATCTCCATGATGGCTCCCTCAGCCTTTGTCAAGAGTCAAGGAACCCCTTTCCTGAATGAGATTCTAAGCTTGCTTGACTTTCAGAACCTTGAAATATAGGTGCGAAAGACTCATTTTGACTTGACATACTGCTTACATAATAAAATGCATGTTAAATGTGTGAGGTATGCAGCGCCTCAGGTAGATGATTTCCTGATGCAAAGGTCCTTCCTAAAACCGAATCTCATACATCCTATCCTCACAGGACTGAATTCACAAAACTTATGAGATCTGCACTCCAATATGTTGAATAACAACAAGTTCTTTCTTGTTTGAATATAGTTAACTTCAGCGCAGCTTGATTCTTACTCTGTCCTTGTTTCTCAATCTGCAATCGGTCAATAAAACATGGAGAGCAATCACTTTAGCAAACCTAAAATGTTGTCACTAGTGTGTTATGTGACTATAACGAACCGCTAAAGTAAATCGAATGAAGTACTGATGTGTCATTATATTGAGCAATTCCAACCTTACAATACAGCTCAAAACACAATCCGATACCCAGGAAAATCCCTCATGACATCAGTTCATCCATAACGTCTTTTTTCCACTAAAGCCAACCTCACGTTCCACAACCTTCATTTCATCACTAAAAACCATAAAACACCCCACATTCTCTCACAACACTCTCATCTGTGAGCATGACTCACTCATTTCTCCCCTCTTACAGCCACATGTCTCAGAGTGGCACCCTGCTTCTTTTGAATGTTTCAGAATGCTTGTTTTTCATTGTTGATTATTAAGTTACTAAATTAAATAACTAGTTCCCAAGGTTTGGTTATCATTAAATGACTCTGTGCTTTGCTTGTTTGCTTTGCTTTATCTTCAGCTCCCAACTTGTTGTTTATCAGAGTGTATTCCGTGGTATATAATGCAGGTTTGGACTAAATAATGATTTGGCGGTTTTCTTTTCAAGCTATTGTTCCATGAAAATTTTACCAATTTGTAATCATTTATGCATAATTAATTGGTTGAGATGTCAACAGAGTCAATCAGAGTGTAGACATTATAGGGGTTTCTTTACAGTGGGAACCAGGGTCACCATGCCTACAACACAAACATAGGCATTTTATTTACTGCTCAAGTCATAAATCTGACAGAAAGTTTTCTTTGCAAACTATTTTAGACAATACCCTCATATGTCACATCAAATATGAACGGAAGTGCATTTTAGACAAAAACCTCATCATAAAAAACTGTCATAAAACAATGTGCCAAAAACCATGCAGTGCACTCATAACCACTACATGTACAAACCAATGCAATTCGAAAAAATGCTGCGACAGTAGGTAAAATATAATTCAAAACAGAAACCAATAATTTATAAATCTGTTTTTACTGTATTGGAACAAAAACAGTGTAAAGACAAGACACTGTTTTTGTAAATATTCATACAATCTGAAATAGACGTCTGCCAAATTACAAAAAAGTTTAGACCGGAGCAATTTAAGACTAAAATTATCATGAAATGTGGAAAAATCCAACAGGTGATGCAATCAAGCTTGTGTATAAAGGCCGCGCTACAGCAAAAGCGGAGTTGTTCAAGAGTGAGGATGAGTCGAGCCAAAAATGCATTATTGAAAAACCCAACAGTCTTAAAATGTTTTTTTATTCTCAGGATTGCAAAGAGTTAAGGTATTTCATCCTCTACACTGCAAAATATCATTAAAATATTCAGAAAATTAGCGGAAATCGCTGTGTGTACAGGGCAAAAACCACAAATTAATTCCTGTGACCTTTGAACCTTCAGACAGCACATGTAGCTTTTGTGATGAAATCACCACATTGGCTCGGAAATACTTTGACAATCCGTTGTCAACAAACATTGCCAGTTATTGCATCCACAAATGCAAATTAAGCCTGTACCAACAAAGCATAGGTCATACATCAGCAACGTCCAGAAACACTGCTGACTTTTCTGGACTCAATCTGGAATTGACTGATGCTCAGTGGTAATGTAGTT
The DNA here is from genome assembly GCA_024036415.1 of Prochilodus magdalenae. Taxonomy (NCBI): domain Eukaryota; kingdom Metazoa; phylum Chordata; class Actinopteri; order Characiformes; family Prochilodontidae; genus Prochilodus; species Prochilodus magdalenae. The sequence continues at coordinate 2,368,511 of JAMWET010007653.1, read as the reverse complement.
TGATGAGTTAGTCTATCAGATTACTTAATGATGTAATGGAGGTCATGTTTTGCAGGCCAAATACCAAAAGTACCATTCAGATTACTACCAGAGTAAAGTTCTAAATCCACTGTCTGTTAAGGTATAGGTGAAAGCAGCATTAATACTGAACATCAGACTGCATTTTGAGATGCCGATTTTTTCAGAGATGTTGTCGCGTATGTCGCTGTGACCAAAACTACAGAAACATGCTGCATGTACAACAGCGTGGCTGCGTTGTCAGAGACTGTGGGGGATAGCCTGACATTCCTAGATTCCAAAATTGTTCATAAGGTAAAACATCAAATATTGTGCTTTGTACTGCTCTGAATTTCATACAGGTCAAACAGAATTTAATGTTCACTGGTCGTTTTTTTATCACCATTTACACACCAGCTCATCTTTGAGTCTTTGATGGTGCTTTTAAAGGTGCTAGACTTGTTAAACCTCTGGTTCCTAATGCTATTGGTTTTCCTGGAATGTAGCATGTCAAGTCTGAATTACTTTGTTTACAATTTAACGATTTAATTATTCAGGAATTCCTCTTCAAAAGCACATATTTTGGCCTAAAGGGGATCTGAATGCCTAAAAGGTCTGTTTGCTGATGATTTCTGACATGCCAACAAAGAGGAGAGAATGTGTAGGGAGGCTTTCATGTATTATGATGCATGTCAGTACGAAAACATGTAGAAAAAATGAAAATGTGTTCATTCGTATTAAAAGTTTTAAAACAGCCAGGTGTCCACAGACTTTTGACAGCCAGTATATTTCACAGCAGCACGTGGTTTCTTTCTAGCATTAGCAGACGAACTCTTCTTAATGTAGAGAAGGCAGCAGTACTCTACGGTGTGGGGCGTTCTGCCATGTGTTTCTGCGCAGCGGCCGCGTTTTCCCCCGGGAGCTGCTGTCAGCACAAACTCAGGAAACAGTTATACTGTTCATATTTTTACAAGCTGCCTCTATGTGCAGCTAAAGTGAATCAGGCTGTAATCAGTGGCAGCTGCGGCGCACTCAGGCTGCAGGAATGAGGGGAATCTTTCAGACGGTCAATTCATCTCTCCCCTCAGCTTTCACCTTCTCTGATCGTCGCCTTTACAGCACTTTGTTTTGTTCAGTCACGCCGGTCTCTGATCCTTGCCAAAGCTTATCTGTCTCGTGGAGATAGATCCGTCTGACCTTTCACCTCAGAGAGGATGTACTTGAAATAGGCATGGCAGGGGGGTGCTGGGTGCCCACTTTCATGCTGATCCGAGGCCAGTGGGAAGTTTTTCTAAACAGGGCCTATATCCTATATTGTTCTTGAATTATTTTTTTTCCATTGAGGAAAGGTAATTAAGGTTCCATTGAGGTGTAGTGCAGCACAACTACAAACCTATTCTAAATAGTCAATTCTAAATAGGACAGTATTTGTATCTTGGTTCCCATATATGATATAGATTTTGATAATGTTTACACACTGTGTCAAACTCTTTCATTTAAAAAAAAGTGAGGCAAATTAGTTTTTCATCATATGGGCCCTTTACAGTTTACCCAATAATCAAAGCAATGGTCACATGGTGAATAAAATCTAATCTTCTTTTTCCTATTTCATCTTCACATTTGAGATATGCAGCAGAACAACTCTCTGAACACCAAGGTCGAGATCAAGATCATAAACATTTGGGCTGATGTTTCAGCACAAAAAATAGAAGGCATGTATCACAGCTGTTCCGTGTTCAAAGAGATAAAACCAAGTCATCTTGTCCCGCTTTGTCGCTTAAAGAGCCTCTACCCTTTTGGGAAAGCTTACACTTAAGATTGGAACATTGCTTTGAGAATTTGATTGCATTCACAAGAGCATTAGTGAGGTCAGGTACTGATGTCGGATGATAGGTTCTGGATTACTCCAATTCATCCCAAAAAACCTGCAGTTCCACTGTTTTGCGGGCCAATGCTGGGCAGGCTAGTCCACACCACACCACACATTCTGCATGTTGACCTTAAGCTCATGTGCAGCAGCTCCAGAGCCTCTGGTATTATTGGTCTAACCCTAGATTACACAAGCTGTGTGGGAAACTGAACACCTATGCCAGCAGTGGGTGTAATTGTGTATCAGACCCCTTGGAAAACTACCTCAAGTTGATCCACCTGAAGCTGCTTGAGTGAACAGTAATATGTAAAGTTACATCAATGTAAACAGGAGCTAATCTGAAGAATTTAACTTGAAGATAATTAGATTTTTGGTAACTGCGTAATTCTGTATGTAGTATTCCAACATAAGAAAACTTGATCAGATTGGGATTATAGGTTTAATGTTGTAAAATGGCTTGAAAATGTATGCTAAAATGGCTATTATTCTGTATACTAATAATAGTCAGCTCAGCCATCTGTTTATACTAATTGCAAGGGTAAAATTTGTCAGCACTGCATACTAAAGGTAAGTTACACTCCATGAGAACATCTGTGAAGACCGTTGAGTATTAATTGGTTCAAATGAGTCATTCCTGACTCAGTCAGCTCAGTCTGGTGAACGTGACTCCTCATGTGAACACGATTCATTAGATACAGCCTGTGAGTGAGAAAGAGGGGAAGGGAAAAATAGGTGCTTTGATTCTGGCTCAGAAAGTGAATATCAAAGACGATCAAAGGGTTTGAGCGCAAAGAAGAGTGTAATGCTGGAAAAACTAGGCCAGCTTACAGAGGATGGACGAGACTAAGAGAGAATAAGAGTCAAACTGTGGTTTGAACTCGAGTCCATCGCTAGAACAACGTCATTCCAGAACTTCTCCACTGGATGATGAAGTATCTCTGTTATTAAAGGCAGACTTTGGGCCAGACAAGTTTCCATGACAACGCTTTTCATTCCTGACCCCAATGCAGAATCAGGTTCCAGCCTAAATCCCGTATTTGATGGGCCATGGATATTACAGGTCATCCCGGAGCTATGCGGCTGAAGTAGCTAACAAGTAATGGAAGCTTATATCCCAACAGTTAAAATGAAGCAAAATGCTTGTCTAAATCATCTTACACTCGCCTCAAACCGTATGGCATTGTTTAGTGATCTATAACAGACTGGCTTTGTTGTTTCTGACACAGCTTAACAGTGTTATCTATAGAAATAGACAAAATACAGACAAAGCAATGCAACAGAGTAATATAAAGTTAAAGTGCAAATGTCAGAGACCATCCTTCCTGTAATAAACAAATTCCAGTCAAATCAGCCATCAACATTTTTTACAAGGTACTGCTGAAAAGAACAGTTTCTGTTCCTTCTACTGTGAGAGGACAATGCTTTGGGTCTGAAAGAAATTGGAGCTGTCAAGAAGACCTCACAAGCTAAGTTTCCATTTCAAAGTTGGCATGTGCCTGATTTCAGCAAAAAATTGTAAATTAAGTTGCATTTCCATCCACTACAGTTAGATAAAGAAACTGTAGATGGCATAAAATACTAAGAATGAAAGATTTGCCTTAGTAGAGTTATCTTTACCAGTGATTGGCATCTTTTTGTGGACATGTTGCATGCAACTCAGCGGCACGGGACAGGCCCACTAAATAGGGATTGAAACTTCCATGCCAGTTCGACATCATCCACCTGGAGGAAATTGATGTTGGCTTTCTTGTTTTACTTTAATGGCACCACAATGTCACAGGTGCTAAGGTGAAACAATTTTAAATAGAAGCACAGGCGCACTAGACCATCAGAGAGCTTTGCGCCATGATTGGCCCATCATCAGTCAGGTGAGAAATCTATCACCTTTTTTACATTTATTACTTTTGTGATATTCTTACTTATCCACCTTGTCCTAGCATAAGTCTTGGCGATATTTAGCTGTGATTTTTCTTTTTTTGAGCTTTTCCGTTCAGGTTTTTTCCATTCAGGTCATTTTAAACTTGAAAAATAATGACTAGAAAAACTGCTAGAGAAAAGAAAAAAGACACATCAAACAAAGTAGCTGCTGGTGTTCTCAGAAGCATGGACTAGTCCCAGAGTTTATGTTTTGCATCACTGAAAGTGTTTGGGATTTCTTACAGACAATGATAAACCAACTTCTATGACAATGAAATGAAAGCAAACTGAAAGCAAGTCTCCCAAAAAAAATGGAACCTGAAATAAAGGTAAGTGCCGGACACCCTGGACACTGAAAACGTTGATACTACATTTAACTGTTGACGCTTCTGTATTGTTGTCTGTTAAGTATGTCTTCTGCTTTTTTCTGATACTAAATAAATGTCTGATTTTGGAAATAAAAGAAATTACTTTGTCCACTATTAATGCTCATTGGTGGGCTATAAACCGCATAGCTCCAGGGCAAGATGAACTAATGAACTACATTTGAGGCAAGGGAGGGAACTTTATGAATTTGTATTCTCCTCAAACTATTCCTTTAAAACCTGTGGTCCTGAACAGGGGGATCAAGCGGGTGGAGCAAAACCAGATAGCTCCATATTTTTCAGGCTGAAGATTTATGACGATGACATCTCTGTTGTTCATTCATCTTGTCTCACCTGTCTGCCGGTGCTCCGCTGGGGCAGTATTGGTGCATATGAACAAGAGTGGGACGATAAGCCTCTCTGGCAGACGGGTGGGACGCCCCAGGCTTGGCGCTGGGAATGGCTCTGCTTCTGGTTAGTGCTTTAAAGCCACGAGGAACACTGGGGCTTTACTTTGCGAGCTCAGCTCCGAGCCAGCCCAGAAAATCAGCTTATATGATCTGAGAGGATACTGCAGGCTGCATTCACACTGCTACTGTTCTCATCAGGACTTAGGTTTGGAATCCTTAGAGCTGTGAGACATATGTGTTATGAAACAGTTGGAAGGCACATCTGTAATTGGAACAGTTGGAATTTTCCTCCACAGTCTTACCTCAAAGAACAAGAACAACATATAAGCCATTCTACAATCGTCCATTACGATTAGATATTAACCCAGTAATAGCCTGCATGTGATTTGACACTTCAGTTCCTTGTTCTCATAACTACAAAAATAAAACATTTTTTTCTAGTAGATACTAACCAATTTGTAGTAGATATGGAATAATTTGTAGTAGATACATGATTCTTATTAGTTAATTAATAATTTATAGCAGTTACTCAATAATAAGGTTTAATGTTTAACTGAATAGGATTTAAGGCTAAAAGTGAAAAAAATCCAACAGGTAAGGATCTTTTAATTATCTCTCAGGAAATAGGCTTTTTTTTATTGCCTCTTATTAAGTGCTCTTCAGTATTTTTTTAGAAGTCTATTTTATTATTTGTTCTATGTTATAATGTTTAGGGCCTTAGTTTTGAACTTTACCATCGGGTCCATTTGGATATTTTTAAACAGAGTGTGACTACCCTGCTTAAATAAAAACTAACAAACTAATGTGTATCTATGTAGACAAGGGAACCTGATGTTAGAGTTAAATCTGGACCTGTACCTTCTGGCCCACAGGGTCATATTTCAAGCACCACTAGGCTAAGATCAAAACAAACACTTTGTGGATTTACATTATAACCAATGATCCGAAGGACGAGTAAATGAACCAGAAAGAAAAAGGCAAATAGGTCCAACAGCACCCATTCAGCCCTGGAGCCACATGGACCAGCAGCCTTGTACTGGAGCTTTTCAGTAACGGAGCTTTAGAGCATTAAGCGATTCCCAACTTAAAACTCCACACGCCTCGAATGGCAAGATGTATTTTCACTGGCATATTTTTAATATTAGCTTCAGAAAGTGACGCTGGTATTTACAAAGTAAAAGGAGTCTAAATGGGCCATTTCAGCCAGGGTAAACACATTTAGCAATGAGGTCAGCGGCTGCAGCGGCAGAGCCGGGCGCGTTAGATAATTTTGTCAAAATGTTTAATGTCCTGCTAAACCGTTTGGGAAAAACAAGTGCGGCTGCTGCTGTTGATTTTGGCAGCTGCATGTATACTCTAGGCTTTAAACATGTAAATCAAAATGCTCCATCTTCAGGAAAATGTAAGTAGACGTTTCATACCTGGCTCGTTGTAGGTCCTGGCAAAGGTGTGTCATAAGACGGGCAGGATAAAGCATTGCTATGTGTGCGCGGGTGTCTATGTTTCGATTAGGCTCCCCTGATCTAATGACATGGGCAAATAAGAGGGCAGTAGATTTTCCTAAACGACGCTGTCATCACATCTCCATTGGCAGGTGCTGCTATTATGAGGGCCTTAAGGTGGGTGGGCAAAAAAGGGCTGATTAGTTCCAGAAAAAATGCAAATAAGCTTGTTTTATTTTGAAACCTGATAAATCCTAAAAACAATCCTTGAAAAAGCTCAGATTCTAAATCTTTCATTTGTGTAGAAGAGGAGGTATTTTAGTACTATTTGGGTTTAATTAAACGTTTTGCTATTTTGAAAAATAAAGAAAAACATTCTGCTAATGTGTTTGGTGAGGAAAAAATTAAGAAGTGAAAGAAGAAAAACCTGTTGATGCAGAATATAAATCAACCATGTACATCTGTCAGTAATTATGTATATTGTTAATAGGAATGTATAGCAAAATTATTTCTATCTCTAGACTGTGAGGAGTTAAATAGTTATGCAAAATCTACTGTCCACGCCAGCCCATTATGTGAAGACTGTGGAAGATTTTACGTTTTACACAGAAGGCCTCAGGCCTGGGTAAATACAGGGGCTTCTCTAAGTGGCGCTATGCCGTCATGACCTTGGATTTAATGTCGTTTAGTGTTACATGAGTATCCTCTCTACTGGCTCTGTTCAAACCTCATTTTTCTCCAAGCAGCAGTAATTGTTAGCTGAGCTCTAAAACCGCTTGCTAATTGTCTGGAGCTGTTTCTCTGTGCCTTGGAAAAACAGCCCACCTTCCAGGGCGCTCTTAAAGAGCTGTGTAACATGACAGCTAGCGCTGGCCCAGCTCATTTCACGCCCGCTGCAGTGTTTATGCTGGAAACCGACCTATCCAGTGCTGCTTACGTACAGATCATATGCAATCACATCAGCATTGGAGTAAACCCTCTCAGAGTGTTCTGACCCTCACCCATATGAAGCCACGGGGCTATTGACTAAAATATTTTCAAATATATTTTATATAATTATTATTTTGTAATAATTTAAGTAATTGTACATCATCTATTACAGTTTATCATACAATTTTCACACAAAATAAAGGACAGTTCTATATATATAAAGATGAGATATAATGAAGGAAAATGTCAGATTCCTAACAACCACCTGGGAGACCTGATAGACCTGTCCACATCAGAAAAACAGCACTTAAAGCTTCCAGCCTTCACCATGCTCTCTTCTTGCTTCAGATCTGAAAACATTCACAGGTGAGAAGACAACTCAACGCTATGGGTTGGAAAGTATGCAAAGTCCTCTAAGAGAAAAAAGAGGAAGGTATGCACTACAGCATGGAAACTGGATACGATATGTGGGAGTAAGCTTTCAGGGACTGATAAATCTAAATTTCCTCAATAATTGATATTCCTTGGCTGGTAAGAAGCAGAAATGTTTTCACTGCTTAACCGTAGTGCACAATTATTACTGAAATTTACATTTTCCTGTAAGCTTGCCTTCGCGAATCTGCACATCCTGACTGCACATCTTGACTGAAGTGATTGCCATTGTTGTTGACAAGCAGGAGGGGGATAAATGGACACAGAAAATACAGGAAGCAGGTAAAAAAATTTAATGTTTTGAAAACTAAAAATGTAAAGATTGTACTAACAAAATTTCCTGTAATTCCATAATGATGCCCAAAAATATTACATATCCATGTCTGAATTAGACATTCCATGTCGTGAATAGACAGGCCAGCAGATTTCCCTTTAAAACTGAAAGTGAGTACTCGGAAAAGAATGAAATAGCTGTAAAAGTTAAAAGGTAAAGAGCGGACACACTAAACACTCAAACATCTGATAGTATATTTAGCTGTTGATGCGTCTGAGCAATTGCATGTTAAATGTTTTTTTGTTTTTCCTACTTTTGAAAAATTAGTAACTTTTACTTAACAGCTGGTTTGATTGGAAACAGTTTTTAGTCTAAAGAAATGTAGTTATAAATTAGGTTCAGCTGTTGATTTCTTTGAGAAAAAAGAATATATATCACGCAGAAAGAAAGAATGAAAAAAAAAGACAGAGACACTTTTATTAGCGGCAACCCAAACCTCAAACAGTGACGTTTCTATAACAGCTGTGTCTGTCTCTGCCAAAAAACTGGAAGTCAAATTCCTAAACAAAGAGTTCATTTTTGTGTTCACTTAGTGCTTTCTTCAGGTACCTGAGGTGAAAACACAGTGGTCAGTTCTTTTAACAGTACAATCCAGTTTTCTAACAAGAAGGGTCTGGATGAACTACGCATAACCAAGGCACTTACTGTAGTGTCTACAGCAAACTTTTTTATTAAAAATAGATTATTATAAAAGGTCAAAAATAGTGATGAAAGAGTTACTGCTTTCAGTGCAAACCACAGTAGAATTCCTGATGGCTAGTATGACCATTTCAAATAGTAATTATCATTACAACCGTGATCATGCTTTTAAAAAAAGTTTTTCAAAAGTAAGTCTGAAGTGAGGTGGGATTTTAAGTGCAGAGAGAAACTTGATTTGCTTCTTGGTCACATTGTCTACAGAAGATGCAGAAAGAATACTTTGTACTTTGTGATCTTTCAATTTACTAATGCAATGACTGTGGTATGACTAATTAAAATCACTTTAAACAAAACCTACCAGCATTTAAACTACAGAACTGAAGTTGGGTTCCTATTTCTTTAGGAATACCTCCTCGAATTTTCGCGTTCAACTTGCTGCATCATTTAAGTTGGAAAAGGAGAATTCAACCAAGGCTCTGGTGAAGAGGAAGCCGCCTTCAGTTTCATAGTAAAAATACAAGAAGGACAGAAGGACAAGTCTACCTATATATAAAGTATATCATAATATTAAAGCAGAGGCATTCGGTTACTTTCTACCAGGGGGTTCTGAAAGTAAAAAAAAGCCTGAAGGATTTAAAAAACAAAATAAACATCTGAAAGCCTGTGTTTTAAGAACTCACTCTGCTCTGCTATTATGTCAATCATGCTAACAGTTGAACATTGTTTAAAACCTCATGAACAATTCACTCTTCCCGAAAGTTGCTGTAATTTGTAGATTTAGCTAACAATGGGTTATTGCCTTAAATCATGATAAACAGCAGAAATGCCCCGTTCAAATCTGTTTCCCCTAAACGTTTAAGGGGAACAGATGTATTTACACCATTCTCTCTCCCTCTCTCTCTCTTTCTCTCTCTCTCTTTTCTCTCTCTCCCCCGTTTTTCCTTGCTCGTTCGTTCCAGCATTTTTGTTTGTTACTGTACACACAACGCTTCTTGATGACACATTGGATTTGCAGCTCAGCTTTGTGGCTCCTGAGGGAAATCAGGGGGTTTTAATAGGAACCATGCCTGCAACCAGCGAGCAGTTCAGGACATATTGGACCTCACTCTATCCATGCTCTGAGTACTGCAGGACACAAACCAACAGAAATGGGCTGTAGAAGCTTTTTCTGGGAGTTCGGTCCCTCCTTAATTAAACACAACTGACATCTCCGAGGTGAGCTTGAGCCGGCACTCTGCAGTTTATGTTGTGTCAAAGTGACATTAGTTTAATCTGGATTGGCTGGATAAATACACAGTGTAGTGGACAACGCAGAAGAAAGAGAGCTGGCCTGTGTGTTTTTAAGGCTGGAGGGAGGGCCACGCGTGTGTTACTGAGTGGGTGGACGCTTAGGTAACGTTACAATTAAAACAAACACACAGTGCGGACACAGAAAAAAACTGAAGCCGGTGCTGAATGGTAAATAAATCTTACGTGTTAAGTCAACATACTAAGCGAATGAAAAGAACATAAATTTGTACAGTACATCATCTCACGAAGACCTACAGTGAGAAAAGTTTCTGCTTTGCTAAAACACTATGAATTTCTCCCCAACATCACTGAAGCACATATAATCACATATTATAGTATATCATAACGACTGTACAAATTTTTTCACTTTTCACTGGAAGCTTTCACTGCGATTGTGAGTTTAATTTGTGGGTGTGTCGCATTCTCCACTAGATACACGCATTTTCTACAAACACCATTCTCCAACCAATTCCAGCATTCTCCAACAAATACCAACTTTCTTCAACACCACCATCTGCAAACAAATACCAGCATTCCTCTACAAACATCATTCTCTAACCAATTCCAACATTTTCAAACAAACAGCATCATTCTCTAACACCATTATTATTAAACAAAAGCAATGTTTAGTAAACATCGTACTAGAAAAATACTAATGTTCTCTAGCAAATTGCATGATTCTCCAACAAATACCAGACAAAATGGTAAATTCTTCTCCACCAAATACCACACTCCACCATGCATTAACATCATCCACTAAACACCATCATTCTCTAAAAAACCTATCCTTTTCCACCAAACACAATTCTCCACCAAATGTATTGCACAAATCACCATAATTCTTAATCAAGCAATCAACACCAGCATTTTTCATCAAAAACACCAGTTACAACATTCTTTAACAAAACCAGCAACTCTCCACCACCACCATAAACAAACGTAATTCTTTAATAAACACCAATTATCTCCAACAAACAGCATAATTCTCCCACAAATACCGGCATTCTTCAAAGACCATTACTCTTTAATGTTTACCCCAAATTCTTCTCACCCCAAACACCAATACTGTGAACTAGTGGAGAACATTCCAGAGACTCCCTAAAATCACATAGAGGAACGACACACCAGACCAGTCTTTAGGTTTGCTGGACAAAATTGGTGGATATACTATTATTTTTATCTTAAATATACCTTTCTAATTACATCCTTTAGCCGGAAATCTTTTAGTCTTTATACCCATTAAACCTTCTTCAAACAAACTGAGTGAAAGGTGATTCAGTTCAGCAGAGAGGCTGGTGTTGTTTTACTGTACTACACATAGAGGGCGGTGTTGTATATATTACAATATGCGATTTTAAGGGACACTAAAGCTTCTTCTTTAAGGCTGACAGGAGTATGTATCTCAACAGGGTTTAAAGCCACAGAATTCATTCTAAGAAGTGTGTTACACTGAAAGTTTCCCCCACTGGGATATACAACTTAAGTGTTACACAAGGCAACCATGTCATCCTAATTGCCTTCTCAGAACAAAGGTCACCTACATGGTGCATCTAGCATGAAACTCAAAATATCCCAAAATATCACATGACTCAAGAACATCCAATTTAGTACTTAATATCCCACAGAGACATCCATGACCACAGTCCTTCCATAACCATGACTATATCATTCTCTCCAAACTGCGGCTGTCATGATCCTGACATCATCCCAACTGCTGTCACCAGTGTGTGGGTGTGTATATGTGTGTGGGAGTCAGATGTGGGGGGGGTATTTCACAATAATAAGGATTTCTCAGATAATTCAAGCCAATAGTCAGAACTGTCCAATAAAAAAATAAATGTCCAATAGAAAAGGGAACATTCCTATCTATCTTAATCTTCACATTTGGATTAACCCCTTGTATCCTACTTTGGTGCCACAGTTTCTATAGAAATAAATTATGTAGGTCATTCACATATTTTTTGGTGTAAAATGGTTAATTGTTGTAACACTCATTGACTTATTATTATTTGGTAAGCACTAATGACAATATTCCTAGAGTTAGTGTTTAAGGGATTAATATTACTCTGCTAACGTAAGAAATCCTGCATTGTCAGAGCTTGCTGGAGTAAGCCCAAATGTGTTTGATACTCACCCGTCGCTGTCCCGGTCCAGGCGGGGATGTCGTGGGGGTAGGTGAGTACTGTTAGAGAGCAGCTCTGCTGGGGCTCCGTTTGACGTGGCACTGGAGCCAGCAAACAGGCCTGAAAGACAAACAACACTAATACGCAAAACGGGCCAAATCAACCTCAAGGAGTCCCCACAAAAACGCCACATTGACCAAATTAACCCTCCTCCCCTTTTCCCCTCGCTCTTTACTCATGAAACAGCATTTCATGGCAACAAGCGGTTGTTTTGACAACACAAGCCCAAGTGGAGACCTTTTGGAAAATATAAAGTGTTCCTGTCATGCACTGTTAGTAATTCAGTGAACATTACATGATCTTTCTGAACAGGTTTAATTCAAGAGGGGTAACGATGACATTAGAAACAACCTTCATGTACTTCAACTCACTGGTCACTTTATTAGAAACACCAACCCTGCACTTAAAATCACTGACCACTTTCTATACAGGCACAAATCATATACTTCCATTTATTGGTCACTTCATTAAAACACCTACCCTGTACTTCCACTAACTGGCCACGTTATTAGAAACACCAACCTTGTCCTTCCACTTACTGGCCACATTATTAGGGTCGTGGTATGTGCAGTCAGAAACTCACCATTAGTGAAGAGCTAGAGCAGAAAACTTCGTATCTGGACCTTAAAGTCAGTTCCCGGTACCATATTTTGTAATCACTGCTAGTTCTACTAAACTGAATAAACTGAACTGATTATGTAAGTAATTGGTCGTCTAGTTTCATACCTGTCTTTTACGCAGTCCATGACCAGAAAATAAATTCATGGTCTATACCTGAAAAAAACTGGGCTAAAGAACAGCTAAAACAAACTGTGAATAGACAAGCTACAGTCTCTAACTGTACAACAGCAAGGTGGGGCTATAATATTGGTGTTGCTAATACAGTGAACAGAGAGTATGCTTCGTTTAAATGTTCAGAGAAGAAGAAGACATCAAACCAGTTGATACTTTTATGCTGTGACACAGTTGTGCAGATTAAACTTTGAGGTGCAAAACTGAAGGGTGAATCAACTCCAGAATTTATAATGGAAATAACAGTAAAGCACACAAGGCTGAGCTGCGTAATAAACACCAACCTTCCACAGATTATATACTACTGTATGAGCATGGTGCCAAATCACGGCCAACTGCCCCGTAAAGAGGATTCTCTGTTCCCTCAGCTTCTTGTGCAGCCTGAGACACTGAATCGCTACAGTTGTTTCCCCGTTTCTCCTGCTAATCTGCTCCTGCGATTCGGCTCTGTGATTATTTTCCCAGAAGCCCCTGGGGGCGGACGGCATAGTGCTGGCTGTCCAGCATGGAGCGGCTCCTGGTTTTCCCGTTTGGCTCCAGCTGCTCCGGGCCTATCTGACAGCTTTCTGAACTGGTTACACGCCTGATTCATTACCTCGAAATCATCCATCAAAGGCCTTTAAATGCTCTCCCCTTTAGCCTCAACATCTGCTACTACAACGGGAAACACTCAGCGGGTAATGGCTAAGATTGCTTCAGCTTTTACGCAGTGCTCCGGTGGAAAAGAGGAGAGAAAGGGGAGTGATGCCTTAGAGAGAGGTCAATCTCACTGACAATAGAGCCTATCCACAAATCTGCAGCCATTAAAGCGATGGCAAAAAAAATCTGATTCCCTTGCTTATGCTAAATCTACTCCATCACCAAAAACATGTTTGGCATCTAAGGGCTTGTTTCTGTTGTTTTGCACTGGAGCTAAGAGGCTAATGCAGCTAGCAAGTAATGGAAAGTAACACACTGCACACCATCTTTAAAAGACTTGCTTATGTAGGTTCTGATACTGTAAGAAAACATGTTTGCTCTCTAAAAGCATCATCTGAAAATGTGTACCTAAGTTACTGAAGGAATGAAATTGATCAAAGCAAATTTTTTTGGCTCTCTTAGCCATCCCCGTCTTAGCCATCCCTGCATGTTTGTGAGTGGCACATTATCACTAAGGGTCCTTGAGCTACCTAATCATTTTCTTATGTTGTTATGCTGAAACATGATATTAACAATTAATATTATCTTCCCCACCGGATGATATGCAGTGACAAAATCAGAGACAAAATAAGAGTCCTTTATATCTACATAGGAGCGGGGTGTGTTCCAACAGAGGCTGCCATGTTTCTGCAGTAGCCCAAAATAGACAAACCACATACACTGGCTCTAGAGAGTGCTACTCGTCTTTTTACATTGAAGCAGCAGCATGAATTTCATGACACACAAGCTAGGGAGGGTGAATTCTCATTATCAAAGTAGCAGAACCATGAAGTAAAACTAAATTGTGATGGGGGGATAACAGAAAACAGGGATGAACATTGATGTGGCCATATCTAGCTGGAAACTACAGATAAGGGACAAATCATTTTCAGAATGAAGCCAGAGTTACCTGTTTTCTGCTGGAGATGTAATTTAGCTTATCAGTCTAAAGGCAATTTTCTGTTTGAAAGCTTTAGCTAGAACATGACCAAGGGTTTAAAGGTGCAGTGTGTAAAGCCAGCTGCATTTCCAAAATCAACCATTGCCCTGCACATGGGCAGAAAGGTCACTAATTCCATGGTGCCATTCACACTGCTGCATACACATCCATAGAGAACCTATAAAGCAGGTGGAGCTCATAAAGTGGCCAGTGAATGGAAGCAGAAGATTTTTAGTGGATGGTGAATGTAGATGCACATGCAGTGTGCAATAAGAGGACAGAATAACAGCAAAACCAGTTTAAATCTCTTTCTTTCTCTCTCTGCTGGCTGTGGAACAAAGCGGCATGTAGCGGGCAGACTCTTCCTGAATGCCATTACATGCAGCATCTTGGCTAGCTTTGACCACAGCGAGAACAAACCAAATGAGAACAAACAGTCAGAAGAACACAACAGCTGCTCCGGGCTAAAGCCATTTGCACATAGAAGCAGCAAGCTGTCCTCTTTGAACCGAGGGAAACAGAGCAAGAGTCCGAGCCAAGACTTTTTAAAAGACACTCCTTGCTGGCACGCGGTAGGAACGAAGGCGATTTGGCTGAGTGAGTCGTGCCCTGCTCTGCTTTAATGCTCCAGAATGCTGCAATTGTCCCGTAAATTGCACAGATAGCACTACTGCACATGTAGCTCCAGGTTCTTCTCTCACGTCAAGCTACGACACATGCAAGTTATTACTGTCCAATTTTTTTATAATCACCATTAAAATTCACCTTTCACAGTAGTAGTGATCCTGGCACTGCATTCAATCTTAAACAGACTTTTGCCGGAACCAATAAATAGGAAAGTATTCCAAAGGGGAAAAAACGCTGAATTATTACTATTGTTTAGCTGAGATAAATAAAAGTCAAAGCAGAAATCAACCTCTGACCTCGGTCCTGATGCTGCGTAGTGTGTTAGGTCATAACTTAAGGTGCTTTAAGGTTAGAGTCTGCTATCTGTGCGTAACTCAACACAGACCAGAGGAGGCATCATGGGAAAATTTACATGCAGCTGCCCAATGCAGATGGTTGTAATATCAACATAGCATATGGTCTTCATAATATTAAAAACTTTTTTTATTCTGCTATGTCCGTTTGAGCTGTAAAATAGCAGATTATTGGGGTTGGAGTTTGTGGAATGCTCTAAAATAAATGTACACTTGTGTACAGATGAGCTCCAGTGAAAAGTGGACAAAAGGGACATTCACCACATTTCTGAAAACATTAGATCTGTTTTAGATCATTAGGACAAATAATATCCTTTGTTCTATTTCACTTTATTATTCTACCTTTATCGTCTAGAATGACTTTATTCTGTAATGTATGTATGTATGCATGTATGTATGTATGAATGCTGTAAGTACAGCACACCTATATAACGTTTATGTAAAATGTTGAGGTTTTGAATTTTTTTACAGCTAAAATTTCATTTTTATTTATTGTTACAGAGAGAGTAACATAGCAAACAAAGTACCATTGTGTACGGAATTCCAAGTACCGATACCGGTATCAGGTGTTTGTTTATGACGGCTATTTGAAAGGCTACAGCTAAACTCTGCAGCTAATTTCTATTAAAGTACAGTGGCACTGGTAATACTGAAAAGAACTGAAAAGCTTGACTGGCCCCATCCTCCTTGAGTGTCCTCTGGAAACATTTTTGTTCATGTTGTGGGAGGTTTTGCAACGTTTCTGAAGTTGCATGTGTTTGCAGTGTGTTTATGAAATGTAGTGCTGGGTTGTCATTCTGATGAAAGTGTTTTCTGAGTTTGCAGAGTGTCTACGAATCTGCAGCACATTCGTTTATTTTGCAGAACGCTTGCAAAATGCAGTGTATATGTTGTTAATTTGATGACAATGTTTTTTGTATTTGCAGCTAGTTTTTAAGTTTGTGGGGTCTCCTCAGTCACCATAATGGACCACAGTACACCAGTAAAGTGATGTTTGTGAGGGAGATGTTTCTTTAAATTAGATATGATGAAGGTCTAATAAGATACATTGCTGAGATAATCTGAATAAAACAAAAAGAGTGTTAACAAGCAGTTTGTCCTGGAGCTTTTAGATTACCTATGTACCTCAACACACCTAAAGAGCAGTAAGCTGCGATTAAGTCTCTTCTTTAATTTTGCACTTACTACGACGCAAATAGCTAACAAGGAAGTGTAAATCACACCAATTGCAGATAAAAAAGACAAAAGTACATGGCACAGCTAACAAAAAGGAGTAGCAGGGAGCCATGCACCCTGGTTAGGTAAGGGTAAACCCTAATGTGTCACCAGAATAAACAAAATAAAAATACTAATAAAATCTTTGTCCTATTTGCTCATATATTCCCACACATGAACATAACTACCTTTATTAAACATAGAGGGAAATGTGATGTTCTTCAATTAGGCCACATAACTATAGTGATATTTTCAGTAAATGTGGCTGCTGAGCTGCGCTTGTTTAATCTGTGCTGAAGGCATCCTCAGACCACAATGTCAGATTTCAGATATAGTCTGTCTATAATATCACTGCTGAAACATCTGCTGATGTGACTGTGAAAGAAGTGACTGTGACTGTGAAACTTCACACACACCAAACATGTTTTTGGCTGATGAACTGAAGAAGAAAATTCCTACCTGTGAAGATGTCCTGGCCCAGTGCAGGTGAGCGTCCATCCTTACTATTAAGTGTGTGCTGAGAGTGGGCGGGGCCATGCAGGTGCTGGACAGATAAACATTCACTCAGGGTGTCCGGCTCCAGGTGGGGGCAAGCTCTCAGCTGTCAATGAAGGATATGGTTTGGAAATATTAGTAAATAATAAAGAGTAATGAATATGAAAACTGGTTTGGGCAAAAAGATAAATACTTAGTTATTACTAAAATATTATAATAAGCAAAAACAAAAAAATTGAGAAAATAGATATATGGGTGCAGTCCATCAGATTAGACAAGAGACAAGAGAGGTGCTTGGTTTATGTAATGCACACACTCATGGTCAAAGGGCCTACTTTCTTAAGAGATTTTGGGGGTTTCAGTTTTCGGGATTTACTGTTGCTATAATAGATATAATATAATAGATAGAAACCCTGAATCTTTGGACATATGGCCTGAATATGGTGTATGCATCCAATAACTACCAATTATGCTTTATAAACCAAGCTAAACAAGCTGACAATTTTGTTGCTGATTAGTTGGTTCAGATGCAATAAAGCAGGAAACAACAGCATATGCAGAGCAGAGAGTGTTCAAAAACACTATACTAAAAGAATATACAGTACATATACAAATATTGTAAATAAATAAATAACAAAGGGGAAAAAAGGATTTCAGCAGTTAGGTACTACAAATTTGCTCTCCAAAGCAACTTCCTTTTTCACTGACACACTCAACAAAGTGCTGACATCAATGCTGCCCATCTTCACTGTAAATGAAGAACAAGTTTCAAATTCACACTGTAGTCGTACAATCCCATCACAACATGGCTTCCATTTGGGGACAGGGATGGCACAGTGGCAGACAAATGAAGAAGGACAGGATGAATGTAGATGCTTTTGTGTAAACTGGAAGGGAACCAAATAAAAGCCTTCAGTTAAGAAACACATCAAGTTTTGTGGCGGCACTTCACCACAGCTTGGTGTAGGAAATGACGGCTTTGGAGAGGAATTATTCTTCACCATGGTCAGGAACCTCTTATTGGAAACATGCAGAGAGAGGGGAAGGGAAAAACCCACGCACACAGCAGCCCTCCAAACTGTTAACACTGCGCAAGTATCCCACAGTGCACGGAGTTTAGAAATATAACCACTAATGGTTTAGTTAGGGTTTGGCTTTGGGTTAGCATGAGGGTATTCATTGGTTAGTTGGTGGCACACTGACCATCAGAAGTTAACAAAATAAAGCCCAGGCAAGTGTACAAGTGTGAATTATATCTCAGTGATGGTATTACTGACAACGCAACCGGCATAATAATGCCAAATGCCATCGACCGTATCCCCTCGCTGTGTTTATGGCATACAACAGGATTCATGCCCTTCATGCCTTTAAACCACCTGATAATGGTTTAAAAGTAGTTCGGAACAAAAAAAAACTTGTCAAATAGTAGCGCAGCCAGCATCATCTAAATGTTAACGGTACTCATCTGACAAGCAATATATACATAATTGAACAGCAGTCTGCAATATTGGGCAAATCTAAGCATTGGCCTGATGACCGACAACAAATGTAACACTAGGAAGTTTAACTACAGCATAGCTATACAGACTGAACTGGAGTATCTGAACACAAAACACAGCA
The DNA here is from genome assembly GCA_024036415.1 of Prochilodus magdalenae. NCBI lineage: Eukaryota > Metazoa > Chordata > Actinopteri > Characiformes > Prochilodontidae > Prochilodus > Prochilodus magdalenae. The sequence goes on along the minus strand of JAMWET010007653.1, from coordinate 2,349,982 downwards.
CATGTCACATTTTTTGTTTAGCATGAGAATAAAATGTTAATACACAAACTATCTCATTTTTATGGAGAGAGTTGATGAGAAATAAGCTAATTAACAGAACTAAGTATTAACAGAATCAGGTGGAGCAGGTGTTTTTATATGAAGTTGAAAAGGTTCTAGATTAATTTCTGTGGAAGACCAAACCCACAGCTTAAAAGCCATAAACAGACAGAATTATACTAGTTGTACAGTATGTGTACAGAGTTTTTGGCAACACTCTTTATACCAATTACAATTACTTATTTAATATGATTTGACGTTTTGTCCAGCTTTACTATTAGCTCATCTGAAGGGGGTCATCCTTGGGTTAAACCTCCTTCCTATCTGAATATTTGCCCCCTAAAACAGGTCTTGGTATCACCACAAAATTGTGTCTTCATACCAGGGAAGGAGTTTTGGGCACTTCCCTGAGAAGTAACTGTGTAAAACATTTCAAATGAAAACAAACTTAATGGGCACTTCTAAGTCTTCTAAGGATCACAGCTAATCCTAACACACCTTACAACTTCACACACCTTTACAAATCTTCATCATCATGGTCGGGCTTCTTTGCTTGCCAGCTTTTCTCTATACTGTAGCCCAATGGAGGCTCTGAACAGATGTTTGAGTGGCGGCTGACAATTGTTTAGAGGCAGGAGTGCCATGTGTTTTGTTTTTTTGTCTTTGCCCAGTCCTGATTGCCTTTGAAAGATCACACTTTAGCATGGGCATAAGATTTTTATCAAGAATGATCCGCTTATAAAATTAACTCAGGCTGACGGTACATCTGGGCATGATTCTGCTGAACAGAAGATGCTTTAAACGAGGCATGACACAAACTTAAAGAAGTTATTTTCATTTATGCAATTCCGAAATAAATTTGAACAGATGTCATGATTTCAAAATAAAAATACTGATTGCCATCTGAATATTGTGAGATAAAAGCAAACAATGAACATATTTGTTGTTGGCTACGCGGTAACAGAAACTCTGGAACTTAGGGGACCATCAGAGAGTGGCACACCTTCCCCAGGCCCGGAGTTACATACTTTCCAGTCATTCATCAGGCGGATGAGTGCGTTTCATCTTTCTTCAGCATGACACCGTACGATAAACGGGGAAAGAGGCTTTGTTTGACATTTGTCCACCACATCTGGCCGGCGGAGTTTAGCGCTCAGCGGCTTATTAACATCGGCTTGCGCTCACATGTGTTTCCGCTTTGTGCTGCTCAGGGAAAGGAACGCATCGTCATCCAGCCGCCACTTAGCCGTGCACAACAATGAGGCCATTCTGTTCATATTTACGTGCTTTAATGAGGAATGCGCTCTCTGCCATGTATATCGTCGAAATGTGGTCAGCGCTGATGTATTGTTGTGGGGGGTAGGATTTTCAAAGACGGATCGTAAATAAAAAACAACTGGGCTAAGCCGTGAAAAGGATGCAATTGACCATGAAGGATACCTACTGGAAATGCATGTTCCTGAAAGAACAGAGGCGAAAACTCATGTCTCTGAGAGCTACCTGCATTCAGACACATTGCTTGCACTGGATTCACAAACAAAATGCACTTGTACAATTCCCCCTTAGGCAGAGTCTTAGTAATAGAAGTGCAATGGTTTGTCAGCAAATTATCCTTTTGTAGTCTTCTGTCTCACTGGAAAGCTTACCTTCCTACGCACCTGCTGCTCTTTGGCGGAGTGGATCTTTACATGCTTGCGGAGGGAGCTGGGGTCTGTGTAGCGTTTGGTGCAGCCGGGGATCTGGCATGCATACGGTTTCTAAAACACAAAATGCAAAATAAGAACGAGCCCCTTAAACTCTTAACACAGTTACATTCTACTCACTAATTAAGTACATACACAGGGCAAGCAATACATGCATGGTTTATCTATATAGAGAGATAAGAGGAGAAATATGAATTAAAGTTCAAGTGGGAAAGGAAAGAAAGCAACATACCTTTCAGCTGAGCAGAGTTTTTACAGCAGAAAACGAGAGAGAAATAGGACAGAAATTTCAGTAACTTTTGAAGAGTCATGTGTTAGCCAAATGTATACTGAAGTCACTTCCCACCAGTCCTCGCCAGCTATGTATTTCATAGTACCCTTAGTAATGTATGATATATGACAATGTCTATTTATCTGTACAACCTTAAAATAACAAGTAGTTTAGTCATGTCCAATCACATTAATGCGGTTCATTTAACTCTGGACTGTGTTTTCAATGAGTTTGATGTGTTTAATAATCCAATTGCTGCAGAAAATCAGATTTAGGCACTTTCTGACTGCTGAGCTAAAACCCAGCACTTTTTATCTGTTAATCAGATTTCTAGTCCTCAGTGTGATCTAAGTAATCTTAGTATGCTATTAACGTGGCCACTACAGATATCTGATTATAATCAGATTATTAAGTGCCTGTACTCACTGAGGTGTAATACAAACTTGCCAATTAGAACATAGCTCATTTACATATATTAATTTTAAAGATACAACCATGGAAATATCAGGTAAAAATGAATTCTGTTTTTAGTACACTAAAACAGCCAAGTTAATCACAGTAAGAAAACAATAAAATACAGGAAAGTGCAGAATATAAAAAAGAGAATAAAGAGCTGCCAGCAGACCTTCATATGAGCAGAGCTGACCTGCATCTTTACATGTAAGCTAAATTAAAATAATCTTCAGTGTTGTGCACTTTGGAAGGACAGGCTCAAATATAAGTTGCTTTCTCCTGGATCTCTTTCGGGTGTTTTCTCACACAGAAAAAAACAGTAGTCATTAAAGTGAAAGTGAATAGCTTTACTTTACGAGCTCTCCTTTCCTTCCTTCTACCACTCTGTTAATAACTATTTTTTACTAGCAGCCTGTGTGCTGCTGTTTGTTTTCCCTCTGTGCAGTTAAACAGGCCAAATACAGCGAGCGAAAAAGGGATGGAAAGAAAAGGAAAGAGATGGAAAAAGAACTGTGTAGGATAAATATTATTTCATTACAGCCAGAGTGATTTTTTTGCTGTACATGAGGCGTGTGCTGTGTTGGGCTTGTGAGATGATGCCTAATTAGCCACTCTATCATGCTGGAGCTCCACACATCAGCTTTCTGCCAGTCACTAACACACAGTGTGTTCCGTGTTCAGATCATATCTGGATAAACTTTGGCTGGATTCCAATTACACTTCACTAAAATGTGTCTCCAAATGAGATGCAATTGCTCTATTCCTGCGTTAAAAGTACATACATCATTTCCTTTTGACTTTTGTTTACATGTTTAACCGTTACAATATGAGTATACAAGCTCGCCTTGGAGTGCAGGAAACCTCTTGGTTTGAGGATAACTTCAGTCTTGCTTATCCTCCATCTTTATATTCCCTCTTTAAAATCACCTTCTCATCCTCTACTAACGCTCTATAGACACTGTAACCAGTGCTTGAAATGGTCCAGTACTCATCTACATTTAACTCTTACTGTAAACTTATTGTTTACCTACTTGGTGTTGGATCTGATTTCAGCAGTGCAAGTTCTGAAAGCATCGCTGAAAAACTGCCACAGTTAATTGATAGAGAGACTATCATGTTGAACACTCTCTCTCCGCAGTTGCCACTAGGGTTGCTAAACAATGCTTTCAAGAATTCAGTCCAGGTGCTCGGGCATGAGCATTCACTGCACAGAAACTTGAACAGGTTGTATGGCTGTGTAGTATCAGCACCAAACAGCAAAAAAGTTTTTAGCAGCAGAATAAAGAAATAATCACGATTGATTTCTGATTAAGAATGACTACATTCATAATGAACATTGTTTAGTGAATAATGCTAGAAATCATATTGCTTGTGCTGTGACCACACAATGACATGTATAACTTCTCTACATCTAAACACTACAGTCAGCCAACTTAAAAAAAAGACACACAGAGACACCAGTACACAAATACATAATTTTTAAAAATCATACATATATCACAATATTAAACGATAATAAATTATTAAGATTTATTATCTAATATTATAGAATAATAATGATATATATTTAAAAGAATAGATTGAAAATGGTTGTCCGTTTAAATAACGATGATTTGCTGATATGGGTGACACACAATCCACACAATGACATAAAAACACACCCACAGGTGGATCATGATCAGATTATGATAAGATTGATCACGATTAAACGGAAAGCATTTATGTATATCCAGGTACAGTAACATGAAGTGCCTGAAGTGGAACAAATATAGATGTCAGTGCTTTTTTTATGCATATGTTAATTAGCTGATTCTGTTTAGACGTTAGGCACGATCAATCTTATCATAATCTGATCATGGTGGATCCTTTGGGTGTGTTTTTCATGCTGTCTAATGAACTATAAATGTGATGTGGTCACCAAAAACAAATGGCTAATTTTAGAAATGTTATCACAAAACTACCGTAAACAGTGTATCAGACATGAAGCAGCATATTTGTGAATGTTTCATGTAATAACTATGTAGGAGGGAGCTTTTAGAGGTGGAGGTCTGGTTCCTATCACCACCACTGTGAACAATTCTGAAGCTAAAATGGAGCATTTCACATTAAACCACTCTGAATTACTTGTTTGCACTTTTTTTTGAAAACCTGGTGGAGTTCCCCTTTAAAGCAAGGTGTATACTGGCCCACAGTGTATCGTTTTCACATACATTACCCTCTCCTTTTATCTGTCTCATCTTCCATCTCTCTCTCTCATACACATCTTTCTACCTTTCTATCTTTCTCTTTGTATCTTGTTCTCCCTGCCTCACATACATCTTTTGTCTGTATATTTCTGTCAATATCTATCTCTCTCCCTCAAAGGTTTTTTCCCTTCTAATTCTTACAATTTTTTTGTAATTCTCACTTCTTATTTTTTTTCCCTCACTATCTCTACTTATCTGTCTTTTGCACACCTTCTCTCCCTATCCTAATATCTTGTCTTCTGTCTCTATCTCTTATCTCTTTTTTGTGGCCTCTTTTCTGGTCTCTCTATCCCTTCTTTCTTCTATCTTGAGCTCTTTCTCTTTCTTTCTCTGCCTCTCATCTCCTCTTTTTCTCTATTTCTCTTGCATACTTTCTTTCTCTCTCTCCCTCCCTCCCTCTCTGTTTTCTATGTGCCGTTACTCTCTCTAACGGAGCGCAGTGTTAAATGGACTGTGTCTGCGGTTCCCCCTCATCAGCACAGAGGGCGCCATCACAGTAACTGGCAGTGTAAGCAGAGACCTTAAGCTTTGGGCAAAATCAAAAACTTAATCTTTCTTCAGCCGTCGTCGCTCTGTGTCATGAGCCATAAACCCAAACAGTCTAAATCAAACTCCTCTCCCCTGAAAAATTAAAAGGGCTTTAGGGATAACTGGCACACTGAGTTGGCCAAATGCTGTAATAGAGATGCTTCATACTAACATTTTATAACGATGGTTCAGCATAGACAATTTGCTCGGGTGGTGGTTCTCTTTAACTAACATTCAAATACATCTGAGCTGTCCCTAACCCTAAAGCTAAAGCTCACTTTAAACCAACTTAAATCCAAAACTAAACCTCAGCCCAAAACCTTAACCTAACATTCTAACACTATACTTAACCCTTAACCCAAACGTACTCACGTACTCTAGTCCTAATTCCTTAAACCTAGAACCTTTTTAAATCTAAAAATTCAAAAAAAAAACCTCTAATTTAACCTTACACCTGAGCCTACGACTCACTCTAACTTAACTTTAAATCTAAATTATAACCTTATTCTTACACAAAACTTAATTTTAAAACTGACTCTAACATTAAACCTAACCTGAAACCTAAACACTCACTTTTACACTCAGCATAGCCCTAAATCTGAACCTAGGCCTTCACACTAACTCAACCATACATCTGAACCTAGAGCTAAAACTTACTCAGACACTAACCTTACTCTTAAGTCTAAACTTATCACTCACTCATTTTAACCTAAATATTCAACATAACCTCAAATCTAAATTCTAACATTTAGCACGTACTCTTACACAACACTCACTCTAACACTTACCTGAACCGGAAACTTAAACGCTCACTTTTACACTTAGCATAACCTTAAATCTAAACCTAAACATTCACTCTAACATGACTTCGTCTTAAATCTAAACCTAACTTCTTTCACCTTGCAGCAGAAACTAGACATAAAAAACACTTTAACACTAACCTAAAACTTAAATCTAACACTTACATTAACCTTAAATCACTGTACTGCTTACCTTGACATGCATGCTAAAACTGGCAGTATATGTCAAAAGACAAATGAATTACTACATAACAACAACATGTAGCAGTCCATTCATGTGATTTCATAAAGGAGCTCTTAACCTCCCTGGCTGGCCTACAAAACACACACACTGTGCGCTCTGAGCTCTTACAGTGTCCAGGTGAGTGCGCTGGTGCTTGGCTCTGTCGCTGGAGTTGCTGAAAGCTTTCTGGCAGCCCGGGTGCTGGCACAGGTATGGCTTCTCTCCAGTGTGACTCCGCAGGTGAATCTTCAGATTCTCCAAACGAGAAAAGGCCTTATTACAGCCTTCAAACTAGAAGGGGAAGAGAAAGAGATTTATCACATTTTTATGGTACAAATGTAGTCACACTACATCACAACTGCTAGTAAACCTGCACTACTTATTTATTATTTGTAGTTAACAACTAACAAGGTCACAACAATAAAGTAGAAAAAAGGGAATGTTAGTCATAGAGGTGATAATAAGAAAAGAACACAAAAAAGAAAGATAAATAAAAAAGTTTAAACACTCCTGGTCAAATTGTGTGAATAAGAAAAAGCATCTCTGCACATTTTAAAACATGCTTGCTGCTTATTTACTGAATTTAACATGTTGAAAAAAACTACTAAGTTTTATACTGGCCAGTACAAAGACAATAGCATATGTAATACATTGTGTTTAGTAATGTTTAATTTTTATCCAACACATTAAATTCAGATACAAAAAGTTGAAGAAATATCCATAACGCACAGAACACTGTGCATAAGTTAAACAAAAGCACACTGTTTAGAACTATTCATCTGGACAACAACTGTGTTTGCATTTGTAAACACTATATGTCTTTATAGATGTCCATAAACATAAACAGAGTAAAAAGTAACAATAGTATTTGATATCTTGTGATCTAACAAAGCTTTGTTCCAGATTTCTCTGGGATGCCTGGCACTGTTCCCTTTGCTGTCATTAATGTATATACGGAGGGTTTACCTCAAGTTGCAAACCACTGCTAACACTAAAGAACAGAAGAAGGAAGAAGTAGAAGAAGAAGGGCATAATAGACTTTGCTTATAAAACCCTGCTCAACACTGGAACAAGATCATTGGGACAGATGAAACCAAGATTAATTTATACAAGAATGATGGAAAGAGAAGAGTACAGAGAAGTATGGGAAAGGTTGCAAAAACCATACCACGTCATCTGTGAAACATGCAGGTGGCAGTGTCATGGCATGGGCAAGTATGGCTGCCAGTGGAATTGATACGCTGGTCTTTACTGGTAATGTGAACACTAATAGAAGAGTCAGAATGGATTACGTGTATATAGATGTATAAAACTGATGCATGACACACCATAAAAGCAACACAAGAGCTTCTTAAGGCAAAGAAAAGGAGTGTTCTTAGATCTTAGGTCTTGTCAATTACCTGACCTCAACCCAGTTGAGCATGTTTTTCACTTACTGAAACAATACTGAAAGCAGAAAGACCCACATGCAGCAACTCAAGGGAGAAAATTTTGCACTTACTGACGTCTATGGGTTCCAGAACTCTGGCAGGTATTAACCACAAAGGATTTGAAACCAAGTATTAAAAATAATCATTGTATTTATAATTATGTTTGCTTACTTTTGAGCCTGTGAACATGGAGGGACTATGTGTGAGAGTGTCTGTAATACAGACAGATAAACAGTGCTTAAGAGGTATCCGGTTCTCCTGTGTCTCAGTGCCCTTTAAGTTTTATTAACTCATCTCATTATTCATTAGAGCACTGCTGGGTCACAGCCTTCCTTCACTTCTTCATCCACTTAAACATTTAACCACTGGCCTGTGCTTGTACGCCCTAAACCTGAGCAACACCTACAGCTAACTGTACCGTGAAATATATATCTAACTCATCTACGTAATGGACCTAAAGTAGCCATATTAGCTTGACATCAATACAGACTCTCTCTCTTCCCTCAGATCGTAAACAATGGCCGCCTGTGGCACCTATTAGGATCTTCCTGTCCAATCACTTAGCGGACATTTTATCCCCAAACTCCGCCCTCTCATTGTCCAGTTTGAGCGTGAGGCCCCAGGTCCATTTTCACTGAAGGAGAGAGAGACGCTTCTATTCTTCCACAAATAAAACTCTCTCTCTTCTAATGAACCTTCAGAACGCTCTGCCCTCCTTCACTCACAGCAGCTCGCTATTGAGGCCATTCAATACAGCCTGAAACTCTATACTGACATGGACAGAGCAGATTGAGTGACCTGGGTTACGTGTGTGTATGAGCGTGTTTGTTTTTGTACATTTTCAGGACAAATACGTTCATACTATGCAGCGAAACCAAATAAAGATGGCTGTTTTGTCATCATAACCTTTCTGCTTACATTTAGTCAACTTAGACTGAGGTTGTTTTGCCATAGCTTTAATATGCACTTTTGACTAATATGAAATGAGCCGTTTAAAGAGTGTTTGTTGAAGACAGTAAAATGGTAGTTTGTTCCATAAAACATTTTTCGATTGTTGCACTGAGAATGAATTCTTCTTTTGTTTATAACAATCTGTGGCCCCAACAACATCCTTAAAACATCCTTTGTTAGTTAACATTTAATCATATAGGAACATTATTTGAAATGATAAACATCTTTAAAACATTCTTTGAACTTCAGATTAAAACACTTTCTTCAAAACTATATTAGACCTTGTTCGTGATGTAAGCCAAACTTCTGTGAACATTCCCTGGAGCTTTTTTTTTTTTTATAAAAAAACTAAATCTTTTAAAATTATTGTTTACAGAGTTTAACATTAGTGATCGGAGTGGCCTCTTTCAGCAGGACAGTGTTGCCACAATGTACACACTGTTAAGGAATGGTTTGAGGAACATGAAGGTACGGTTGCCCTGGGGCCGTATTACAAAAACATCTTAATTCTGGAATCTTATGTATCTTATGTAATCAGTTAGGGCTGAATGTATGACTATTAAAAGCTATTACAGAACAATAATTCTTAAGTTCATAATCTTCTCCACTATCTGCATATAAGAACCCAGTATTAAACAAACATCCTAACTAGACCAAACTTTCTAAATTACTGACCTAAATTTAGGATAAACAGTGTCCTAACTTCTGTTTATGTGTCAGTTTTTAGGTTTTTATGCAGCAACAGACAGCAGTTCACTTTAACTGTAATTTATGTAATCACATTACATTTATCCTCATTGTAAAATGGTAATTTTACTTGCAAGGTTTTTTTCTAACTCTGGGTTTTAAAAATACCAGACACTGCAGACACGATCTTCAAAACAGGAGGCTACATCGCCTAAAAGATTAAAAAGATCTGCTGCTTGGTCTCACTATCTTGGCACTAGATACCAAAGAGCACCTTTATAGTTCTATGCCTCAGTGGGCCAGAGCTATAAATGGAACATATTGTTACTAAATATAAGTATACATAGATATATACAGTAATATAGATGACATATTAATACAGATCGCATACAGATTCTCAGTACACACACACACAAATAATTCAAAATCTGTCCACTCTGCTGGGCCAGCAGACACGCAGAAATGTTCCCACTTGTCTAAAGTATGTTGGAAAACATTTCAGACCCCACACCATCCACTGTTATTCCACAGAAATTAAACTTTACCCTTGAAAGGTCTCAAACCAACCCATCGACAAAAACCCACCCCATGCTGACCACCAAAACACGGCCCGCAAATCTGAGTTTTCAAAACAAACACTGAGCGCTTAGATGTGCCAAAACGTGTGTATATTTATGCGCAGGGGAAATAATCACTCTTTTATTGCTTTCTTTAACGTAATACAAATTTCAGGCTAAATTGAATTTACGAGTCCACTGAGAGAGGAGCCACCTTCAGCCTTGCCACGCACTGTTCGCTCCTCAGTTATGCTTGCACCACTGCATTCTGGGATACCTTACAAACACAAAACTCTGGTAAACTTTAATCTATGACGGAGAGGAATTTTACCCTGTTTCTCTCTTTCTCTCTCTCTCACTCTCTCTCTCTGGCTGGTTCTTACACACACATGACAAGTTTTCTGTTAACTGTTATTATGATATTAGTCTTGTGATATACGTCCAGTACAACAGGTGACTATAATATGCCATTACAAGTACATACAATTATATACACACACACACAGCGGTCAGGACTGATATTACAGTACACTGTGTAACAGTAGAAGTGGTCAGTAGAGATTTTGCTGTACGTAAGTACGTATTGATTCTCAAACCAAGTGAGCATGTAAAAAACGTGTATAATTTAACCTATTTGAAATATATAATCTCCATGTAAAAGCAGGAGTAATCATTTTCACTATCAACTAAAAACGCATGTCCTTAAAAATATACTACAGTACTTTCTGTTTAGAGATAGTACATAAGAAACATGTTAGGTAATTTTTAAAGGTTAAGGGGCATTGAAATTTCAAGCAGTCTCTAGATGATGTGACAGGTGACAACATGCCAAATTAATTTCTTCTTTTTTTAGAATTTACATCAAACGGAACATGCCATAAAGCAAACTGCTGACACACAAACGGAGCTATAACAGTTGGCAGTTGCAGATGACTTATTCTGGAAAGAATCCCATCAGGACCGATGTGTCAAGTGTTGAAGATATCTGTAACATTGAATGATAGGCTACTTTTAGGCAAATGAAAGCCCAAATGCTGTTTTTTTTTTGTCATTTTTCCACTTTTGACATCTGTCTGGTTTCCATGTTACAAAAAATCAAGTCAGATTTAATTTTGAAACTTAAAGAAGAAACATAATTTAGGTAATGACCTATATAAAGTTTCAGTGTTTTAATATTGCTCTCATAGTTAGATTTTATGAAGTTTTGCTGTTTTAATCAAATAATAATTCCATTTTTGATATGTAGAGATCAAAACATATATAAATGACATAACACACTAAACAAAAAAAATCCAATATTAAATCCAAAAAATTGGCTACATGTAAATGTTAATACCAAAAGAACCAGGTATAAAAACTTTTGCGGCTACTGATTTAGACATCCAAACAAAAAAGATCATTACCTTTCCAAATCATTACCTTTCAAATCTGTTTCAAAAGAAATTTGTATCTTGTGAGAATGCCTTTTATGACGTGTGAATATGTATAGATGCAATAATGCATAATAATCCAAACTCTGATGAGCTAAACACATGTTAAGACAGGGCTTCATACATTCTGATATATATTTTAAAAACAGTTTAGCGGTAATGATGCTAATAGCTCCGGATGTGTTTTGCTTTCCTCTCTGGAAGGCTGGTAAACTGCTGATAGCCAGCGAAGGGGTAAGCTAGGCCAGCTGCGCAATGCTCTAAAACCAGTCCCCGTGGTCTTCAGCAAACATTCAGAGTGACAGTAGGGTCTGAGCTGTGTGTCAGGGCGTGGGGGGCTGATTAACAGCAGTGGCAGCTCTGACCCGTACGGCCACGGCGGAAATGAGACCTGACCGGCTCAGAGGTGCCCTGATGGTCTTCTGGAGGACTAAAAGGCCACAGTGTGGATAGCTGGTTGGAAAAAACATGGTATATAAATGCTTTGCACCACACGTTAAGCGCCTCAAACAGACCTCCTTTTATGGGACACTGTGGAGAGAAGGGAGGAAAGGGCAGGTCCGGTTGGTTAATGACATCTTAGACAGCGCTCTGATGGAGTGACAGAGTGTGGAAAAAACAAAAATGTTTGGTCACCACAGAAGCTCAGAGAGCTGCTTCACAAATAAAAAAAATCTGAACCGAAGGTGAGAAGTCCCCCCAAGTTCTCATGTCAAAGCATTTATTGTACTTTACCTAAATCATCCCACAGTCGCATTAAACAATCAATAAATATAAAATTATATAGATATCCCTAATAAAGTAAAGCAGGAAACATATTCAACAGAAAGCAAGTAAATATAATATCTAATTGTTTAGTATTTAGTGTATTAGATTGTTTAGTGCAAATTTGGTTGTTCTGTATATAGTGGTGCACTGATATTGATACCATATGGGTATCATTGCCAATACTGGCACTGAAACATAGTACTGCTGTTGCTGATGACAATACCAAAAGCCATGACCAATACCACAGAGCAATTCTAGAGGTGTGCATGTGGACCAGTAGACAGAACAAATGATAAGCAGCAGTAAAAAAGCTCATGGTTAAATCTGGTTAAATGGCAGTATGTTTAAAGCCATGGTTTAGCCTTCAGCTATCATAGCAGCCAGCAATTAGCCAAGCCTGGGGTGTGCCACCAAACGGCGAGCTATACTACTCAGCAGGAGGGTCTTGTGGATCACTGCTTCAACCAAGCTGGAAAAACATTGAAAGCTGCTGCTACTGATAGCATAAAGGACGGTTACGTGTACGTTGACAGCATATAAAAATATCACTAATAAATTTATAATATATATATATCACTGTTTCAGATGACAAACAATATTTATGTTTTTGCTTTTTGGCTCCGGAGATTCAGCACCGATCTAAAGCGAACATTCAAAGCTGAATAGAGCCAAAAAACTATTCAGTTATCATCAGAGAAGTTTGGTACCCCTGGGCTGTAATTTTAACTAGCTGGCCTAGCTAACATTAGCACTTACTGGTAGCCAAATTGGCCCTTTGCAGATACTCTTGATACAGTCTATCGGTTTTTAGGTTTCTTACTATGAAGTCATGTCTTTAGGTTTTTGTTGTCAGGCTTGTCGGTCAGAAAAGGGGCAAAAGCTAGCTATATTCGCTTCGGCTGGACAGCACATGAAACAGCTAACCACCCAACATAAAGATATGAGTTCAGACCCTATAAAACCCGCAGTCTAGTTAAGTGTATCCCAAAAGACCAGCACAGCGTTTGCCAGTAGGTAGTAACATTAGCTAGGTTCGCTAGCTATAGCTTTTTCTTCATTGGTTTAAGAATTGTAACTAATCAACTGCAGCCATTTCTTCCTTTCATCAGAGAGAAAGAGTCAGACTGAGTAGTTTTTTAAACTCGATTTAAACAGCAATGAACTCAGAACAGCGGCACGTTCAACAGCTGAACCTCAATCAGTCCCAGGTAGAGTTTTGGACCTGGACGTGTTAACAACCCGGTGGAGGTGGAGGAAAGAATTTAAGCCTTTTTAAACCACAGTGGTGCTTGAATACACAAGGAAGTGACTGTGAAAAGGTTTCAAAGCTCTGTGATTGTTGTTTTTCCTTTCTCTTACTCCAGCCAGCCTGAACTGAAGTGTGACGTTGCGAATGAACGCAGCAGTGTTTTGAAGGTCGCCTTCATTTGTAAAAAAAGTATCCGAATCCCAAAACTGCCTACCCAATGAATGATATCTGAATACCCAAATACTCGGGTTCAGCACTAGTAAATGCTAAACATATATAGTAAACCAATAAATCAAAAACCTATATTTAAAATAAAATATTTTTTAAATGTAGGCTAGGTTAGCTGGATTACACTGCGTTAGTATTAGTATAAAGGAATAAAGTGGTTATCAGTGCATCCCTAGCTGAATATTCAGTTTCTAACAACCTGGTTTTAACAAAGTGATCCCAAATACAAATGTAAGTCAGGAGTCCAGAAACTTCATCTAGAAAACTTCATCTACATCTCAGATGTCCAGTTTATTGGCCGTTTACCAAATTAAATAAATGAAGGGTCTCTGACTTTTGCACAATTTGTAACACATGGTCAGAAATTACATGCAGCTAATCTATTAGAGATTACTTGACATGGACCGAGGTGAGTTTGTGATAATGTAGGCCATAGTTGCTACTGATTAAATTCCTGGCTACTTCTGAAAGTTCCCACAGTTCTCATTACACTGAGAAAGTGCCTCAGGTTTATGCTCAGTCTGCCATTAAAACGTCTGTCTGGTAACAAACATTAAGCGCATTATTACTTGTAATTAGTCGAGTAAAAAGCAGCAGGCATACAGCTTCTTAACGAGAGCCATGAGCTTGTGTTGCTCGGGAGTTTGACGGGCGTTCTGTAATGGCTTTCGACTTCCAAATTGGTTCAGCACTCTCAAACACAGAGTACAGCTTCTCCTCTGGGTTGTAACACGTCTCTGTGATCAGAGCACTGTATAAATGGTTATAAAATTGATTCTGGTTCCTGCTGGCGAATGAGAGGTGTGGTGAGGCTTCCTGCTGGAAGGGCCAAAGGCGACCTGTAGAAAGAGAAAACCACGACACGTCCATCCGCTATAGAGCGCTAAGAGACTGCAAGCTGGAGCGAACATATGACTTTAATCTGTCCATTTCCAAATGCCCCGCAGCAAAAGAGCGGAGAAACGCAAATGGATTAAATTATATCCATATGATTCAACGAGACAGCTAAAAGGAGACAGGTTTCTCATGCACTTCGTCAGGGCACCAAATTAAAGCCAGCTTTAGCTAAAACATTCGCATTACATAGTTTACACGTATCGGTTCCACGTCCAAAAACGCCAGCCTTTTTAGCAGCCAGCTTCATCTGCTGCAAATAGCTGGCCTAATTTGAATGGAAGATCAGAGATCTACAGTTTTTTTTTTTTTTTTTTTGAAACCAGATGAATTCATACATTGTTTCTTCTTATGGATTTCTCCATGTTTTTATGTCCTCATCTAGTTTTTTCCTCAAAATTTCCAAACAGTTGATTTATACACGATGTGATGTGTACACAAATCTTCGTCCGATGAATGTTGTCCAGATGCGAGCCGAATGCTCTGGAGGAGGAAGTAGTCATGTAAATGACTAACGAAATTGCTCTGAACAACCCATCTTGTTCTCATGCAAGCTCGGTTAGGGAGGAACGAAGCCTATATGGATGCGACCGCAACAGGAAGCAACCTATGATGACTAAATTGGGCATCGTGCATAATCACTATGGGCCAAGTTCATCCTCCTGAAAGCGTACATTCTGAAGGAAATTGAACTCAAACTGCTTGTATGATGGGCTCTGACTTGGAAATGTGTCTTTTAGTGCTGGTGCTCCACATGAGTGGTTTGAATAGCGAACATGCAGGAAGCGTGTGGAGCTTTACGCCAGTACTTAACCCAGAGCTCGTGGTTAAATTGGTTCCAGCCAAGAGAGACACTTGTGCCCACTAAAACACTAGACACGATTTCCTTTTGAACCCGCAGCTGACGACAATCTGATTGGTAGAGCCACTATAAAAGAAAATGGATTGGTTAGTGTGGGAGAGGAGAGAAAAAATGAAAAGAGCAATTAAGCGAGAAAGAGTTCAAGCCTACTCTGCGTAACAGGTCGCAGCATATGATGTTCACTCAAATCTTCCCTCAGAGAACAATAAAGCAGATATATGTACTGTACCGTTGGCGGTAAACGATCAGGAGACCAAGTCAAAATAAACCGAATAGCAGCCGTTTGTTAAAGTGAAACAGCTCTGCGCACGCTAAGCTACTGAACTTCAACTTAAGCGTGTCAGTAGCTGAAATGGAGCAGCTCCACCCCTGTTAAATGGCAGCAGTCCTTTCCCCATGTGGGTGTGCTGTCCCAAGATTTAACCTATGTTGATACTTTGTGTTATACTGAAATGTGCTCTAAAGAAATGTTGCCACTCTGTATGTCCAGTTTCACAATAAAATGAGCTGTGATTCATTAGGGCTATGACTTTTTCCAAAAGGTAAGTTCAAGCGACATCAAGCCTATAGTAGATCATTGAAGCAAATTTGACTGTAATCCATACTGGACACACACACCTAGACAGAAGGTGTAGACTTGGCTGTAACAAATTCAAACATTTTAGGTTGTACATTTAGGGAACATTTAAGCAAGAGTTTATTTATCAACAAGACTTATCTCAATACCGAAGCTGATAATGTTTTGGATTAAACTGTGTGGAAGACTCTACTTACACTACTGCCATGGTGTTATCAGACATTTTCTCACCTGTCCAATAGGAATACTGCATAGTATATCCCCATTCCCAAGATTTTTTTGTTTTGGTCCCATAAAAATTGGTATTCCTATTCCTCTGCGGCTCTAAATAAAGACCAGATATGTATTTACACCGCCATTTTTGTGGTTATTTTAGATTCTATAATAATATATACTTTTACAATTTACATGTCAGTTGTTTTTAGTATTATGCACAGCTCTGTTCATCATTCTAGACAATTTATTAACATGTTGTTATTTAAATCAGGTCTCCCATGTTGGAAAACTCTTTGATACATTTATCTGAAACAGAATTTATTTTATTAACTTTTGTATGGTACTGTATCTAGTGATCTATCAGTCATCCAGAAACCTTCCAACAGAATGTAAATCCTTTTTCTCACAAGTGTGTACCAGGCTATAAAACGCAAGCTCACAGATCCACTATAATTTTTTAAAGTCTCATTATAATAGGCTCTTCACAGAAGTTTAAATTACATGCAATGTGAAAACAGGGAACAAGATCCAGACTTTGGCAAACATTCTCAGCTGCTCTCTCTAACCAGCATAGGAAATATATCCACTGACAAAACTGATACAACACACAGATGCTGCAAATGTAGTAAAGTAAATAATGATTTGATTTCTTTTCTAAAGTCCTGTTAAAGTAACATATTGAAAACATTTCGGCTTGAAGTTAGTTTAAACATTTGAAAGTGGGCCTGTACATTATTTTAGTATTTACCAAATAATTAAAGGACCAGTCAACCAGGTTTGCCACTGCTAACCATTCCTTTGTGCCCTTATGCTACTTGTTTACACTGGAGTGAAATAGTTGAATGGCTGAAGATTGGTAGAGCAATCTGGAGTAAGAGCAGGACGATGTGATGTTGAAAGCTGAAGCATCAGCGTTCTCTACTGCTTCAAAACCATTCTAGCATCAGTCCAACCCAGCAGCTAGACTGTTCAACAGACCTACATATTAGTAGAACTTTGCTGTAAGAAGTTTGCTGTAAGACTACATTACACACAGTCTCATGCTGTCTGTTTTGCTGTAAGAATGATAAAGAAGGCCAAAGTATGTGTTTGTTTCAGCATAAACCTTCTAAAAAAAATGTGTAGCACAGAACATTCAGATAGTTCTATGTTTAATAATGGCTATAAATAATATAGCTAGGGTGGATACAGAGTGGGACATAAAACACACAGAGCAGAGCTGGAGCGGAATGACTACAGAAAATCTTTGAGAGAGGAGTGGAAATGTCTGCCACTCTACTCCTGGAGTGATCTAGCAGTCTGGGGTTCAAGCAGAACATATAATGAACCACTGTCTGTCCCCAACTTTTATACTAATGTATTAATTCATTATCCATACTGTGTTTTTGAAAACTGATACAGTATCACAGACCCTGCACAGACCCCTGTACTTAATAGTGATACTAATTTCCCCTACAAATGTTCTCTGCACTAAAAACCACTTCCCAAATGCATACATAGTATTTTATTTTAAAAATGGTAAATAAATAAATAAATATTGTCCTGAAGTGTTTTGGTGTTACAGTTTTCCATGTGTTCTTGTGGGCTACAACTCTGTAAGCATTTTGTGGATGTTATTTTTTTGCTGCATTTCTGATCGAGAAGTAAAACCACACACAGTAGAGCCTAGATGGTGGATCTGGTTTCACGGCTTTGCTGTTGAAGTTTCTGACCCTGTTGATGGACAGCAGAGGGAATCTATCGCTGCCCTAAGCGGCCTGTCACTCTGAGTGGTCTAAGTATTTCTAATGGCTAATTAGACTGTATTACAGCAGGGCTTCAGCCATGACATTAATTATCCACCCAGCTCAAGCAACATGAGCTGCAGCAGAAAAGAGAAAGCGCAAAGAAAATACAGAACATGATCCGAGTGGTGTGAGGAAATGCAGTGAGCGCTGTGCGGATCTGCTAAAGACTCACTGTAGTCTATCTGTCCTCCCGTGTCCACTGACACCTGCTAACATTCCCTTAGCACACATGCAATAATAAAAATCATGTTTTTCATCAGTTTTCTCTTTACTTCAAATGTTGTCCATCAACCAAATATGAAACGTTTAGAGACCTTTAAACGACACTGTATGGCATACTGTTATCTGCTGAATAAATGTATGTATGTAATGTATGCAGTGCGGATAGAATGGCCAAAAAAAAAAACAAATTTAAGCCAGAAAACAGAAAAAAGGCATAATATATGATATTCTGTCAAGTATACTTAATGGCCACTTCATCAGGTATACCTACCTTGTATCTGCACTTACTGTCCTTTTAACAGCTCCACTCACCAATTACAGACTTTAGTTAAGTCTTTGGTGGTGTGTTAGTATGTGTGGGGCTGGTGTGAGTGGATCTAACACAGCATTGTTGCTGGAGTGTTTAAATGCTGTGTCCACTCACTGTCCATTTATATCACACTTGTAGATGTAAAGTCAGAGACGATAGTTCATCCACTGCTGTACAGGTTGTGTTGATCAACCTCTAGTCCCTCATCAGGGGTCACAGGACGCTGATGGCTGGATAGTTTTTGTTGGTGGACTATTCTCAGTCCAGCAGTGGCACTGAGGTGTTTAGGAATTCCAGCAGCACTGCTATGTCTGATCCACTCACACCAGCTTATTACACACTAACACACAACCACCATGTGAGTGTCACTGCAGTACTGAGCATGATCCACCACCCAAATAAATCTGTGGTGGTCCTGTGGGGGTCCAGATCATTGAAAAACAGGATAACAAAGTATGAAGAGAATCGGATGGACTACAGTCTGTAATTGTAGAACTACAAAATGCACCTACATGGTAAATGGAGCAAGGTGGATTTAGGTGTACCTAATGAAGAGGCTGGTGAGTGTATTTAACCCACTTCAATATTTATGCCACACTACTGCCCTAATACTATACTCATTTAACACTGCTCCCATGATTTCTAATTAATGTTCTCCATTCTTGTGCATGTGTATCATCTTATATCAAATCTATGCATAAATATCTACTGAAACATGCATATTTATTATGTAATGGATGTTTTGACTGGAAATTAAATAAAGGGTGCTTAATTTCTTGTGCACATCAAGTTAATCAAGTTAATTTAAGATAAACTGTAGATTGTGCAAGGCTGCTTAATGGACTACAACCTTCAATTACTTGCTAGCTTTATTAGACTCATACCTCCAGTGTAAAATTAAAGAACTAATCTTCAGACACACAACATGTCTTGGCTGGTCAATTACTTTTGGGTTAGGAGGAAAATGAGTAATTTTTCCAAATTTTGCCAAACTATTCCTACAGCTTTCTTTATATTGCTAAAAATCACGTCATAATATCAGGGTTCATTAGTCGACTTGCTGCATGAAGTTGTTATTGGAATAGTTCAACTTTTTTAACATGGTGCCCAAAATACACGCATCATTATGAACTGAATACACGATCACAAACTAAATGATTTTACAAGCAGAATGTGCACCATCCTGGACCAGCCAAGAACATCGTTAATGAAGTCCAACAACAAAAAAAGACCTAATGTGGGGTTTTCCCATGAAAGCAATTTAGGTTTCAAGCAATACTTAATTTGTAAAGAAGGCAAAAGAGAACAGAAGAACTTTTGACCCTCTCTCATTCTCTTTGTCCATCACTAAAAAAGCCAGAAAAAACTTTCTTATCAGCAATTATCTTTATCAGTTGGCCAGTTACTGGAAACAAGTGGTCCTACAGATGGACAAATAACAGTGTATAGCTTTTTCAAAAGTTACTTTCAACAATCTGAAAAGTTGAATCCAAAACTCGCTTAAAATATGTTCAATGTGCTTCCAGAATAAGAACCCGACCTCTGTTTTGTGCACAACTGTCTCTGAGTTGCAAACAACATGTCCATACAAAGATGGTAAATGGCTATAAAGATAATCCCATATTAAGCAAAAAACGAAAAAAAATCTCTGCTCATTTCAATGCAGTCAATCATAGCAGCCTATGCCACCTACAGTTTCTTCATCTAACTGTAGTGGATGGAAATGCAATTATTAATAATTTACATTTTGTCTGAGAAAATTTAATTATTGCACATAACATTTGTAGAATGTTTGAATGGAACCACAGCTTGAGAGAGCATAGAGAACAAGGGAAAACCCAGAGCCATACAGTTACCCACAAACTCACTCACACTCTCTTATCTCCATCCTGATAATACATAACCATAAGGGTATGAAGGTCCTGCCTATCTAAACGCCATCCAGCTTGGGTCAGATCCTTTAGGAAAACAAGGCCTGAAGCCTGTAAAGCTGGACGAAAGGTCAACACAATGCACTGTTAAATTAGCTCTGTGTTAAACATCTTCTGGCAGCGCTCTCTGTTTGAAACTGCATCACAGCTGGCCGAGGCAGCAGGACACTACAGTCTTAAAACTAAAGGTTCACAAATGGCTCTTGGCTTGGAAATATGGCACTGGGAATAACTTCTGATTGGCAGAATCTTCACAGCATGTGGAGGTTCTTTTAACTTTGAAAAGGGTCTTTACACTCACAATCAGTGAGTCACAATTAAATGCCCTGTAGTGTAACCTCTAAATGTTTTACATTTTATAAACAAGAACTGAATAAAAATTTTACTTCAGAATATAAAAAGTCCACCTATGACTTTCCATCAACTAAAATTCAAAAGCGAAGTGGTCAGCTTGCACGTGCTGAAGATGAGATCAATGAGTACCTCAGTTCCACCTACAGTTACTGTAAAAAAGAAGGAACTCCTTGGGCCATGTACTGCCTTGATTACTCCACCAGAACCTACTGTGGCATTTAACAACAAGGAGCCAAACCTTAAGGAGGTTGAGACTGTCATCAAAGCTGCAAGATCCAGCTCAGCACCTGGCCCCAGTGGTGTTCCATATGTCGTCTATAAGAGGTGCCCCAGACTGCTGCAGCAACTATGGAAGATCATCAAGGTCATCTGGAGAAGGAGGAAGGTGGCCCAGCAGTGGAGACATGCAGAGGGTATCTGGATTCCTAAGGAGGAGAACGCAAGTACCATCGAGCAGTTCCGAGTCATCTCTCTCCTCAGTGTAGAAGGCAAGGTATCCAAGTCCAAGGGAAAGAGGCGTCACTTAGTCCAGGATGAGGTCCGAGCTGGATTCGAGGAAGCATGCACAAGTCAGATGGTGGGGATGCGACAACAGGGAGCACAGATGCGATGGGAGCAGGCACTAGACCGGAAGATCACATGGTCAGAGCTCTGGAAGGCTCAGCCACACCAAATAAATTTCATGGTCCAGTCAGTCTATGATGTCCTCCCCAGTCCATCCAACCTCTTCTGCTGGGGCTTGGCAGAAACACCAGCATGCCCACTGTGCCAGAGAAGAGGATCACTGGAACACATCTTGAGCTGCTGTCCCAAAGCCCTGGGAGAGGGGTGCTACCGTTGGCGCCATGACCAGGTGCTGAGGGTTATAGCAGACGTCATCAGCACAGGTATCTCCTTCAGCAGGCAACAACAACCAGCAAAACATTCCATCACTTTTGTTAAGGCTGGGGAGAAGGGGGAAAGATGCCCAAGCCAGGCAGGGGGGCTCCTGGCAGCAGCAAGAGACTGGCAGCTGAAGGTGGACCTAGGTAGGCACTAATGTCTGAAACAACAAAAAGTGGTCCTGCTGGAGTTAACTGTTCCTTGGGCAGACCGGATGGAGGAGGCTTATGAAAGGAAGAGGGCAAAGTAAGAAGAGGAACTGGCAAATGTGTGCCGAAACATGGGATGGAGGACCTGGTGTGATCCCATCGAAGTTGGCAGTAGGGGCTTTGCAGGTCAGTCACTCTGTAGCAAAGGTTAGGGATAAGAGGTCTGCACACCAGAAAAGGCATCAGGAAAATCACAGATGCTGCAGAGAGAGCGTCAAGATGGCTGTGGATCAAGAGGGGACACCCGTGGACTTACTAGCTACTTAGACACAAGCCGGGGCCTGATCACCCCTGGCTGGGTCGCCTGGGCAAGGGTGTATGATGTTGAAAGACCCAAAACACCCAATGACCCCAGGTAACATCACTGATGATGCGTCTAAGTTGTACCGAGAGGTGTATTTATAAACAACAGAATTTAAATCCGATAAAATTTTTAGTTGTGCACAAATACACTCACTGACATTTTTCCAACCCAGCCACACAAAGCAGTTTTTATAGTTAGAGATACTGTGTATGCTAAAGCTTTAGCACAACCAAATGCTAGCAAGCTAGACTAGAGGTCGGCAAGAAATCCAATTTTTAAATTCTGCTCCCACTAGAATTAGTCACGTTCCAGCCAAAACATGGAAATATTTGTCCTGCACCCACATGATTCAGCCCACTCCCGCCTCCAGCCCCTGCAAGGGTAAATGACATCCAATATTTAACATATTATATTCACAAATATATGTCTTTCTCCTGAAACAACCAGGACTGAAGCATTGCTCCATTGCCCATTTCTCCATTTAAAGATTTGCTTCAGCTGTCGGCCTGCTCATCTGTGCTTTTTTGGCCCTGTTAGCATTGTGTAAAAGCTGAATCATGATTTTGGTTGTTATGAGGGCCAGTACAGGCTAGGAGTGCTGGATGGAGATCTGTCAATCAAGTTACTCATTAGCCACTTCCACACAGACAGCTCATTTAGTCTTTTCATTTAAGTGTCTGTGCGGAACCCTGTGGTAAAAAGAAGGTCATTGCTGAACCATGTGGTAAAACCAAAGTGCAAAGAATCTTTCTCTCTCTCTATCTCTCTTCAATTCTTTTAATTTTTTACTTCTGAATTCCTTACCTCAAACCAATTTTCCTTTTTTACCTTTTCTTTTACTGAACAAATGTTCAGTTGTATTAGTTCAGACTACTCAAGTCTTGTTTTTGCTCTCATGTGGTTGATCATACAAAAAGAACATCATAGTCAAATACAGCAAACTTAAAGTCCATCCTGTTCTACCTCTTCTGAAAATATTTAAGGCCCTATGGATGGCTTCATACATTTATGCTTTCATTAAAACACTTTCACTGCTGGAAGAAGAGGAAGTCCTCACTGTCCAATGATATTTCACAGTAAACACTTTTATATTTATAGAGTATTTCACTCAAACTTAGTCATCAAGCACTTTTTACTTTAGCGGTAATCTGAGTACAAGGTAGGCACTTGATTGCGCAGCCCACCTCGCTCACTGCATTAGCCAAGGGCTTTCTAGAATGCTGATATCCCCTTTCCATCTGTGTGTTAAATTACGCATGATCTAATCCCATTCTTGACCTCTCTATGAAACTTTTTGCGTATCATTTGGAGACAATAAATGTGCTGCCTTAAAGAGAGACCAAAAAATGTGCTGTTAAATGAATTTGCTGTATTTAGGGAACATATGTAGGTTGTCTCGTTGACAGATATGTATTTGTATTTTGGACTGTATATGTATTTAACTATAGTTTTAGCTCATTGTTACCCAAACGTTCATCAAACACTGAAAAAATAAGACTGTAATTTACACACTGCAAGTTTAATCATTATTCTTATGACATAAATCAATAACAGATGTCTGCATGATCTAAATGTATTTGAAAAAGTTCCAGTGCATCCAACAATAAAGCATGGAAAATCTTCTGCACATTATTCTGCTTTTATGACAGAAATGGTAGCACACAGTGAGCTCCAGTTCCACATGCTGACCATTTTACTATGACCAACATTGACATGCGTATTCTCCAACTACTCTGGATCCAGATTCCAGTTAATTGGAACATTGTTAAATCCTCTGACTCTATCACAAACATTCAGTTTGACTAATTTAATGGAATCAAAAATGCTGCAAATGTCACAGAGAAAATTAAGAAAAGACAGAGGAAATTTCTAACAAGGTCAGGAATGCCATTTGTGGAATGTGATTTGGAATGCTGCTCTGGGAAAGCTGTATCGTTGGGGATGATGAAATGGAGAAAGACATTTCTAACCACAAATTCCACTGCTACTCTCCTTGTAACCATGGTGATGGCTTTTTTTGGAGCAGCGCTTCCACACAAAACTCCAAAATGAATGTGAAGATTTGACAGTGTAAACAGACACGCGGCTCTAGAGCAGGAGAACTGCGTTTCTGGCAGCTCTGTGAAGCTCTAATTACTCTACAGGACTCCAGCTGGAACGCCGTACGGCCAGAACTACACATATCCAAACTGCGCCCATATCCAAACACAGCACTTCTCTCCACACGCCCAACACAATGTACACTTCTTAGTACCCACACATGATTGACCCATGCATTTCTCTAGTAAAGGGAATTGTTATGTACAGAACCGTAAAAACTCATTTAAACACTTGTGCAACTTAAATTATACAGGGCCTACACAGGGCTATGATGATCATTTTTAATCTTTATTACAATTATCATTCATTTTTATTATTAATTTTATGAAGTACTATATATGAAATAATACAAACATTCCAAAATAGTCAGGAAATTACACTCATCCTCAAACAAATAGTTGCAGAAATAGTTGCATACCGAAGGAATGTTTGCAAAACATGAAGTCTCTGCAGCGCATCTGAAATAAGCAATGACGGGTCTTATGACTGTACCTGACTGCCCTAACAGCCACAACTGCGGACATTCAGCAAGCACTGATGCCCTACACGAGTCATCTTCTTAGTGCCAGCACCGCTGGCAGACGGCTGCATGGTGCCCGACTACATGCACACAGACCTTTACAACGTTTGCAACGCATTTTGCCTTCTAGATAACACTGACTCTAAAAATATGCATTATGAATCACAAAGCATGACAACAAAGACCTCATACAGTTGAGCATCTGAACATTTACAGAGGAACAGTGTACAAAGACATATTAAAGAAGAAAGGCAAAAAATAGACCTATGGGTGTCATTAAACTGACCTACTGGTGTTGCCAAATAATTGCAATTGTGGTTAAAAAGAAGCACCATAGTAAGTACCGTTACTAATTAACCCTTACTAATTACTGCATTTTAGAAGTTTTTAGCAGGTAACATACTCTTTTTAAATTAGCATTGTTGCTACTATAATTTTTTTTTAAACACAAATAAATCTCTTAGTACTAAACAGCCATATGCACATGATTAAACACATACAACAGTTTTACTGCTTACCCAGCTTTAAGCTGTCTCACTAACAGCTGTCTTAAACAACCAATGCTGGTTAAAACTGATATAAAATGCTTTTAAAATTCTCTGTTGCTCTAACAGTGTGTATTAGAGTGAGTCTAGCTGACAAACCAGACAGGATGGTGCCACGGCCAGTAAAAATCAGACAGCATTTCTCAGGGCCAGCCTGTCGCAACACTCCCACGCTCACTATTAAACACACACGCTGTACACTTCAGCTTGGGCTCAGCCACACTGCCCTGAGCTACGGGAATGAGAACATAAAGAAAGCGCTTGTTATTTGTGTTTATTAGCAGGGTGCATTTGGTGCTTGGAGTGTAAACGGCTCAATCCGTGCCTCAGCACATCCAGCTTGAGAACATAGGCAGATTCAATCATAGCTAGCCGTGTTTGCTCGCTCTGGCGGATGGTAAATGTTTGTGGAGAGGCTGGCCATGATGCAAATGGTGCCGGACAAATGGTGATTATTTTTCTAGAGAAGTGACTTGGACAGGCGCTCTGTGCAAACAAGCATTAACAATGGCAAAGAGAAATAAAAAACATCTATAATTGGGCTTGTATGTATTCATAGATTTTTAAATAAAAATATAAAGGTAATGTAGTATGTAAGAGAATCTAATTACTAGAGTTAAATCAAATGGCTCACAGCCCAAGCATGTTGGTATGAGAGTAAAATGCTAGCTATTGTTAGTTGGGTAAATGTTGGATTTAATAGGATCATGTTCTAAACTGCCCTTGACCCTGCTGCAGGAAGGTTCATTATTAGCTGACCAGAGGGAGACATGTTTCTTTCTCTATTGTTTGTATGATAAGGCTTAATGAGGTTCAATTATTGTGTGTAGGAGTGTGTTTGGAGGCCCAGGACTTAACCCCTAAAATGTAAGGATCTTCTTTTGGGGCAATACAGTGCAAAGTATATCCTGAATAATTCATAGTATATACTGAATAACTCACAGTAGACATGGATTCATTCATAGTATATACTGAATAATTCATAATATATACTGAATAATTCATAATAGACACTGAATAAATCATAGTAGATACTGAATACTTTATAATAGATCCTAAATAAATCACAGTAGACACTGAATAATTCACTGTAGATCCTGAACAACACATATTAGTTACTGAATATTTAATAGCAGATACTCTTAGACATTAAAAAACAAATCAAACTAATGTGAAATTTCATTTGTAAAGTTGCATAGTTTACTAAAACTATATTAAACTACTTTCACAGAATGTCATGTATAGCATCATAAAGTCCAAGTAACTGAACAATAAGTAGGGATTTAAGGGGTTAAGCCTTTAAAGACCCTGAAGAGCTGAGTAAAACCTTGAGCATTAGCAATGTTCAGTCCCCTCAATGTATTAGTAACCTGATACAACCCACTCACAAAGTTAAACTGATTAAGTTTTTGGATTTGAGACAGTTATGACACAACGGCAGAGCAATGTTGCCGTAGGCCTCCTTTACAACTCTCAAGTTTCCGTTTCAGGACCATGATTAGATGTTGGAAAATTGTCGATTCAAAACCTTACATTCCAGGACAAACGAAATTAACACAAAATACATACGGATTTTGAATGTGTTGATGTCTGGTTACTTGCCCAACAGCCATGAAGCCAATTTGATTTTACAGCACTGCTTGTAATCCATATAATCCAATAAAAAAAAAAAACACCTGGGGCCGGGGAACAGAGATTATTAGCATGTATGTAACAAGCCGAGATTTGACAATGATTAGACAGCTATTAAAGTTCATGAACAAGTAGCAGAATGAGAGAAAAAAAGAGAAGAACGAGTGAGAGGGAGAGAAAGTAAGGCTGGATTGCATTACTGTACAGATTGACTGGAAGCCTTTTATGACTTGACAAGAACTTGGCCTGGCGTAGTCGACAAGAAAAACAAGCATGAGCCTTTCCCAGGACTTTCACACTGAGGCCAAAACATCAGTCTCCTGACAAACCCTGCGCTGTCATCTGCCAGCAGTTTCATCCTTCTAATATATGGATCACATATGGGCTCTGTTGCTTTGCTATTAGCATGACCAAGACACCATCAAGCACCATGTTAGATGTGCCAGACCTTTTAATAAGAGAAAGATTACAATAATCGAACACACCATAGAAATCTTTCTATCTGAGCATTTGCTAAACTAAACATTTAATTAAATAGAAGGCAAATATTTAAGACGATGACTTAACTGAAGACTGACAGAAGGCTAACAATTCATTACACTAATAATGTATATCACTAATTCCATGTTATAGGTTCACAATATAACATGCACTAAAAAGGTTACTTGCCTAGAGTTTATCAAATACTTATCCAGCTGCACTGATGCACCAAAGTAAAGTTC
Source organism: Prochilodus magdalenae (assembly GCA_024036415.1). NCBI lineage: Eukaryota > Metazoa > Chordata > Actinopteri > Characiformes > Prochilodontidae > Prochilodus > Prochilodus magdalenae. The sequence goes on along the minus strand of JAMWET010007653.1, from coordinate 2,322,352 downwards.
TTCCCGGGACAAATATTTTAGTCCTGTGCCCACTAGAATTAATTTTGCTCTTGTCCACTACCGCCAAAAATAACAACATTTGTATCCCTCCTGACTGCAACTTAGATGTTTCAGCCCACCCCCCGCAGTCGTCATTAACCTATTCACAAACTAATAATGATTTTCTGCTAAAATAATCACAACTGAAATTGGATATCATGTTTCAGACTTGCCTTTACTCAGCTTAATTGTGGTGTATTGGTCTTTCTTTAGAGCTTTTTCCAGAGCTAAGACTGGTTGTTTAAAGGCTCCACCATTTCTGCAGCACAATAATGCAGTTGTTGTGCATGCTATTCATGTGATTAGTTACTTTACAACCATTTAGAATGAGTTTATTACATTTTGCTTATTTAGCTTATGTCCTTATGTCAATTATGGATGGGTGGTTATCACTTATCACTTATCAGACCACTTATTCATTTAAGGGATTTTTCCACATGTGGTGATAAGAGCTGTCGGAGGACACACAGAAACCGAATGTAGACCTGGCCCACTACTGAATCTGCATAGGCAAGCAGCTGATGGATTACTGTGGGAAATAATCACCCGATACAAGCACATGACACACCCGTGGGGTCAAAATGATCACAAGAACGGTAAGGAAAAATCCCAGAACCACAAGGGGGGATCTAGTGAATGACCTGTACACAAACGTTACAAAGGGAATACATCAGACCTCTAAACCAAAGTGACGTCTGAAGTTTGCAGAGAGCATGGATGTTCCAGAGTGAATTTCCTTGTGAATATTCCTTTAAATATGTGTAAAAATATTTTATTTTGTGGAAATGACATAAATATCTAAAAATATGTATGGACATCAAACAAGGGAAAGTGAACTAATGTTTTTACTACTATATCTATAATATAATTAAGTTAATCAAATAATATTAAATAATAATAATAAATAAATAATCAAGATCAATCCATTTGATCCATCAATCTAAAAAAAAAAAGATCTATTCATCAATTAAACTACAGCCTCACAGGTTCTGGATTCTTCAGGACAAACATAAGCAAGAGCCTATAAGTAAAATAATTAGATTCACAAGCTCTAAAGTGTTTTTGTTATATTTTCATTTCTTTGTAAACAACTAAATCATAAATTACAAAATACTCTAGCAACTACATTCAATGACAGAGTAAAACAGCTGAGGGCCTATTTGGAAGCTGAAATTAAAGTAGCTAGCATCTTAAGAGCCTTGTATTCTCAAGAAATTAATGAAATTCACCACAGGTTTGACGTAAACATAAAAAACGGCTTCCCAAATAAAGCTGTGGTCTCTGTAGTTCAGTGCTAACACTCAGGTTTGGCAGAGAGCTCTGTGTGCAAACAGAGCCCTGCTTGAATCCCACTGCCTCAGCGCAGGTAGCTCGTTGCTACCTGTTTAGCTTCCCGCTACAACATGGCGGCTGCTAAGTAGAGCAGACAGGCCCGGGATGTCAGCAGCCAGTTCTGGTACAAACACATTAATATCAACGTCACTCTCTGCCCCCACCGAGCCGGGGCCCAGACGGATCGGATTTCGACGTGCGTTTGGGGGGAAAAAGTCGCCTCATGCTCAGGGCCGTGGTTTTTTAATTAGCTAATGGCACTAGCCGTTTCATCTTCCGCTAGCTGTGTTGATTGCTCACAAAAGCCTCCCTTCAACTCCAAACACGGCATCTTGGCAGCGATCAGGCCTGTATGTCTCAACGTCTGCTGCCGGGGATTGCTGAGCGAGCGTGTCCAAAAATCAGTCTAATAAATCTTTATATACGTTTGCGCTTGCTGCTTTCACACTAAGTGCACGAAGGGAAAAAAGAGGAAATTCCATGATCTATGTCTTCTCCAGCAGGTTCACTCGTCCAATTTTCCTTCAAGCGAGAGGTCTGTGAGTTTGGCCCTTAGAAAACGAATGTGCACTAGTGGGTGGGTCCACATTTCAAGAGGCAGCCTAATGAAGAGGGGGGAAAAGCAAAGCTTAACTAAAGAAGTAAAATCAGTTATTAAAATGTGTCAGAAATGTGGTAGGCAGTGGGTGATTTAGTATAGGGATGACAGAACTCCAAGTCATTAAAAAACAGCTATTACAAATTGAGTTCTAATAAATGACCCAAGGCACAATGATTAGATCTCTTCCCAAAGGTATTTTCCTCCGTCTGCTTTCTCTCCATTGCCAGAAAGTTTCATTTACAGCGTCGTTATGCTGAGTCACGCTGTACTGCCCACTGAAATAACTCTGACACTTTCATTACACAGCTTTCTCATGTGGGAATACACCATTATGGAGAAATGATGACGGTGATGATGAAGAAAAAATGGAAATAAAACTGTCCCATAACAGATTCATTGCTCATTGTAAACTTAGGTCACATACACAGAATAAAGAATTACTAACAGGCCGCTAACACGTCCAGCAATTACGCCATATTTGGTTAATTTAATAAGCAATGATATAGACCGCAGCGCTTGAAAAGTCAGTTCAAATCCTCTCCACTCCTAAAAGTGGCTTTGTGGATATTTAAGCTTTGCAAGCTTTTTAGGTTTTTAAGATATCCTCATTGCAATATGTCTATGTTTTTCATCATTATCAGTCAGATGTACAATTTTGTGGCATTTCATGCCAACCAGATGGGATTTCTTTTCCATGAAACATCTGCAGGGAATTGTTCTGCAAAGACTGAGAATTACTTCTTTAGTTTTATGCTTGAACTATAAAGCTAACAAAGCCATAGCCATTCACAATCATAACGTTTGATGATTCATCAAAGGTTTTTAATATTTTATAACATATTTTAATATCTTTTCATTTTTACTGCTTAGAAACTTTTCTTTTAATTCAAAGTAATATCCTAGTAAACAACGGTCGCCCATGGTCGTCTAAAGTGTGTTAGTCAGGTACGTGATTTAAATTTTTGTCAAATTTAGTTGTCAACGGTTCAGTCGGTTAAAATGTTTTCTGGGATAGTTGAAAACAAATACATGCTTTTAAATTGGACAAGCTTAACACAGTCTGTTAATCAGCAGTCAGTTTTGACCACAGGTCCACTCTCAGCTGAATAGTATACTACAAAAGAAGTCTCTATGTCTTTAGGAATTTAGGCGGTTTGCTTTTTAGTTCCTGATCTGAATATGAGTACATACAGTGGTGTAAAAAGTGTTTGCCCCCTTTATGATTTCTTATCTTTTGCATGTTTGTCTCTCTTAAATGTTTTAGATCATAGATCTGAGTTTTATTATTAAGGGAGAAAAAAAACCAAACCTACATGGCCCTGTGTGAAAAAGTGTCTGCCCCCCAGTTAAAACATAACTGGTTTATCACACCTGAGTTCAATTCATCTAGCTACACCTAGGCCTGATTACTGCCACACCTGTTCTCAATCAAGAAATCACTTAAATAGGACCTGCCTGACAAAGCGAAGTAGACCAAAAGATACTCAAAAGCTAGACATCATGGCAAGATCCAAAGAAATTCAGGAACAAATGAGAAAGAAAGTTTTGGCACTCCAGTGGACCACAGTGAGAGGCATTATCAGCAAATAGCGAAAACGTAGAACAGTGGTGAACCTACCCAGGAGTGGCCGGTCGAGCAATATAACCTCAAAGGCGCAGCGACGACTCATCCAAGAGGACACAAATGACCCCACAACAACATCCAAAGAACTGCAGGCCTCACTCGCCTCAGTTAAGGTCAGCATTCATGAGTCCATCATAAGAAAGTGACTGGGCAAAAATTACCTGAATGGAACATTAAGGCTTGTCTCAATTTTGCCAGAAAACATCTTGATGATCCCCAAGACTTGCAAAAAAAAAAAAAAGAAATCATGAAGGGGCAAACACTTTTTCACACCACTGTAGTAGATATTTATGTGATGAGTTGAGTCAATGTCGACTAATCGTTAAAGTCATGAACAAAACCACAAAAGAAGGCAAATTAAACATCAATGGTGAAGCTCAGTAGAGCATGATGTATGATTTCCAAAAGGCCTTGGATTGAACTGATAGCCTACAGAGAACCGGAAATACAAACCTTCCAAATTTCCAACAAGCCCTAAATTGCTAGCCTTCAGGAAACCAGAGATACAGACCTGAAATCACCAGGCTCCTTATCTGTTTTGCTCTCTGAGGCACCCATGTTGTTAATGCCATGAACATGTTATCAATGTATCAGACTAGTTATCAGACTAGTCAACATCAAATTTAAAGTGTCATCACTGATCAGTGAAGTTGACAAATGCGTACAATGCTAGTATGATCTGATACAGAATCTGATCCGTCACTGGTCATTTCATAGCTGATATGGCTGCACCATTTAGGTAATAATACAGCAAGTACATTTTGGAGTGTCTGTAAGGTGACATTGTAGACTAATACATTTTGTATTAAGGCCATTCTGTAGTGTGGCCTATGATTTGATTGACTGAGCTGATGATTTGAAACCAATTTTTTAAATAATTTGTAGTTATTTTGCAGTAAAATCACTTGTGTTTTGTGTTTTCACTGTGTGAAACTATTGGACTACCATATTGGATTACTCATGTTTTAGGGTTGTGAATACGCTGGGATCAACGGTGGTCAATAAAGTACACTGCATAATTTAAAAATAGGTTATGTCCAACTTTGAGTTTTAAGACTTAAGTCCTGAGTCTTAGGTCTGCACTTTTGTCCATCTCCTTTAAGGACTTCAGCCTCAGAACTCCAGTGCACAAATAAAGAAGCAAACGCCAGACATCTTCTTTGATCAACCACATTTGGAGGATTTTTTTTTACCTGTGGTATTGTTATTATTACTGTTGTTATATTACTTTAATTCATATTACATAACACCACTTCGTTGACAATGTTGTGACCAGGTGCTAAAACGGCAAGTTAGTTCCCAAAACCTTAAACAGTTCATCTTTTTGTTGCCGTATCAGGGTTGTTTCTGCAGTATATTCATAGAAAATCAGATTCAGATTCCAAAGCCATCACCATGTAAAAACATCACCCATCACTTATAAGAGGCATTTCCAGAAAGCATCACAGATTTTCACCATCATACATATCCCCTTACGGAAAGATCAGCAAAGCGTAACAGGCGTAATGACTTAAATATGTTTCTGTATGTTTTTGGCTCCAGACACCAGCCCACACCCCCTCGCCGACACCAGAATACGCACAGTGAACTATTCTCCATGACTTTTTTTCATTACTTTCTCTGACATCTGAAATATGTATAAGCCATTATATAAGTTATGTAGAGAAATGCTGGCCCAGTATTACAGTAAACCAAATGGTATGCAAGGTCAGGAGAACCAGAAAATGAATTCAAGCTACAAGAATCAGAGAATCCACAATCTGACTATCCTGACTATCCAGATGAATAAAGTGATATTTATTAAAGCAACTATATATAAGTTTTCTTTTTCTTAAAATGCAATCAATCAACCAAGACAAAATTTGTTTCTGAGCTACAAAGCTAAGGAAGCTAACAAGCAATGATAGCAATGAATAAACTTTGTTAAGTTGTTAATTAATCTTAATCTTAATGTGGAAATACTGATACCTTTTTCACAGTTATTAGCTTTTATTTTTTATTAGAAAAAATGCCAGGTTTGAAACTACCGCCCAATCAGAAGTCAGAATAAATGTACCATGTCCTTTTTAAATGTGTATAAAGTGTCTGTGTCAAAACTGGTGGTCTTCAAATACTCTGATACTCTGATATTTTGTCTTAGTCCCACATCTGAGTCATTAAAATATCAATGCTTGGCATTCATGAATGAATACGCAATATATTGCCAAAATATTGTGGTAACATAGTTTTGCCCTTTCCCCTATCACAGCCAGAAATAGGAGGGGGAGGTGATGGGGTTGGGGTTTATGAGTTGCATGTTTTTGGATCAGCTGGACTAAACCAGAAGAAAGCAGAAACACATCATTACATGTCACCTGCAAGAAGCATTTTGTTTATTTAATCTTGAAATGTTGCTGTCGTGTGTTAGAACATGCTATCTATCGTGAACAGATAGGAAGCAAGTTATCGAATCAGCCAGTCTTCCCACTTTAGGCTTCTTATATTATTAATCACAACTATTTAAGTGGCAACTAATCATTGTTTGAAGTTTCTTGATTGTGACATGGTTGATTAAACTGCTAATAGCTTTGCGCATGTCTATTTTTAGAAATAACAATATGTCATACAGTTTCAGTTTATGAACAGGTACTGATTCAGGCATGTAGCTGGCCCAGTGCTAATGCCACTACCTTTTAGCTACTTTAAGCTCATAGCTCCAGTGCAAAGCTAACTTCAGCCATGTCTGATTGACTACATGAGGTGAGGACAAGTCCATGAATTTTCATCAAACTCCTGGAAAAGGGAAAAAAAGTCTGTTTTGAAGGTCTACCCCAGATAATGATGTGAATCAGTCCTGATACATCCACCCAACAGCAAGCGCCAAGTTCTTTGCGTAATAAAATTAAACCAATAAATTCCAAAGGAAATTCAGCACAGGAACGTTCATTAATATCCAGTCCTAACATGAGCCCACTCATGAAACACGAATATTAAAAGGAGCTGAGCATTATCTAACGATACCACAGCACCAGAGGAATATTTACATAAATCTCAGGTTTGCACTCATAGATGAGCTGAGACGTCAAATCCATGAGCAAACACAGGCAAAGCACTCGTATATCGGAGCCGCAGGAGAGGGAGACGGGGCAGCGGGCGCTGGATATATTTTTAATATTAATGCAGACAGGAGGGAGAAAAAAATGTAATAAACTAAAACAACACTCGAATTAGGCATGAAACACAACAGGATATTGCGGCGAGATTATGTTGTTTCCTTTTAGCTGTTCTCTCTGACTACCGCAAAAACAGCCCACGGCCAACATTAATTGGACAAGGGTGAACCAGAACCTCTCAGACTTTTTACTGGGAGCTTTGTTTAACAGCATTTTTATGTCTTTACGTGCATAGTATTAAAAAACTGCACGCAGGTATGGACGGTGACAAATCAGGGTGTCTTGTGTTTGGAATAATGACTTTTTCCTGCCAAGGCGCCACCTTAAACAAATTCAGCACAGCTGGGAGAGAGAGAGAAAGAGGGAGAGAGAGAGAGACTGTTATGTTTGGATGCAGAGGGATCATGCCTTGCAAATGCCGCCTGGAATCTGCAGTTGGAAAGATAATAAAGGGATTAGCCGGGTTTTTCTGGAGCATTTGCTACTAAATCAAAATGTCTCATCTGTTTCCTCTGCACAAAATAGCTGAAATACCAAAATACCTTTGTCTATTGCACAAGGACCATGAATGCACCACTTCTTTAATCTAAACCCTTGGCCAGTGTAGAGAATTGGACATTACGCTGCACTTGGAAAGTTGTGGGTTTTAAATTGCGGGTGTTGAAATCTTAAGCAGCATATAGATTACGAGCGCAGTGATTTGAGAAGAAATGCTATGCCAAATCTTTTTCCAAATTTGAGTAGTTGGATAGACTTACATTAAACAAGAAACACGTGACTCAAAAACAGCTTATACTAACAATCTAAGTGCTGTAATGTGGAAGGAGAAGACTATACAGACCTACACACATCACTGATAAAGAAGCTGCTACTCACTCTGCTGTCTCGCAATCTGGCTATCGCCATTTTGCCAGATGGTGGCCAGTAATTTTTTTAAAATGTGGTGAGAAGCTGAATGTAAACACAGAAGATAATGAGAGATAAAAATGAAAGCACCTACAAATGTATAGCAATAATAATCATAATAATAATTATAATAATAATAATAATAATAATAATAATAATAACAGGCCTCCTGTTGAACTCCTGCATATTATCAAAACTCAAAACTAGCACTAAACTCTGCATCTGCTTTCACTCTGGACAGCTAAACGCATTCAATCAACACGCCCCAAAGTGGCCTGCAGTTTCTGAGGGAAGCGATTAGCTTCTCTGACTATCTCAAGAACAAATGTGATGTCATTTTGAAAAATATTATCAACATAAAATAAAAAAACGAGGAGACCCAGGTTTATGCTAGCTCAAAAACTATACTTGAAGTTTCTTTCTTTTAGTACAGTCCTTTTTAGCAGTTGCAGGTAGTTGTTGCATGCACGCGCACACATACGCACATGCACATACACACACACACACACACACACACAAACACACACAAATACAAGAGATGCACACAGATTTAGATGTCCACGGAAATGCATATAAAAGATTCATACATATGAACACCCATGCACATATTTACACATAACAGTCAATGACAGTGATATGCCCATGTCTGTAGGCCTTCATTATTAATAAATTGTTATATCTGAGATATGATTAGGCTGGTTCGATCAACAGGTTCTTTTATTAGAAATATATATATAAATGATGTTTTTTCGCGTGTTATACCATTCAGATTTAAGCATATTTGTGACACAGAGTCTAATTTCTTCCATGGAAGCTGGTGCTAGGACAACTCTCAGGTGGATTTGTTCTGCCCATCAGAGGCTTTTCACACAAACATCTGGAGGCCATGCCATAGTATGTCCTGTATTTTGCATGGACTCCAGAAGTTTGTGTCAAAGTTTTCTTAAATAGTTGTGCCGATAATAATACTTGTAATAAAATACTTTATACAAAAGCACACACACACAATACACACTTGTGCAAACCTATAACATGGTGTATTTTCTTTTACCTGAACTAAAAAAATGTCTATGGCTTAGTCATCGTACTTCCCTGCAGCTGCCAACAATTCATTTCCAGCACATCATAACCACATGTGTGTGTGCATGTAAACTCTGTTGCCCAACTATTTTACTGGCCTCTAGCACAGCCTAGTATGTTAGCCTGCAACATCGTCCAGCCGTTTCTGCCACAATACTTCAGTTTGTTTGCAGACCAGTGCCTGGTTAGCATCTCCTAGCATAAAAACGAGCATTTGTTTGCCGTCCTGTCTTGTCACTCTGTGCTGAGTGACATCAAGGGCTCACTTCACCACACACTGGGCAAGGAAGTAAGAGCAAAAGCAGAGGTCTGGACAACACGATACAGAGACTTTAAGACTTTAGAGAGAGGTACAGGCAAACAAAGCTTTTAAAAAACACTAATCATGGAGAAAAAAACAAGGACCTACTTGTTCTCAAGATGGGCTATGAAGTGTAGTAGTGGGCAGAATATCAGTGCATCTGGTACAGCAGTTGTAATGTTTATATGTTGTTCTTACGAAATGACTTTGTGACTTTTATGCCAAAACTATCAGTATGCCACAAATAAGTGCAGCTGAAAAACAGTGCAATACACAGTAACCATTTATCCTATTTAGCTGTTTGGCGTCAGGGATGTTTTAGTCATGCTTCATTAAGGAGCTTGCTAAGGTTATTAGTAAAAAGTACATACAGAAGTGGGGATAACCTTTAGCCAAGCTTTTGGCACCGACACCAGGTAACTTGCCACCTTCTCGCACTCGAATAATAGGCATTTTATAGTCTAGGCAACAAAAATGCTTTATGCTTCATCTGTGGTTGTCAAATGTTGCAGTTCTGTAGGCTTTCATAGTCCTGCTACAGCGACATCAGAATAGATAGCTAGCCACTGAGAAAACAAAGCCACAGATAATGACCAAAAACACTCCAGAACTCCAGAAACTTTAGAGTTTCTATGCAATCAAAATGTGCCACAACGTCTACATCCTTTTGATGTGCAGGACAAGGTCTGCAACACAAATTTAGTCTCTTTTACACCATTTTTGGTCAACTTAAGCCACCAACTCATCCAGTGAGCTGACTTAGAGGTTGCTTTCATCTCCAGACCTAATTTTTGTTATACTGTAACGTTAAGGCTATATTACTCACTACTACTTGTGTGTGTTAATTGTTGCACTTGGTGGCTTCGTATATGTGGATAATTTCTATTTAAATGTGTTTAATATTTTGAAATATTAGAAAAAATTATATTAGAAAAAAAATATTTTATACTATAAAATGTGCCATAACTTTTGCACAGGCCAGATTTTTTTGTTTTTCCAGTTTTTCCAGTATGTTAAATTCAGCAAATAAACAGTAATACCACATTTACAATGTTTTCCTGTGCAGGATGTGCAACTTTTAAAAAAAAATCAAAACATGTAGCCCCCTGCTGCATACATATACACACACTGCATTTCAATTGCACACACATAGTTTGTATAATCTTGAAAGAAACAGTACTGATCAATAGAATCTGATGCTGTGGAAATGGATATAAAGCATTGCCCCAGCACAGGGCTGTTGAGCAACAATACTGTATTCTCTTAAATGATGGAGCTCAATCCAGTACCTTTGGGGTGAGATGGCGTGATCCAGGTCTGATCAGCCAACATGCATAACCTTACTAATGCTCTCGTTAATGCTGAATGCAATCCAATCCTTATAGAAATTATCCAACATCTAGTGTAAAGCCTTTCCAGAAGATCAGAGGCTGGTCCTATACCAGACTCATTTCAGAAGAACCGCTGGATAAGCCGGGTGCTAACGTACACACAAAAAAACACTGAGAATAGTTTCCAGAACTTCACACACTTCGCTAAAAAGAGCACAGTGGCGCAGGAGGAAGGGAATTTGGGCAACGTAATTCCATCTGGGTTCGTCCAGCTGCTCCGTGAAAACCGTCGTCCTCCAGAGGACAAACAGCAGATCTAATTATCAACCCAAACGGAACTACTTAATGTTGGCGAACGTAAATATTAGCATGCACTCATGCCGCACATATCAGCTTATAGCGGCACTGAAAGGCCTGGAACTGATTATTTGGATATGCAAAGGTGTCCTGGGATTTTTGGGGTATATGGGGCCTACCTCAAAACAACCAGTTAGAATATCAGTGAATTAAAAGGGTTTTTGGACCCCAGCTCTGATTTGAAAAAGAATACATCTGACAAGAAATCAAACAATTCTCCGAACTGAGCAATAAGGGAATTTCAGTGGTCATCTGTTCTATGATTCTTTCAATGGTCTAACAGACTACTACATTTTTCCAAGTGTTTGGTTTGGACAAAGAGCCAATTCCCTTAATACTTGCGGGACAGCTAAACGTTTAAAACTCACATTTAAAAGGATCAAGTGCATGCATTGTTTGGTTATGTTAAACAGATGTGCCGGACTTTCGAGATCTCAATCATTCCCTCCTCCAAAGCAAAAATGAGAGCCTATGAAAATAAACATGGTTTCACCCTACACAAATTGTGGACTAATTGTGTATTTGGACTGACTGGTTGGTGGTGGTCTAGAGCCTTTTTTCTTCCTTCACGGGTTGGGAACTCAGGGGAAAGGCAGTTTGACATTGATTAGTGTGTTGACTTGTGAAATCTGAGAGTTTTACCTGGATGAATTGAGTTTTGCCACAGCCCTGTTCCTATAACTACACACTACAGATTCAATTAGATACCCAAACCCTTCAGCAGGCAAAGTTAGTGAGACCTTCAGGCCCAATCACATACTGCAGTGATACAGCTGTGAGGAAGGAAAAGGATAATCATTTTAGACAACCATAAGCACAGCACTGTGAGAAACCAAGTAACTAAAAAGGTTTTCTTTGGCTCTCCACTGTGCAGTCCTAAAAAAGTTGCTACAATAATTTTGAGCTTAAAGTGACACACATAATATGATTTGCAGAATGAGGAATCTTCTCAATTATTATAATAAAATAATTAATGTGCTTCTGAGCCTTTACATTAAGTAGCGCTGAGTGATATATTGCCTTTACCAGTATTCTTGCGGATTTTACTTACAACACTGTGAATTTTATTGGAAAAACTGTGGATGTGTCCTGCAACAATGCAGCTTTTACCTGCAACACTAAAGAATTGACCTGCAACTCTACGAACATGACCTGCAACACTTCAGCTTTGACCTGCAATACTCTATTTGCATAACAACCTGGTAGATTTGACATGCAGCACTGCACATGTGATTTGTAACACTGTAACTGTGTGTAACACGATGGATCTGACATGCAACACTGTGGACTTAATATGCAACACTGCTGATCAGATTTGCAACACTGCTGATCTGATTTGCAACACTGTGGATTTGATTTCCAACACTGTAGATATGATCTGCAACACTGCGGATCTTACCCACATTGCTGTGGATGTGACCTGCAACACTGGATCTGACCCACAACACTGTGGACGTGACATGCAACACTGAATCCGACCTGCAGCACCACTGATCTGATTTGTGACCCTGTAGAGTTCATTTGTGACACTGTGAATTTTACTTGCAACACTGTAGATTTGACTTGTAACACTGTGGATGGTATCTGAAACACTGTAGATTTGGCCTGCAACACTGTGGGATTGACTTGCAACACTGTGAATTTTACTTGCAACACTGTAGATTTGACTTGTAACACTGTGGGATTGACTTGCAACCCTGTGAATTTCACTTGCAACACTGTAGATTTGACTTGTAACACTGTGGATGTGATCTGAAACGGTGCAGATTTGGCCTGCAACACTGGATTTTACCTGCAACACCATGGGTTTGACTTGCAACACTGTTGATCTAACCTGCAACACTGAGGATCAGACATGCAACAATGTGGATTTGACCTGCAACACAGTGGATTTGAATTGCGACACTGATCATCAGGCCTGTAAAACCACAAATTTTGGCCAATAAAACTGCTTATTTGAGAACACTTAGTCACTTACCATACACTTGTTGGGCTTCTCTCCAGAGTGGACCCTCATGTGGATGAGAAGCTTGTAGCGGGCGTTGAATGGCTTGTATCGACGGATGCATCCGGCCCAGAAGCAAGTGAAGTCCTCACCTTTCCTCTGATCGATGTGCACCTTTTCGATGTGCCTCACCAGCTCGTCCTGCTGGTCATACGCAGCACTGCAATCGATCCAACGACATATCTGCTTATCGTTAAAAACAATGGCGTCATCCTGCTCCAAGGATTGCAGGCCAGCTGGGCCTGAGGCTCTGCTTCCAGATTGAGGCTGCTGAGGCTGTTGCTGGTTGTGTAGGTGCAGCAGTGCACCAGAGCATGAGCCCATATTATACTGGTGCAGGTGATATGGAGGGGGCATAGAGGTCCGCTGCTGCTGTCCACGGCTAGGTGAAAGAAAATTATGGTGAAAAAGCTCTTCCTCGACTGGAGAGAAATCGTCCATAGGCTCCTGTTTCAAAACAGTGGATGGCCGCTGACCCCCAGAGTGCATAAGCAAACTGAGGCCTTCAGCTGAGCCAGGCTGCATGGAGCCGGGATCTTCACACGACGAAACCGAGGAGGATGAGGAGGAGGATGAGGAAGAGGAAAGAGACAGCAGGCAGCAAGTGGAGGGGGAGGCTGAAGGGTCCCGAGGGCTGGGGGTGGGCACAGGCTTGAGAGCAGGGTATCCGCAGGTCATTAAAAAAGCACAAGAAAACATTAAATTAATTTTGTCTGAACATTGATTCAATTAACTAGTGGCTCCAACAGCATTAACCCAGCTGTAGAGAAATATTATTTCAATGAGCTTATTGAAAAAAGACCAATTCTAAACTTTCAACCACATTTGTATTCAACAGGAGATATTTGTATTTGATCAAAGTTTACTGTTGCAGCCTCACTTAATGCAATGAAAAAAATCGTAATTTCTTTTTACTGTTTTTGTCATTTTATCGAATTGTAAATATAATAGTCGATAGTGCACACTCAAATCAGCTGCCACAGAATTTAGATCAAATAAAACATACTTTATTTCATAGTTTGCGATGTAGTTAACTTGAGTCATTCTTTATTTACTGGAACTATATATTCCCTGCATATTTTCGGTTTTAAAAAGCTAAAGGTAAAAAACTTGTACTCCTTAATTGAAGTTTCTTGTTTTTATGTGTGTTGAAAATGTGTGTTGTCTCCCAAACAGACAATTTTACTTTTCCTCCACAACAAAATTATAAATAAGGTGTTACATTTCATGATAACGTGATAAAGAGTGGCATTTTAATGTCCAGAAATGTAACAAAATTTAAAATTTAGCTGATTATTCAGATCACTTTTATTAAGCATCATGACCAAATTATGTTACTCACTGAAAAATGTAGTCAATAATAAAGGATTGTTGTCCAAGACTACTTTTTCTTCAAAACACTAAGACTGCTATGTTATTATATCATACATAAAGTACTGGTCATTCTAATTACTAAACTAAAACATAATAACAATAATTTCTGATGTGGTTTTGAATAAGTTGATTCATCATGCCACAAAGTAACATCCTTAAATGCTGCCTGAAATGAAATGAAAAGATGACAATAGTAATGCTACACTATTGAAGTTGAAAAGAAAATGGATCAAAGTGATATAAACAAGGTTTCGACAATGGTTAAATTGAGTTTGCTGATACCTGCAGGTACCCAGGCGTGGGTGGCTGTGGAAAGGTGGCGGCAGAGGCCGGTGGGGACGGATTTGGGCCGTTTGCGCCGTTCACGCACGCTAACACGGACATCTGGGAAGTACGGACAACGGCAGCGATGTTGATGCTTTCGGAGTGCGAGGCCACGGGCAGGCGGCGCCTCTTTAGGCCGCCAGAGTTCAGGGACAGCCGCGCAGAGTGACGAGAGACGGCCAGGGAGGAGCCGCAACCACCTTCATTATTATTAAACACATACGCCGTCAGAGCTGTGGTCGATGACGACAGGGCTGCCGAAACTCCAGCTTGAGGGTGGCAGAGCATCCCCAGGTTGTTAAAAAACAAGAACAAGCACTATATCAGTTTAGTGTGGTCTTAGTGGGGTAATTAAAAAGTGGCACTAAAATGTTCTTAAAATCTGAGCGCATGTTCATCAGCTACAGACGTTAATGTTATAGTATATACTACATAATAGATTTATGACCCCTTAAATTGCTTGAGGTTCCAGATAGGATCACTTATAACTTAAAAATAAGTTTGCATTTTTTTCTATTTAGTTTCTAAATAAAAACATAATTGTATAAAAAGTCTAGACATTTAAGAGGCCCAGCATTGGAATACTAGTGTAATTATCAGTTCCTATTAAACTAACTATTCAACAACAGCTCTAAAAATTTGCTGTTACCTGCAGTTACCCTGGGTCTGTCTGGTTCTCCGGCTCTCGCCCCCGAAAACTCGCCCGCTACTGTTCCCAGGCTGAAACCCTCCTGCTTGACGGGGAAGCTGATGGCCAGGCTGGAGCAGAGATCCCTTTGAAATCCTGCAGACCTGCGAGGAGAAACACACAACAACAACATAGACCCGGAGGAATATGAGCAGCAGTTAGGGCTGAGAGCTGACAGTGGACAATCTGAGGGCTATTAGCAGACTGGCCTGTTGACTGATAAAGGCCAGGCCTTCCCAAAGCTGCGCCAACTCATCCTCCTCTCCACAAAACCGTACTTTTCTGAAGCCTTGCGGACAGACAGGCTCTGTGCTCTCAGCCAAAGGATTCACTCACCCTCTCACATGCTCATATTCACACCATCCAAATAGACTACAGAGATCAGCCACAGCTGATAAAAATATATATCTTGGTATCTTGAATAGAGGCAATATAATGTTTTTACTTATTTTAAGTAACAAGATGTGTCTCGTTACATTTTTAAAGCAAAATGTACAGTTTACTAGTAAGTAAGGTTACATATATTTTGTGTGTGTGTGTGTGTCTGTGTGTGTAATATGAAATGTGTGTTTTGTACTCTTGTGCAACTACTGTACCAAAAACAAATTCCTTGTATGTGTAAAAATACTTGTTAGTGAAAAATACTTGCTACTGAAAATTAGACTACAAAGAGACAGAGACAAAGATTTCTCAAGGTATGAACACCTTGAAGCATCTGTTCTTACATTTTAATAGTTTCTGATTTTATAAATTCAAATAAGCAGAGAAATTCTATGTAAAATGCAGATTTTTAAAATCATTTCACAACTGTGTTTGTAAGCTGAAGAGGACATTTGAACTTTATAAACTTTAGGAAGTTGTATGTATGTTTTTTTGCAAAGTTTGAGCGATTTTATGATTTTAAAACAAACAGAAAAAGATGTGCAGACTTGTTTATGCAGCATATAAGCTTGCTGACTAAAGGAAGTCGTTAATTATCTAATTATTGTTTAAAAGTTATGAAATGCAAGCCGAATGCACCGCAAAACAAAGGGTTAAAGGTCTTCTGTGGCCCGATTCTACTTTAATAAACTGTGCCTCTGAGGTCAGCTTTCTCTCAGGAAATAGCTATTTGGGAAAAAATTTATAATTGTGGTAAGCTTTAACCTGTGGTTTGTAGCCACCGCAAATGCTCCCTGAGCCACTCCATGAATAAATAATGCAGGAAATTTGGCCCCGGCTGTAGTTATGAATGGGTATTTAAGACTAAGACAGGTCGGAGGGGCCCTGAGCCTCCGAGTTTGACAGGCTTTTGATGACACAATAGGGGTTAACCCAAGCCTACATGTGGGCTGGAGAGACGTCAGCTGGTTCTTTGGTATAATACTGTGCCTCAGAAGAGCCACCAGTCACAATACTGGCCTTTCTAGCGGGAATATGTGGCCTGCTGAATGGGGACAGGTCAGATTTCCTTGTGCGTCGCTCTGATCTTCCACATAATAATTCCTGTCAGTTGGCTCATTATGGATTTTGTGCAAAACCTCCTGAGTGACGTGAGAAGGTACTCTCTCTCTCCTCTCCATCTCTCCACACTATCTCTATCTTGCTCTTTCTCTCTCTTTTTCTGTTCTCCTCTCACACCTTCTTCACCCTTCCTTTCTATCTCTCCTCTATCTCATCTCTCCTTACTGCGCTCTATCCTTCTCTAACCATTCTTTTCTTTTTTGACCCTCTGTACTGCTCCTTCCCTATCCTTAGTCACTTATTCATCTCTCCTTCTCTTTTTTCCTCTTTTCATTTCTTCAGTCTTACTGTCTGTTCTCTTTCTCCTATCCCTGCCTCTTTCTGTTTTAATCCTATCTATTCCGCTCTCAGTCTCATATCTCTATCCCTCCCTTGTTTTCATTTTGTTCCAACTCTACACCCCTTTGCTTTTACCCTCTCCCGATTTCCTCCCCTTTCTTCACTTTTTCCTCTCCTCCCCATTCTCATATCTCTATCATCTACTCCACCTCTCCCCTAAAATGAACTTATATTTCTGTCGCTGCCAAAGATGCTGGCAAAACTGAAGCTTTCAGTTAACTCACTGTAGCATAAGATATCGATAATGATATTGATTACCTTTAGGCTAAAATTTTAATGAACCTTTAAATACGGAGTTACTGTTTAAAGTTAAATTAATAAATCTTCTCTCCCAAAAAAATTGTTGTATGGCTGTTTGAAGCAAAGTTTAGAAATAATATGAGCAAGCTGGATACTTCAGTCAAATGTCTTTGTGCCAGCTCCACTGGAACTGTGCAAAGGACAGACAAAGCTACTTCTTTTTTTTCTTAGTGTCACCCAGAGGTGCTTTCAAGACTGGTTCTTTTGACAGATTTCTTTACAGACAGACTTGCTGTTTCCTCATAGTGAGATTTCATATAAAGGAATGTCTGTGGTTTCTAAGTTTAACATTGTGTTAAAACTGCTATCATGATTGCAATAACTCAGTTACTTTCCTAAGACCAACAAAAGTTCTTTATTCTCACATGCTTTTTTTCACCTACATCCATTTCCCACATAATTAATTGAAAACTAACATACAGCCTGAATATTTCTGCAGTAACTGGGTGATAATTCAGATTTCTCTCAATGGGGAATTAAGTCTGCATGCCATGGGGATGAAAATGACAAATTACATTACGTTATAAGTGGATTTAGGAATAACACTAGATTTCTTTATGATCCCATATTTTAAGGTAAATAAATAAATAAAAATAAATAAATACATAAATAAATATCACTGTTTATTTATTTATTAATTATTTTTGTTGTGTTGTACTTAACAAAAACAACAAATTAAACAAGACGTAGATGCCAGAACGGGGAACATTGCTTCCATCAGTTTATGTTAGCAGGCAATTTATTTTCCAGTCAAACCAAACCAAATCACTGGTCACCAATGCCTGAAAAATGAGGAAGGTCTACATCACTTCCTGAAATACGAAAATGGTCTACATCACTGCCTGAGATATGAAGAAGGTCTACATCACTGCTGAGATATGAGGAAGGTCTACATCACTGCCTGAGATATGATGATGGTCTACATCACTGCCTGAGAAACAAAAAGGTCTACATCACTCCTTAAGAAATAAGGAAGGTCTACATCACTGCCTGAAAAACAAAGAAGGTCTACATCTCTGCCTGAGATATGAGGGACCTTTTAATGAACCTTTAAATACTGGAGTTACTAGTTAAAGTTAAATGAATAAATCTATTTTACAGTGTTCCTCTCAAGGCCAAATGTTTTTGTTGTATGGCTGTTTGGAAATAATATGAGCAAACTGGATACTTCAGCAAAATGTCTTTGTGTCAGCTCCATGTAGAAGGCTACATTACTGCCTGAGATATGAGGAACGTCTACATTACTGCCTGAGATAAAAGAAAGGTCTACATCAATGATTAAGATATGAGGAAGGTCTACATCACTGACTAAAATATGAGGAAGGTCTGCATCACTGCGTGAGATATGAGGAAGGTCTACATCACTGCTTGAGATAAGAGAAAGGCCTACATCAATGACCAAGATGTGAAGGTCTACATCACTGCCTAAGAAATGAGGTGGCTAACATTTAATAACAAGTTAATGCAATCTATTTAGCATTTATAAATAGCAGCACACTGAGAAGCAAAAAATAGCCATATTTCAGCACAGTTTGGTGATTTTCTTGTTCAGTCAACACCGGATTCACCCAACTCTATTTAGGTTTAACTCTATTAACCCAAAGCTATTTACCAGGTTTAATCGTTGTGGTAGAGAAAGTAAACCACCAAACTGTGCTGTTTTATTCCTCATTAACGGCACGCGAAAAAGCATAACAGTGGTAAGCAGAATGGACAACTCAGTTTTAAGGCAAAACCTTGTAATACATATAATACATACCTTATCGCAAAAGTTCTGTTATGAGTGTTTATTGTTTCATTCAAAAAGATCTCCAAGCTAAAACACTTCCTATGAAAGTTCTGGCTGAAGTGCATGTATGTACAGTAGTTTAGGGACTATACGGACTGGGGAGTTTTGGAAGTTAATAACTCTTAACTCTTAGAAGTTAAACACTCTGCATCAAACTTTATGTAAAAAAAAAAAAAGAAAAATGTGTTTTGGTCTGACATGCAAACAAAAATTATGTATATAATTTCATTGCTAAAATGAATTATTAAACAAAAAAAAAAAGCTGTTGTTTTTGCATTGTAAATTAAATTACAATGTCTACAACTAATTAATGCACGTTATTTCCAGCTCACTGCCTCTTCTGAGCTTTATTTGAAGTAGAGTAAGCTTCACTACTCTTTGGATGCAGAGAATGTTGTAGTTTTTGTTACCTGGAATCAGGCTGAGGGCTGCTCTGCAGAAGGAGGTTTTGTGTTGACTGATCGCAGTGGGTTCCCTGGTTGTACTGGTTTCCTGAAAGGTCAGGAAGATCCTGCCCACAGTGCAGCAAAGCACATTCCTCTCCTGCCAGCTCGGACCTGCCATCATCCTCCCGACAGAAAGACACTCTCCCACCGTTCACTGAAAAGCATCAGACCTAACCCATTACAAAACAACAAATGTCTCATTTATTTCTTCAGTATTTATTTACATGATCTGTTGTGTATATATATATATATTTGTAATATGGACAATATTTTTTCATGGAATTACAGAAAATATGGCTACTTTGGGGTGCACACATCACTAATACAGGTGTTAAATTCCTGACAATCATTTTGTATAATCTTCTTAGAAAATCATATCAATCATCAGAATGAGATGGGCAGGAGGGATTTCACATGAGCCGAAGGTCACCATACCCAATGACAAGCATAAACTAGTAGCCTTGGACTGAGCATTGGACTGTGATTCAAACTGTGCTTTCTAGAGGGCTCTCTCTTTTACGGCTGAATGCAACCAAATTCTCACCGCAATGTTCCAATATCTAGCATAAAGCCCTTTCCGAGGAGTACAAGCTGTTGCTGCAACAAAGGTCAAACAAGCTCCCCATTAATAACTTTCATTTGAGAAGAAAAGCTTTTAGTTGTATAGTTCAAGATACTTTTGGATATCTCATTTTGCAGCACTGTTATTAGATCATTTATCATCAATTGGTTACACAACACAAACAATAGAATCCACAACCTCTCTTCCTCCACCACAATCCTCAGCACTGGCTCCCCTCAGGGCTGTGTGTTGAGCCCCCTCTTGTTCACGCTGCTCAAACATCCACCCAGGCTGTCATATTGTGAAGTTTGCGGATGACACAGCAGTGGTCAGATGCATCACAAACAGTGATGGGTCTGGCTACAGGCAGGAGGTAGAACACCTGGAGGGTTGGTGCAGAAAGAACAACCTCTGCATCAACGTAAAGAAGACGAAGGAGATGATTGTGGACCTCAAAAGGGGCAGACATGCCCACCTCCCCCTGCATGTCGGAGGGTCTGCGGTGGAAGTGGTCTCCAGCTACAGGTACTTGGGTGTTTACCTGAGCAACAACACTTCCAGCCTAGTCAGGAAGGCACATCAGCGGCTCTACTTTCTCAGGCGGTTGAGGCGAACTGGGCTCGGGAGCCCGGTCCTCACCTCCTTCTACAGATGTGTGGTGGAGAGCGTCCTATGCTCCAGCATCAACGTGTGGCACGGAAGCTGCTCTGCTGCAGACAGGAAAGCTCTGCAGAGGGTGGTGAAGGCTGCACAGAGGTCTGTCGGAGTCAGCCTCCCCACCACCACAGACATATACACCTCTAGATGCAGGAAGAGGGCTACCTGCATCATGAAGGACCCCACTCATCCAGCACACTCACTTTTTGTCCCGCTCACCTCAGGCAGGAGGCTGCGGAGCATTAAGTGTAAAACGAACAGACTGAGAAACAGCTTCATTCCGGAAGCTGTAAGACTTTTAAACGCCACTTAGTCATAACCACGGCACCGACACTTTGAATACTAGTCACTTTAAATACACTCTGCTGCTACCTTCTCCATTTCCTGCTGCTCTTCTCTGTGTATTTTATTTTATTTTATACATATATTTTTATATATTTATGTATATTTTATTTATTTAAGTACTGCTGTCTGGGTAAAACTGGGTCCTTGGGTACCACAATTTCGTTCCACCCCATGTACCACATGCGAATGACAATAAAGCCTCCTTGAATCCTTGAATAGTTGCCAGTTTTCAATGGTGAAAAAAAGAAATATATACACATGGACAAAATTGTTGGTACCCCTCGGTTAATAAAAGAAAAACCCACAATGGTAACAAAAATTCTTTATTCTGACAAAAGTAATAATAAATAAAAATTCTCAATGAACAAATGAAAGTCAGATATTGCTTTTCAACCATGCTTCAACACAATTATTTAAAATAATAAACACCTGAAACAGGTCTGGACAGGAACAATGGTACCCTTAACTTAATATTTTGTTGCACAACCCCTTTGAGGCAATCACTGCAATCAAACGATTCCTGTATTTGTCAATGAGACTTCTGCACCTCTCAGCAGGTATTTTGGCCCACTCCTCATGAGCAAACTGCTCCAGTTGTCTCAGGTTTGAAAGGTGCCTTTTCCAGACTGCATGTTTCAGCTCCTTTCAAAGATGCTCACTAGGATTTAGGCCAGATTGAGGTCATGCTCAATAGGATTTAGAAGGCCACTTCAGAATAGTCCAGTGTTTTCCTCTTAGCCATTCTTGGGTGTTTTTAGATGTGTGTTTTGGGTCATTATCCTGTTGCAAGACCTGCGACTGAGACCAAGCTTTCTGTCACTGGGCATTACTATCTAGAATTCCTTGATAGTCTTTAGATTTCATTGTACCCGGCACAGATTCAAGACACCCTGTGCCAGATGCAGCAAAGCAGCCCCAGAACATAACAGAGCCTCCTCCATGTTTCACAGTAGGGACAGTGTTCTTTTCTTGATATGCTTCATTTTTCCGTCTGTGAACATAGAGCTGATGTGCCTTGCCAAAAAGTTCCATTTTTGTCTCATCTGTCCATAGGAAATTCTCCCAGAAGCTTTGTGGCTTGTCAACATGTAGTTTGGCAAATTCCAGTCTGGCTTTTTTATGTTTTGTTTTCAACAATGGTGTCCTCCTTGGTCGTCTCCCATTAAGTCCACTTTGGCTTAAACATCAACGGATGGTGCGATCTAACACTGATGTTCCTTGAGCTTGAAGTTCACCTTTAATCTCTTTAGAAGTTTTTCTTGGCTCTTTTGTTACCATTCGTATTATCCGTCTCTTTGATTTGTCATCAATTTTCCTCCTGCGTCCATGTTCATGTGTGAGGTTGGCTACAGTCCCATGGATCTTAAATTTCTGAATAATATATGCAACTGTAGTCACAGGAACATCAAGCTGCTTGGAGATGGTCTTATAACCTTTACCTTTAACATGCTTATCTATCATTTTCTTTCTAATGTCCTGAAACAACTCTTTCCTTTGCTTCCTCTGGTCCATGTTGAGTGTGGTACACACCTTGTTACCAAACAGCACAGTGACTACCTGTAGCCCTATATATAGGCTCACTGACTGATTACAAGATTGTAGACACCTGTGATGCTAATTAGTGAACACACCTTGATTTAACATGTCCCATTTTTCAGGGGTACCATCATTTCTGTCCAAGCCTGTTTCATGAGTTTATTTTTTTAAATACTTCTGTTGAAGCATGGTTAAAAAACAATGTCTGACTTTCATTTGTTCATTTTGATAGAATTTTATTTATTATTATTTTGTCAGATTAAAGATACTTCTGTTACCATTGTGGGTTTTTCTTTCATTAACCGAGTGGTACCAACAATTTTGTCCACGTGTGTATATATGCGATTTTGATCTGACAGCTTTGATATATGACATCCCTTAAAATTTATTTATTATTTAATTTCATGATGTGACTTTGGAGAAAAAGAGAAGGAAAACCTTTTTTTTTTTTTTACACAAAAAATGTGGCATCAAAAAATGCATCTCTCTTGTGCCCTGAAGGAAGAGTTGAGGTGAGTGCTGATAGAGGAATCACTCCAAACACACACACAGGCCAAAACAGACAGGCCAAATCACTGTCCAAGACAAAATCTCCTATAAACACAACGAGAAACTGGCCATTGTGTCAGTGAAGTTACATTTCTCAACAGCCACATTGCAGCAAAATTGCACAAACATTTCCAGATCGTCATTTGAGTAGAAAGTAACATGACACAGGCAGAGTGTGTAGCTGTGAAGTGTGTGGAAACATTCTTCTAATGGAAAGTGAACTCTCCTCAAGTGCGGGCGAGTGCATGTTATTTCCAGTGAACCTAACTTAATTTTATAAATTAAATTTACTCACATTGATGTTATTAATAATCTTATAACACCCAGTGAAGTCTGATCAAAACCAGCACCCAAACAAAACATTGGGAGTGAGAAGGGAGAGAGATAGAGAAAATTTGAGAGACAAAGAAAATACGGAGAAAGTGAAGAAGAGAGAGAAAAAGAAAAGAGAGAAATTAATAAGGCAGAGACAGAAATAGAGAAAATGAGACAGAAAACAAAGAACAGATACAGAGAAAATGAGGGACAGAAAAGAAAGAGAAGAGAGAGAAAGAGAGAGAGAGAGAGAGAGAGAGAGAGAGAGAAAGGTATCTGTGAGACTGTAAGGTTTTAGTTTGTCTCTGAGGTCGTGTAAAACTGTAAAACTTAAACTGGCTTCACTCCGCTTTATAAACAGAAGGAACACGCTCTTTCACTTCTGTTCCGTTTTTCGGAGAACACAAACGATTCTGTTTATCAAATGTTGGATCATTCGTATTTGGCTAAGAGACTCGGCTCTTGGAACCTCAAACTGCGCTGGTGTGCAACATCGCTGTTGGCCCAAATACAGCCAGGCAGCTCCAAACTCATCCAGAGGGAGCTGAGTGGCTCATTAAAGCTGAAGTTGGGATCCTCAGGGTCTAACTGAGCAAGGATTCAGCATTTGTGTTTTTTTGTTAAGTGAGGAAAGGGGAGCACATAAGCACTAAGATACTGAGCTCTGCAGGACTTAAAATTGTGCTCAGATTAATAGTGTAGTTGACGACAGCAAAGTCAAATAGCCAACAAAAATGTACAGACGTACACTCACCCTTGAAAAAAAAGATACACCCAGAAAAAATCGACTGACAGAAATGAAACTTGGTATGTTTGTTTGACATCATGAGACATGCAAATTAATTAAATTTGACGCTTGGTCACATTTGTAATGTAAGGACAGGTCTTATTGCTGTACCTGACTCACTATATAAGGTCATCCCGTTGTGTGTGCTTTTTATTCTAAGTTGTTGTTGTGTTGGTAGCATCCTTTGCAAGTGACGTATACAGCAGAGTTTGAGCAATTGGAAAAATTCAAGAAAAGTCACATCGTAGATCCCTGTAAAGCAGGATGGTCTTTTCGACATACTGCATGGCATACCAGTCAAATGTGCTTCCACAGCACTCTGTTGCCAGCAATGGATAGAAGAAGGCACGCACCAGCAACATGAAGGACTTGGTAGACCTACACGAACCACAGAAAGACAGAACCAAAGAACTGTCTGTGACATGCACAGAGTGACCCAACCACCCCCCCTGCGGACATTCAGCCAGTGCCAGCACCACTGGCAGACAGCTGCATGATGCAGGACCACATGAATGCAGACTGCAGGATTGGCCTATTAAGCCACTGCATTTCACTTTATTTAACATAATTAAATCATTAAACAAATGAAGTTTAAGATTTAAGGGAAATCAGCTGAGATGGGATTTACGCTTCTCTGAGCAGTGGCTCTCCCACCAGCTAGTGGACGTGATGGACATCAGGTTTCTGGCAGTTTCTGTCTTGTAAACAGATTTACTGCCTACTTAAATGTGTATATAATAGTAAATCAGGCCAGATAAATACAGAACAGCCTCCAGTGTTGCAATGCCAGTTCTTCAAAAGTCAGAAATGCTGCCAGACTATAGAATTCTTTAGAAACCTGCTTATAGCTGCCCTAGCTTACCAACCAATCAACATCAGGCTTCAGCTTTTTCAGCTTGAAGAATCTCTGTTGACTGATAAGTCCTTGACTTATAGCTCAACTTGTAAGCCTTTCAGGAAGCAGCCCTAGAGATTGTCAATATGATAATTATCATATGATGAAAAATGTACCCCAAACTAACTGGAATACCCCAGACTCATGGTGCTGGAAGTTGCATAGTGTGCTAGGTTGTGCATGATTAGTGCAAAGTAGTGAGTTGACTTGTAGACAGTTCGTAGACCTAAGAAATAAAAGAAACATTCGCATAATTCATTACAGTCTATAATTCTGGAACATCACATCCAGGAGTTTTGGCTTAACATCATACCTGGAAAAAATACCTGGATGCAATACTTTCCATAACATGCAATGTAAACTAGCTGATTAAAACAAACAGAGAACCATCAGAATTGAATAGTGTCTTTGGGTCATTTATAAACTATGTCAGGTGAATAAAAACATAAAAGTTAAACTTGCTTAATCTTGAGTGAATATTCTTTAAATATTTAACTTTGAAAGTTAAAATGACTTGAAATATTATATAATATTACAAAAACTTCACTTTTCAGTCTACAAACAGTATGCTAGCTAACATTATCACTGTGCCTGATAACTGACCTAAGCTATGTTAGCCTGAATTCCAGGATATAGCTGGAAAAAATCTGAAAATGTTAGTTCAACCAACCACACAGCAACGCTTCAGCATAATGTTATTAATTTACTCCAGACAACTCTTTTGCTATTTTTATCTAGGAAGAAAACATGATGAAGTTTATCACAATAACAACAATCACGGTCATACTGCCCTGCATAAAAAGGTAAGACGTTGCACTGGGCCTTTGATGCATTTATGTTAGAAAAAAATGTTTCACATCTGCAGTCTTGGGGTTTTAAAGATAATTCCACACAAACATATAAGTAATTTCATTCTGAATCTGATGCACATTAAAAATGCAGTATGTTTGACATACACCCAAAGTTCCCTCTTGACTCATGTGGTGCTGGAAAATCACATCAAAGCTGGCTACATCAAAGCTTTAAACTGACTGAATAATATCTATATCACTGTGAGTGGTCCATTAATGGCCTACATTTGTGCGCTGGCTGCAAATCTGTCATTAAGGTCATCTCTCACCATTCCTTTTATTTGACAAATTTTCTTGCACACGCTCTTCATAAAGCATATGTTCTGCCTCGGTGGTACTGATTAATGGACAAGACTGAAAGATGTTCAAGTTCAGAGCACAAACAGGGCTTCATAGAAATGACAACAAGGCAGAAAATCTGTTCTACTAAGCTGCAGAGATTCCGTGTAGCTAGACAAATGTAGCTGTTTTTTAGTCAGGAATAGCATTTATAGGCAACAAAAGACATTACATTTTATGTGAAGGCAAGGACTGGATAGAACTGATTTTCTGACAACAAAAGATTCATTTTGAGGTCAGGTTGACTTCAATATAGTCAATGTCCCAGTGTAGCATTTTAAAAATGTGGGAGGAGCCCCTATCATTAAGGGAGGCGGTATATACTCTAAAAGCATGAGGAAGAACTACAGAGAGGAAGTCTAAAAAGGAAAAATTCCTATTAGCATGAAGACAAACACATAAACAGGAACCAAGACTTACATGAATACTTCTGGATAACTTTGCTTTTTGCATGAGAACTTCACAGTTTTTAACAGTAAAAACTATTTGCTGTAATCTAACTGATTATATTTGGAACTCACTGCACACTCATACACTCACTCCTTACAGTCAGTGCAGGCTGTGACTCGGAGTCGATCCAACGCTCTGACACGGAGCCATCAGCCTCCCAGGTTAACAATTTTCGAACTTAACATTCTTAACCAAAATGTTGTAAATCATTCTTTTCGCCGTCTCTCGCCATCCGCAGCTACACCCGCTCTGTTTAACGAACGAATGAACGAATCATTTGAGTAAACATAATGAACCAAATCACTTCCTCAGCTGATTCGACTCAGCAGCGACTGTGCAGGCCGGCACGGGAGCTGCTGTGTGGTCTGTGAATCACTGAATCACCCGCGAATCTGGTGGCGAAGACTCTCATTGCGAGGGAACTGTGCTTGCTCAGTAATTCGTTCAGTGAACTGAGGGCTCCCGTTCACTCACTGATTCGTTCACTGAACGTACTATCACTCAGTCCTGACGGCGCTCCGGGGTCCCGCCCTTCACCATCTTTGATTGGTTTAGACCACGAAATGGGCCTAATGTGTGTCTGTTTTTAACCACAGGGAGACTTTCAGAGTCGCGAAGACTTTTTCTTTTTTCCCCATCGAACGGCTGGTCGCACTGGTGCGACCTCAGATTTTTTTTGGTCGCACAATTGAGAAATTAGGTCGCATGTGCGACCAAATTGGTCGCACTCTAGAGCCCTGCTCTTGATGTAATGACAGCCTTTAGCCTTCATTAAGTCTTCATTTAACATTTAACATCCACTAGCCCTGCCTCAATTGCCCCTCCATTGGTCAGATGGTCACTCGGTAGAAGTATTGACCTTTTGTTTCAATCAAGCCGGAAAAAACACTGAAAGTTGCTGTTATTGACAGTGTGAACAACAGGGTTATTTACTAAACTCCATCAAAGTCTGACGGTCAGAGATGTAGCACGAGTGTACAAGATCTATATACGAGACAAATGACGCGAGAAATTTGAATGTGAAACAACAGTCAACTCAGCTCTGCACTGCTGAGCCAGAAAAGCTGTTGGGTGCTTACATGTACACACCACAGGCTTATCTACATAATGCTCTGTTCTGATTTGAACTATTTTGCACAGAGATAAAGACATAAAGACATTAAGATATAGCCATTAAGCATGGGTCTTATTACTCATTATATAACTGCTACACTCAAAAAGTAAATGCCATTAAGTAAAGCTGAGTATGTTTTATAAAAAAAACAACAAAAAGTATACCAAATTAGCACAAATATTGTGCAGTAGAAAATATTAGTCCATAAACAACCTCTGTACACATTTCTACATTACAGCAGAAAAATATTAATCTATAAGAATCCCTAATAAAACTCATATAAACTGCAATAGGAGACATTACTCAGACATTACTCATCAAGCAAATAGTAACTTTGCAAGTCAAAATAGTGGATGAAAACCAATCTATATACAAAACAATAGAGCAGGCAATGCAGCAGGAAACATGACAATCAAATATCACTTAAATGTACACAGTAATTTGCTGAAAGAAGAAAATGTTCCATGTTGCCAAACTTAGTAAGCCCAATATCTCTAATTTGGTGGTGAAAAAAAGCATGGCTTCCTCTCAAGGAACTAAGAAGAAGCTAAAACCATGCATACTACCTGTATGAAGTCTGTATACAGCACATTGTCTGCCAGCAAAGTCAGTGTAAGATATACTGTCTCTGATGATCTCAACTCTGACTTTTAACATAAACATCAGAGCTGTTAGCAGATCACTAGCAAAACAGGAAATGAAACGCAGGTGAGATTCTTTTCTTTACTGGCCATGCTAAATGGCTGCTCTTCACAGCGTTCTTAGAAAATAAGCCCAGAACCAGCAAGCATTCTTAGAACCATTTGTCGTTCCTACTCTGTTGTTTTGCAAGCTATTAAAATTCATTCTGCTGTCAAATCTAATTTCGCCATTGAGACATCATCATGGACCTGCTTTGGGCGACGGCCCTGTGTGTGAGAAAATAAATATTTATCACAATAAGCCCTTGTATTGCCAAAAGAGGCAAGTGAAGGTAATGGTTAGTGCTGATGTGGAAGCAGCAGTGGCGAGCAGAGAGGGCCAGAAGCCACAGGAATGCCTGACACAGATCTGTTTTACGGATTTCAAAAATTGCTCAATACCATATCTGGAGCCCTGAAACACAAACTATTGTTTAAATTCTGGACTCGGATGGCAGGCTGTGAAAATAGCTTCTCTTATTTTCACAATCATGTTCAGCAGCCAATGCTGAGTCCATTGGACCTGGACACTGTTAATCTGGTGGACTTTGAAGAACTAGAGGAACTCCTTGTCCCAGCATCTTTACACCAGGCACAAACACACATTTCCAGATTTTAATGAATTACATCCCACTTAAACTTCCACTATATTTTGCTAATCCCTGCAGTAATTATGAACAGCCTGGACATTGTTCTCCTTACAATACAGAAAGTCATTTACATGGCTTGTTTTTATATTTAATCATCTGTTTCTCTAATTCTTTTTCGGATAATCTTTGATTGACTTTAAAATGAGTCATGAATCACTTGATCTGAATATCTTTCTTAATCTAGTTTCTTTCATAATAACTTCCATGTGTTTTTATAATATAACTATCCAGCCCTGACATCATCAGCGTCCACATTTCTGTATGAGACAATGCTGTAAAAACCATCATACAAATAAAACTGATTTGAAGCAATAAATTGCAGAAAGAGGACAGTCATTCACACTGAGCAAGAATGACTCAGAGATCCCTCTGATGAAGGCCTGGATAGGGAATTTGGGTTCCTCAGTGATCACGTTCATTCACCATAAGAATTCACACATCCAAGAGGGAACATAAACAAGGGGAAAAGCCTGGGATCAAAAATTCAAGGCTACATTGGGCCTTATGTTCTGTATTTAATGTTCCAGCGAAAATACTCCAGTCCAAAGGCTCAAGAAGAGCTGCCAAGACATATCAGTTCATATCAGATCCATATTGAGTACATATATGGGAGAAGGGGAAGCTTAGGAATTTAGAGCTTTAATGCGTTAACAGAATTAGTCACAGCTAGACTCAAAGACGTATGGCCAACTCGCTCAGAGCCCAGCGATTAATTCAGCCAATAGTCAAGATGCAATAGAAGTGTATTAGTATTAAGCTGTAGCAAACAATTTTGCCTGACCCTACAACGGTGAACTGATCCCGCCATAAAATGCAACTCAAAAAAGCTCTGTACAAAAACTGCAGAATAACCGAGAAGCAATCTATCACAACAAAATCACCTTAGTCATACCGCCCCCTACACTGCTTATAGTGTTGCCATCTGTCAGACTGTTGGTGTAAATTATTCGAGCATTTTAAAAAGTGCATGTTATGTAAAATATATTAAATAACGAGTAAAATTCCTTTTTCTGGCTATGTACTCCAGTACATAACGTTTGAAAATACACAACCAGTCAAAAATTTAAACACACCCACCTAAATGGATGTTTTTCACCAGTTCCGACTGATGAGATGTCAAAGCTTTATCCTTCTGTAAAGTTTACATTTTGGAGGTTTTTAAAGTGACTGAATAATTCTGTAAGTACTATTTTATAGTTTGATGTCTTTTTACGTTTATTCTAAAGCAAAGCTGAAAGTTGAAAATAATGGAATCTTCTATGAGTAGCTGCAAACTTTTAACTGAAAGTGTAACCTCTAGAATCCCCAGAAGATGCTTAAAATCCTTCGTTATTAAGAGAATTCTGATACGGTCACGCAATCATGCTGGCCCCAACTTGGTCACGCAGGGGCAATTTGTTAAGAAATAAGAAAACCACTGTTGATCCAATTTTGTTGCTGTAGTGACAACAAATGAAAGCTTAAATCTGAAAGACTGAGATTTCCTGTTGTTTTATTACTGCCACACCCCAACATGTTACAACTAAATAGTTGTAAAACTACAACACTACATAGTATGCACAAAAATGCTAAAGTGTAACTCAAGAACAGTTCAATAGTCCAGTATTGGACTTATATGAACCCTTAAGAGTTGGTGACTAGACCAATGGTGACTAGAGAAGCAATATTACAGCATGGTCAGTCACATTTTATTATTTTAACTGCAGTGGTAACATTCTGGAAATCAATGTTAAAAGTACTGACTGTCCTGACTGTTAAAATATATCATTATAAACATAATTATACATCCAATATGTTGTAAAAAATCAAGCAAAATACTTTTTTAAAAAGGCAAAATCCTTTTAGTAATAGGCTTCCATTTTTGTTCCTGTTTCAAACGGCTGTTTTCTCATTCACTATCTGGGAAACAGAAAATGTCTCATTTACCTCTAGTATAATCATTTAGCCTTTCCAGTTTAAGCTAGAACATGACATCACCCAAAAGAAAATGTTTTTGACTGTTTTCCATAGTCCAGTGAAACCACAAGGTGACAACAGTGGCCTATCCGTGGAGGAATTTTTCGTGATTTTATAAAAAACTAAACATTTCCATTTTCACATCATGTTAACAGTATTGTGCTTCATTTTAAGACATACATAAGGCTTAAGTCTTTTCATTAAAAACCTAATTATCAACAGAGGTGCATATCAGCTTTGGTCAACATTGTCTTGCACTTGAGCCAGAGCCATGAGTATTGGGCTGTGGAAAGTGACTCTCCAGATAATACAACTGGGTTTCATTCAATATCATCCACCTGACCAAAAAAGTAAAAGCCATTACTGCAGCATAGGAGGGACCCCTGTATTAACATCCTTAACTTATTTATACATAAATTATTTTGTTCCTCAAACTATTGCTTTTACTGTGAGCATGAGGAAGGATTACACCTCAAACAAGAAAACAATTAGGTTTAAGAGCAGTAGGTGAGAATTACAGAATCATAAAGGACAAAAGAAACACACTTCAAGGAGAGCCGTTGGCAGAAAAGTGGACAGAGTGTGTGCCACCAATCCAGCAGCTCCTATGCTGAAACTGGAAAACACATAAAGGACAGTGAGGATGTTTCAGATGGTCGAGTGCAAAGAGGCTTTTCCCACCTCTGATCCAAGCCGCATGAAAGCACAGGAGAGCAGCAGCAGGCTTGCTAGTATTCAGCCTCCATTAGCCATGACATGGCCAGGCTCCGAGGAGAGCCAGCAGCACCCAGGGGCCAAGCAGAGCCTCTGTGTGATGAAGAGCAGGCAGATGTGCTGGCAATGTCTGCACAAACAAAGCCAGAACACCGCACACACCCAACAGTGAGAACTGGAGAGGGACTCTATTGTAGTTTGCTCTCACAGAGAAATTAAACAGCTAGATCTGGGTTCAATAAGACTGTTTTCACAATGGAGTATTACATACCTGTAGCAGAGGATCCTGATCAATCATAGATCCTTACAAGTATAAGCTTTATGGCACTGTATTTACTGGTGGTGAGAATAGTTCAGCTGCAATGTTGTGTATATAAGATGCTGTATTAGTGGCAGCCTCCATCCTCCCAACTTGTGTAATAGAGGTTGTTATCAAGTTACCATCTCTCTAGAAGCTATCTCCCCTCTGACTTAAAGTACACCTATCCAGACCAGTCCAGCACTCTTTACTATGCTTTACTTAGCTTGACTTTAAATGTTTGGGTTTCTTTTAAGCTTTACAAGCCTGTGAAAAGGGTAAAAGTAGAGGACTTATCAAATTATCCTAATTATACACAAAAAGGAGTTACTATTTATCAGTACCACATCTCACTAATGGACACATATTTGTAGTTAAAAGATGTATGCATATCAAATAAAATGTTAGGTCACGTGTTAGGTCTAGGCTAAACAGCTCAACTGACGGCTAACAGGATAACTGACTTCTCCATAATATTTGTTAGTCAGCTCCTACTGTAAAAATGCATATTAATAAAAGAAAAATACTCCACTTTAATATATTACAAAAACAATAATTATGCAAATTAATAAAGTTTGCAAATTTTTTTCTTGCTTTTTTTTTCACTATGTTGGGTTGGAAGGTAAGACACATTCTATGAGTGGAGAACATAAACTTTTATATCTTGGTCTGGATAAGAGCATTTGCCAATTGGCATAAATGGTATTTCAAATATAAATGTTTATTTTGTGCATCAAGCATCCTGGCCAACCATACATACTTTTACTACATGCTTCATTTTTGGAGCATGTGTATTGATTAGGGGTACAGAAAAGTTCTGCTGTAGTGTTGTTTAGTTGTTTCAGATTATATCCTTAACGGGTGTTAACCTTTCTTATATTATTACATTACTTGTTTCATTTCATACCTACTATGAGCGTAATACTACTGGTTCTAATAGTTAATTGTGAATGTATCTTAATAAGAATGACGACTTCTGGTAATGATATTACTTGTAGTAGTAGTATTAGTAGTAGTAGTAGTAGCAGTAGTAGTACTAGTATCGATAACAGTGGTTTTATTAATGATTAAAAAATAATACCAGCTTCAAGTATATTGACTAACAGAGAAGATTCTCTTGGTCAAATTGTGCGATACAGTAGGAACAGAACGCCAGTCAAAACCTTCAGATTTTACATTCATCCAGTAACCCCTGCAGCTCTACCCAAACCCCCTCCAACCTCTGCATCTGATCTGCAGATGGGCCAGGCATTATTAAATGTAATTGCCGGTAATCTGGGGCGATTTTTTATTTCAGTGACACTTCATTTTCTATAATTCTCGCCTCTCTCCTTTCAAGTCACCTAAGCAGTGTGTTAAGTGCTGGAGTGAGACGCACTTGTGCCAGCGCTTAATGTTTTCAAGTCTTCCGAGATGCGAGCAATGAAAAGCAGATGTTTGAAGGCAAGCGTTCACAGGAGTACTGTACAACACAAAAGTGTGTGTGTGTATGTGTGGGTGTGTGTGCGTGCATGTGTGTGTGGAAGTGGGGGCGTCAATCCTGATGCACGTCAAACATCTGAACCCGAGTTACAACAAGCTGCCAAAAACCACATGACAGATGCATGTGGAAATCCGGCATGACACTTCAACTCTGTCCACTTCACCGCCATAAATCAATGCATCAGGTTTGAAACAGTTAATAATGAGCTTCGAACCGCCTCCCTGTCTCAAGCTTTTACGTTTTGCTGAGGATGGCTTTCCCTTTTAAGATTCAGTTGCTCTCAGTGGTTTTGGCTTGTGCTCTTAAAGAGGTTTTGCTTGCAATTGTGTTATGTGACCTCTTTAAAAGGGGCAAGAGCACACATTTTTGTAACAAAGCTTTGCTACAACAACTGACAATAATTTCAAATGACATTATTATTAACTGTGTAAACAAATGCTTCACTGTTTAAATTATGCATAATGTTTTTGCAGAATTAAGAGTGAGGATATATGAACATATAATGAACATGACCACAAAATAATAAAAAAATAAAATAAAATAATAAAACAATATTACAAGAACATATGTGGACACTAGAGGTGACTGCGGCTGGTGGCAATCAAAAGATTTGCGGCCAGTGGCAAAAATATCAATTAATCAGTCAGTCAATCAATCAACAATCAATCTCTTTCCTTTCTTTTCTCTCTCTAGCTTTGTCCATTTCTCACTTTTTTTTTGCTAACTTTCCTCTCCTTGTCTGTTCTTCTTTTCTATTCTCTCTCTCTTTCTTTCTGTTGCTTTACTCTTTCATGTTGGTGGACATGGCAGCAATGTCCAGCACAGATGGTGCGTGTTAGAGAGCAGAGCCTTTTCCGTGTTTAAATCTCATAACTCATGTCTATATTTGTGTCTCAGCACAGGCCCGGAACTTATTTGTTTGCTTAGCGATGGATGTAGCCCTGAAAAACCTGAGGGCGCAAGTAAATGAAAAATAACAAAAATGGAGCAGGGAGGGTAGCTGTGGACAGGTGGAAGAGCGAGCAAGAGAGAGCGAGAAAGAGAGAGGTCGATTAAATTAGGACAGACTGAACTGTCTGTGTTTTCTTTGCTGGATTACTGGCAACCCCAGACATGAGGGGCTTTTCAGGGGTGAAGTCATTTGTCCATGGCAGATTTCAACCAAAAAGGAAGCTACATTTGATGCTCCAGGAATGGCTTTGTAACAACAAATAAAATGATAATACATATAAATACATGCCATAACTATACAATACTATAAATATATAAGCTCATCTGACAAAAATGAGTCACGTGTGACTAAAACAAACCTAATAGGGTTTAATACCTTCACAAAGACAAATAACAGCTGCAGCTGGATTTGGCATGGACTGCACAAGTTTCTGGATGTAGTTGACATTAATGTTCAGCCACTCTTATATAAAAGAATTGCGCATTTGGGCCATATTTGGTGGTTGGCACAATTTTGAGGAGAATACCTGTAGACTGGGATTTTAGCCACCGCTGTCAGACCCATATAACACAGGTTTCCATACATTCAGCTACTTTGTTCACACTATGGTCTTTGGCTCACCAAAATGCAATCACTCATTTTAGCCATTCATTAATATCTGCTTTGCAACCCATTTTCCACACAATGAACAAGAGACATTCACTGGTCTGTAACACCTCTTCTCAATCTATGAATCTCATCCCACACCCTGCAAGTATTTATACCCTGATTATCCAGCCGCATCTGCATAAGCCTGAAGGTGCTACCACCTTAAACACACGAGGGGACTCATTTTTGTCTGGTAAGCTTAATATAACAGTACACATATGCTACTTACACATGGCCTAACAAACAGTGCCATATAGCCATAATCATAATCTTAAGGATATGTTACATAAAATGTTTAACATATTGGTTGCAGTCATTTGTACTTTCTTCAGTTGAATTGTTGTGCTATTTTCTTTGTGCTACCAAAATCTATCAACAATGGCAACATTTTTAAGTAAAAGTAAAAATTTAAAATCTAAAATGTTGTAGGAATGTAGGAAACATAGGCATTTAGGTCCTGTCAGGTCCAGACAAATATTTCTCTAAAACAGCAATAAGAAATGCAAATGCCTTCATTGTTAAATAAACAATTCTGATCTGAAAGGGCAGAAGCTTACATCTTCAGGCCTAAAATAAGCCAAAGAACCAAGCTTAGTCCAGTAGAAAACTAAGCATCACCAAACAGGCTCCTGTATAACTCCTTCAGTGCAATGACTTAACCGCATGCTTGGACAAAAG
Organism: Prochilodus magdalenae; assembly: GCA_024036415.1. Classification (NCBI taxonomy): domain Eukaryota; kingdom Metazoa; phylum Chordata; class Actinopteri; order Characiformes; family Prochilodontidae; genus Prochilodus; species Prochilodus magdalenae. The sequence continues at coordinate 2,286,402 of JAMWET010007653.1, read as the reverse complement.
AGTCTTATAAATCAAGGCCCACACTGGATAAAGCATTACACAGCAATTTAAAGATACACAGACACACACGCCAACTGGAAACGCAAATGGCAAATCTATCAGCAGCCTTCAAACAGATACATTCAGGCCTGCTTGTGGCTGTGCCAATGACAGGCTGCTGTAAATGCCTCCAGTCCTCTTGGCCTGCGCCCTCCTGCTTTACCTTTGCAGTAATTAGTGGGTTGGAGTGGGCCATGCCACCACCTGCTGGTGACTGCCCGTCACTGGAGGAGCCGGACAGTCTGTCCTCACTGCAGTGGCGTAGGTGGACTCGGACCACCGGCTGATTTTGTTTTCAGTAAGGCCATGGATGAGGTTGGGTCAGGACAGAGTGAAAAACGGACGGTTCCTGTTGACATTTGTTGTCTTCCGTTTTCACTGATCACTTCTGAAGCTGTCCTATCAGCTTTATAACCATTTTTAAAGAGTTTGGAGGTAAAATCAAATTCACTCAGTCCCCAGACATGTTTGGTGCCAGACTAGCCAAAACCGTTTTGTGTCTAAAGCTTCTTTAGTTCTGCGCTGGAGACCAATGTAACTAAACTCTGATAAAAAAAAAAATTACACCCTACCAATTAGCACTGAGCAACAGCTGCAGTCTAAAATTCTGTCTGTACTATTTTCCAGGCAAAAGTAGCTACATGACTTTCCAGCCTTTTTTATCCTATCTTTATCCCTTAGAATTAATCTATGCCTTGAATATTGATATGTGACCTCTGTTTAAATCGGCTGGCCTGTAATACGACAATTCACAAATCGGCACACTCCTCTGAACCTCATTATGAACACTTAACTGTTGTAAAATGAACAGGTACACAGAGGGCTGTTCATTTAATAGCACTTAGAAAATCAAAACACGGTGTTTGTTTAGGGTGTCCAAACACTTGCACATGTCTGTAAATATATACTGAAAAGATATTGGTAAATTTGTTTACAAAATGTTTACAATGTTTATAAAAATTAGTTTTCCATGCCATGGGCCTTTTAATGCATATTATACCACGACAGACTTGAATACTAAGAAAAAGCGACTGTGGACCTATTCCTTGGTGTCACAAAGAGGTCATTAAACGTATGGACATTCAATCCTTCAAAGAGAAAAAATGTGTTAACATGTCAAGATGTCATTTCACTTTCACGAAAGTGGTTGAAATCTCGATTGTACTGAGATATAAGTTTGCTGCTGTGATCAGCGCTTAGCCATTAGCAAACTGGTGAAATGTTTGTAGAACTGCTTCATGTTTTTGGTTGTTAAATATTCTAAGCAGATATTATTGCGAAATATCTAATCTGTGGCTCGTTGTTCCATCTGACAACTGCAAAAGCAGTAAGCTTCTCTCTCTTCAGCATGTTTAAATATCTGTCCAGAGAGTACTGTCCTCCGACTGGTTAACAATGAGAAACACGTTATAGGATAAAACTTGAGGAAAAATCCAAAAAAGTCAGACACGCTAGACTTTTTGCTGGGATGCCGAGGAGCATTCAAGATGCCACATCACTGTATTTGATTATGCCACATTACTCGGGCTGTTCCTTTTTTCCGATGCTTTTGTCAATATGCGATTTGAACTGGAAACCTGATTTGGACTATGCAGGCGTGACATTAGTAATTACTCTGGCATCATGTACGAGAAGCTTTTACAATGTTGGGTGGTATTAAAACTTAATTTATAAAACTTAATTAATCCATAGGGTTTAATATGTTCTCATTCAACTCTTTACAGCTAAAATAGCTTAAACACTTCTAGGAAGCCTTTACACAAGATTTAGGAATGTGTTTATGGGAAATTTTTGACCATTTTTCCAGAAGTATACAGTGAGGAAAATAATTTGAATTTGAACACCCTGCGACTTTGCAAGTTCTCCCACTTAGAAATCATAGAGGGGTCTGAAATGTTGTGTGTTACTGCTGCAAATAAGTATTTGAACACCTGCCAATCAGCAAAAATTCTGGCCCTCAAAGACCTGTTAGTCCGCCTCTAAAAACTCCACCTCCACTCCACTTATTATTCTAAAGTAGAAGCACCTGTTTGAGGTCGTTAGCTGCATAAAGACACCTGTCCACCCCACACAATCAGTAAGACTCCAACTACTAACATGGCTAAGACCAAAGAGCTGTCCAAAGACACCAGAGACAAAATCTTTGACCTCCACAAGGCTGGAAAGGGCTACGGGGCAATTGCCAAGCAGCTTGGTGAAAAAAGATCAACTGCTGGAGCAATTATTAGAAAATGGAAGAAGCTAAACATGACTGTCAGTCTCCCTCAGACTGGGGCTCCACGCAAGATCTCACCTCGTGGCGTATCAATGATCCTAAGAAAGGTGAGGAATCAGCACAGAACTACACGGGAGGAGCTGGTCAATGACCTGAAGAGAGCTGGCACCACTGTTTCCAAGGTTACTGTGGGTAATACACTAAGACGTCATAGTTTAAAGTCATGCGTGGCACGGAAGGTTCCCCTGCTTAAATCAGCATACATCCAGGCCCGTCTTAAGTTTGCCCATGACCATTTGGATGATCCAGAGGAGTCATGGGAGAAAGGTCTGTGGTCAGATGAGACCAAAATAGAACTTTTTGGTCTTAATTCCAGTCGCCGCGTTTGGAGGACGAAGAATGATGAGTACCATCCCAAAAACACCATCCCTACTGTGAAGCATGGGGGTGGAAGCATCATGTTTTGGGGGTGTTTTTCTGCACATGGGACAGGACGACTGCACTGTATTAAGGAGAGAATGACTGTGGCCATGTATTGCGAGATTTTGGGGAACACTCTCCTTCCCTCAGTTAGAGCATTGAGGATGGGTCGTGGCTGGGTCTTCCAACATGACAATGACCCAAAGCACACAGCCAGGATAACCAAGGAGTGGCTCCATAAGAAGCATATCAAGGTTCTGGAGTGGCCTAGCCAGTCTCCAGACCTAAACCCTATAGAAAATCTTTGGAGGGTGACAGCCCAGAAACCTGGCTGATCTGGAGAAGATCTGTGTGGAGGAATGGGCCAACATCACTGCTGCAGTTTGCACACACCTGGTGAAAAACTACAGGACCTCTGTAATTGCAAACAAAGGCTACTGTACCAAATATTAACATTGATTTTTACAGGTGTTCAAATACTTATTTGCAGCAGTAACACACAAATAAATTATTAAAAAATCATACATTGTGATTTCTGGATTTTTTTTTTAGATTATGTCTCTCACAGTGGACATGCACCCAAGATGAAAATTTCAGACCCCTCCATGATTTCTAAGTGGGGGAACTTGCAAAGTCGCAGGGTGTTCAAATACTTATTTTCCTCACTGTATTTGTGAGGTCTGATGTTAGACGAGAAGACCTGGCTCGCAATCTCGGCTCTAATTTATCCCAAAGGTGTTCTATCAGGTTGAGGTCAGGACTCTGTGCACGCCAGTCAAGGTCTTCCATAACAAACTTGCTCATTCATGTCTTTATGGATCTTGCTTTGTGCACTGTTGTGTAGTTATGTTGGAACAGGAAAGGGCCATCATCAAACTGTTCTTACAAAGGTGTGGGGATGAAATTGTCCAAAATCTCTTAGTATGCTGAAAGTTCCTTTTACTGGAACTAAGGGGCCAAGCCCAACCCCTGAAAAACAACCCCACACCATAATCCCCCCTCCACCAAACTTTATACTTGGCACAAAGTCAGACAAGTACCGTTCTCCTGGCAACCATGAAACCCAGACTCATCCATCGCATTGCCAGAAGGAGAAGTGTGACTCATCAATCCAGAGAACATGTCCCCACTGCTCTAGATTCCAGCGGCGGTGTGCTTTACATCACTGCATTCAAGGCTTGACATTGAGCTTGGTGAGGCTTGGATGCAGCTGCTCGCCCATGCTCGCATGAAGCTCTCTATGCACTGCTCTTGAGCTAATCTTAAGGCCACATTAAGTTTGGATGTCTGTAGCGATTGAAGCTGAAGAAAGTTGGTGACCTCATTATGAGCCTCAGTATCCGCTGACCACCTCTGTCATTTTACATGGCCTACCTCTTTGTGTTTTAGTTACTGACGTTCTTAGTCGCTTCCACTTTGTTATAATACCACTGAGAGTTGACAAGGAAATTACACTACTGGATTTGTTGCACAGGTGGCATCCTTTCACAGTAAAATGCTGAAAGCGGCCCATGCATACATGGGTGGTTGGTTTTATACCTTTGTGGCCATGGAAGTATAGGAACACCTGAATTCAAAGATTTGGATGGTTGAGTAAATACTTTTTGCAATATAGTGTATGTCAGTAAAGTCTTTTATACTGAATAATTTCCTGCACCCCCAACACCCCAAAAAAAAAAAAACACACATATCATTTCATAGTTGAATGTAGATACAGTAATAGCATTTTGGCATATTTCCACTGGTGATAAAAGACTAAGTCAGATACGGTTTATAGCTACTTTATCTTTTAGAATGCATCTGAATTTCTTAGGCTTTGGGTGGAATTCTGATTGTTGCTTTAAGTATTTGCCAATGATGTCCTAAATTCTTTAAGAATATATTCTCAGTTGGCAGGGATAATATGTGGAATGCTAATAATACCTTATTTAAATGAGTTATAAAGATTTATAGCAAGAGTCTACTGATGGTCATGGAAGGCTGCCATGACAATTGCAATGACAGTGTTTCTGTGTATAGACCTATGAGGTTTTTTTTTTTGGCTTGTTAAAACATAATATAAATATTCTAATAAAAATGTAAGTTCCCTTGAACTTGAACCATTCTCACGCACACAATATAAAAAGTGGGCAGATAGGCAGCAGCCATAGTGGAAATGACATTTCATTCATTTTCATGCACGCATAGTCCAAATCGGGTTTCCTCTTCAAATTGGCTAGTCAAAGCTCTTACCAAAGCTCTTACCCTAACACATCTTTTGCAGCTTCTCAATTCACTTTGCCGTTCCTTAGATATTTTGAGGAGTTTACTTAATTAACAGTGCTATCATTTATAATTTATCTATCATTATCACAGTGCTGAATTAGTTCGGAACATTAACCATTATAATCCAATTGCAATACTGCAGTGCATTCCAGTTCTGTACTGTGAGTTAGGCAGCAATGTGTGTATCATCATCACAACAATTCACAGGGTCATTATCAGAGCAAACATCAGCTAATGTTCTTCCTCTGCTGGCACAGCTCTGAGCCTCAGTTACATACAGGTTTTCGCATGTGCCGATAAATGCTTAAGGCAAACAGTCTCATTGGCATTACAACATTGAGCACTGGGCAACGGCACAAGCCTACAGTGAGCCAAAAGGTCAAAAACCAAACCAAAGTAGGTTTCAATTGTACTGGCACATGCAAAGCATAACTAAAAACTTGGAGGCCTTCAGAGAGCTATGACTGGTGCCATTGTTAAAGGAAGTCTCCCAACAAAATACATTTGAGATGCTGAAACTAATTTACTCCCAGTTTTAAAAGATGAACAATATTACACTTTTGTTGACTGTGCTGATCAATCAGCCATACTTCAAATGTCTCCAACTAATTTTCCATGCATTCCTCACTCATTTTCTGCATTATCCACCCGGAGGTATGTTTGCATTAGGAAGCAAAACACCTTTTGTGTTTTTCCACCTACGTGTTTACACCATATGCACATGATGTAATGGATGTGAATGCATCCCCCCACTTGAGGTTGCATAACCATGAAACTCAGGGTTTGCAAGTATGAAAAGATCTATGAAATCTAAATCTGTGTTTTCCTTCAAATGAGGTTAATCATGTTTTTGCAAGTGAACAGTAAAATGTATCAAGTAAACCCTTTAAATAATGTTTCAATGACCAATAAATGACCTATATATTTTCCTTACGTCCCTCCTCTCCATGTAAATTGGGCATGTCTAATCTTGGGTAATGTTTCTGTAAACATTCCCCTGACCAATCACAAGATTGATGTCTCTTGCCCCACCCACATAAAAAAGTTTCACAATCAAAGAAACTTACTGAGTTAAAGCTAACACAGCATAACCAAAAGCTAAACTACCGGTCTGCAGCTGCCTGTTGCCCATCCCTTTATACTGTAAACCAACATTGTTCCTTCATCTTTTCATTCATTCCCACAATATATCCAATATATAATTATTCCCTCATATATGCATTAGTTCATCTGTTTAGCTGCATATCTGTTTGTCTGCACATCTTTTTAGTCTGCCCAGTAGTTTGTAAGCGGTGTTTATATTTATATCTATTTTTTTTATTCAAGCCTTGTTGGATGCTTAAAATAACACTAAAGTTTAGTATTATAATAAATTTTAACTTGAGAGGCAAAACCTCTTTGCTCATGTGTCAGTTTTGTGTGCCCAATTTGCACACCAAGTACTTTTTTATCTTTATTTTATAATTATTCATTCATTCAGCTGGATGCTACTGTATAAGGTCTAGTGCCTTTGAATAGTTGAGTCAAAGAGTGCGCTATGTGCAGACGAGCTGTGTGTATTTCATTGTACAGTCCAGACAGAAACACCACAGCATAAATCTGCAGTGACAGAACAAAAATAGAGATTTTGCTGTCCTCTTGAACAAAAAAGTCTTAGTTTCTTCGTTGCACAAAGTTAGGCACTCTTCTATTCTTCATGTAGCCAGAGCAAAATTACTGTTATGTGTAAAACATTGTTTTACATTTCGATTCATTTGTCAGGGTGGTGACTTAATCATGCACACATTATTAATCCTGAAAACTGAGCTCTGAAACAGAGAATGAAGGACAGTCTTGTCAAGCATCCAAAACACTAAGTGCAAATTCCTCTAAGAGCGTGAGTCATGGTTAATATTTTCATTTCCAGCATTCCAATTGGATGACAGCTAATGGTAAGCAACTAGTGTGCCATGTCAAATAAGCAAATGACATAGGCTGGCTTTAAAAAATGTCTATGCTCGACATGTGGCTGTGGGGTGTGTTTTCAGAAAGGCTATAAATACACACCCAAACACACACACATTATATGTATACATATATCCTCGCAGTCATATCAAAACATTTCATGATGAATGGACCAGTATAAACACTTCTTATGGTTTTGAAATGAAATCCGGTTACATTAACATACACCGATAGTTCAAAATGTTTCATTTTCTTGAAAGGTTACCATTTTGGAGCTAGATATATTCACACTTTCCCCATCAGACATTTCAGAACATTTAGCCATTTAGTCTTAATATAAATAAAGATTTCACCAAATAATGTGTAATCAAGTTTACATGGAGGAAGACAACATCACACTGTTGTGATGTCATCACTTAATGTTTAAAATATTTCAAACCACCTTTGAGCAAAAATAAAAAAAAAGCTAATAAACCTTCTTCTCTAGATGGCAAGTGCTGAGTGTTGCAGCTTCATATACCCAAATTATTAGCACATAACCACACTTTTAGCTGTTTGTTGCTGACAAAACCATCACAAAGATTTTCTTGTTGAAATAAAAACAGATTAAAGTATAGCAAGGTGTCCCCAAACTTTTGATGTACAGTATCACAGCGATCCATCAGGGTAAGATTCAACCAGCTCTGCAGTATTTACAAGCGAGCAGAAATCTGAGAGAGTTCGATTGGATGCAGATGGCAGGAAATTCCACTGAAATGACAGTGGCCAAATTCGACCACAAAACATGAGAATAACCTTCATGAGGCAGATGCATACAGGAGCCTGAACGATATAGAGTCTTTTTCCAGCTGAGACTTCACACTTTATGTTGAAATTCACTACTGTTTTAGCCAGTGGGCAGGGATTTACAGGGCTCCTGTAGGAGATATAATCAACTGTCAGCAATCACTGCATGATTTAAAGCTTTCGGTAAGGGTGTTGTGCATAATGAAGAACGTTTTCGGAGGTTCTAGGAATTCCCTTGATGTGACCGCGCACTGACAGGGGCTGGGTTTAAAGTGGTCGTAATTGCGTTGCAATTAAACGGAACAACATTTGAAAATGATTACTTTGGTACCTACACAGCGCAGCCGGTGCCATCTGCAATCCTCTAAGGAGATGCTTGTGCTTGTTATTAGTCAACACAAAACCAGATGTTTACGCAAAGAACGCCACAGAGAATCATATTTCACTTCCTTTTTTTGTTTTGCTATGATTATTTTAGTGGAGTAAAAAAGAAAATAATGGAACCTTTCTTTCTGAATAGTATTCGTTCAAAGCTCTCTCTGTAATTGGTCAGAAGCTTTGATGTCCCATGCTGGTTTGGGACAGAACGTTTCTTTCGGCGAGGATTGGGTAGTCTGCAGTGATTAAGAAATGACTCGGGCCCCCTCATGGTTTTCCTTTGAGGGCAGGATTTTTTTTTCCTCAGAGGCACAATTTGCTTTGACAACAGAGTCAAAGAGGGGAAGCTTTTATTTTTATTTGATTATTCATCTTGCTTCATGTTTCCCCGTGGCTGATCCAAAGCCCAAACGAGAATTCAATCCCTGTGGAGTTAAGAACTACACGGTATCAGAAAACGCAGCACAGATGAGTGTGCTTCGGCTTTGCTCTCATAACTGAATCACTACCAGCCCTTCTCAGTCATGAAATCAGTATGGATCACACGCCCTCAAGCTTTGCACAGCACGAATCGATAGTAATTTAAGCCATGAGTCCGCAACTTACTGTAAATACTGAAATCCCCAGAACAAGCCACTTTACATTTTCTTTCCCTTCAGCTGCCCAGAACTTGTAGTGTTCCACATACTAAACTGCATAGCTCTGTATTATTTGCAGTCCTTAAGTCAGAGAGTAGACGCTTACAGTTATTACTACATTACAGGGTTGTAATCAATCAACAGGAGAAGTGGACTCGAGTCACCAGTTCAGACTCAACTCACACTTGAGTCACAGGCTGACTGACTTAACTGACTGACTTGACTCAAACTGGTTAAATTCAGACTGGCAATCTTAACACTTTAAATGAACAATACCCTTCATTTTTCAGCTTTTGTGACTTTCCTACTGTAATGTCATTCTTCAGCAGACTGTAACAGTGTCAGGTTTGTTTATCTAATGTTACAGAAAACCTATAGACTAATGCGAAGAATTAAGCACTACACGTTGTAAGTGTGTTTTTAAGGGTAAGACAAAAAAAGAAAGTGTAAGCTGTAGGCAAACACCAGGATTTCTAAAATCGCACAGTGTATACCTGGCTTTAGTGAGGTACATATAACACTCCTTTCAAATTTACAACTTCAGATGGATTAGCTATTACATACCAAGAGATTTAAGACTTGTACACACACAACAGAGGCTTGAGACTCACCTCAGAGACTCAAGACTTGACTAAGACTCACATTTTCGAGATTCGAAGTTCAACTCAGACTAATACCACAGAAATTTGAGACCTGCACTTTAAAGACTCAGGACCTGACTTAAAATTAGACCACACATACTTAAGACACAACTAAGACTTGCAGCCTAGTGACTCCAGACTTGACTTAGACTACCGCCACAGAGACTCAAGAAAAAGAATATCGCAAGAAATCATAAGCGTGATCATAATAGTAATCTTTTAGAATGGCCATATGAACAGCCTTATTATTTCTTGAGTTAAATTGTTTAGTATCCTTAATGGAAAAATGCAGTATTCAGTATTCAGAATGCAGAATTCTACTTTTTTCAAGTTACAGAACTGAGGAATGTGGATACCTCAATATGCCACTTTTTTTAAAGTAAACATCATACAACCAAAAAAAAAAAAAAAAAAACATTTACAAGAATGTTTTTGGAGGTTCCAGAGATTTGCTGAAGTAAGTAAGAACAAGACCTTCACAATGTGTTTATTATTCATTATCCCAACATCAACTTTTGCAATACTAATATTGAAGCAAGCTTTAATCACAAATAAATCAGCAAAAATGTTCGTTGTGTGCTATGAGCATCCTGAACAACGTCAGACTTTCCAGACGAGTTTCTGTGGGCGTTTGGAAGAATCAAGGGATTGATATGATCCAACAAATGTGAATTATATTGGTCAAAATAACACAAGCTGTTCTTTAACCTTGTAACATCAAGGTGCATTACAATATGAAGCAATACCATCACAACACTGCATTTTGTCTGTATTGCGCAGTCAGAATAAAAACTTCTTTCGGATGCCTCGCTGCCACCAGGGTAGTTGACACTGTCCAACTTCACAGACCGTATTAAAGGGGGTCCCCATGGTTTTCCAGCACGAAACTTGTGTTGAGTTTCAACCCACACGTTTCTACAGGGGAAGTGAACTGTGGACAGTGCAACATGATTCTTATACGATTCTTTTATTGTGGCACAAAGTGTTCTCAAAGGGCTTTTTCAGTCTGTCTTTTCAAACACACACACGTCTCTGTCCGGTTCAGGCCTTTAGTAACCTGATAGGCCATAGCTAACCAGACCATAGGCCTATATATCATCACACATCAAACAAAAACCTCACAATGTATCTTTCCTCAGAGACTGGAACTAAACACATAAGGGTTGAAGTTTGCACTCTAAAAGAAAATATCCTGGCAAGTTAAATTATGCTAGATCTAGTCCATTTCCATGATACATTTACTGTGAGAATATAATAAGACTATTCAACCTTTTTCTATTAATGCTCAACTATTTTTACTTGTTTGAGTAGTACTGGACAATATATCAGTTCATCCAGTATACTGTTTGATATTCTTCTAAAGGTTTTGTTCTTAAACTGGTCACAGGTAACACAAGGTAAATAAGCTAAAAAGCTAATGCCCTGCTGAGGTCTTTAAGTGATGTTTTATATTTTAAAAAGTAAAAAAACATAGTAATAACAACAATGAACAGGTCCAGCACTGGTTTGCTAATAAACTTGGGAAACCAGCGCAGCTACGGCACTTCTGTCAGTTAGACAATGACATTAGACAATGCCACAGCAAACTGGAAATCCGCAACCTCACAGCTATTAAAAGCCTTATTTTAGCAAACTTTATCATAGCCCTCTGCTAAACTTCAAAACCAAGTTTACTTTTAAATAATTTTATAAAAAAGGAACTTACAACAAATTCATTTGCAAATATGTGTTGTTCATTTATTTCTACAGTTAAAGGCACAGCAAGTGACAATTCAGTAAATACCTCCACATGTACTTAGCTGCCCGTTCTGTGTGTACACAGAATAAATAAAGTGTTTGGTGTCATGCTACACAACTCTTAATCATACAGTCAGTAACACTGGGTTTTTTGTGCTCCTGCCCAGGACACATGGAGGGGCTACATGCTGAACTGCACACATTGTCAAGAAGATGGCAAGCAAACAGTCAAAATGGAACAGATCTGTTTAACGACAGTTAACAATGGCTAACATTAAAGAGATGTTTTAACAGTCAGAGATCTCAAAGAGAAAACGAGGCTGACACCTGCTTCTTTTTCAAATTTTCACATTCCAGCTTAAATGATGTTGCTGTTTTCTGTTGGAATTGGAAATTGAAACAAAAAAAAAAAGCTGGACCGAACGACTGAGGTGACATCATGGACCGGCTGTACCATTTAAGGTGAAAAGGGAAAAATCCAAACAAGAAACTGGTAAAAAAAAAAAAAAAGGAAGACTTCAGTTTCATTGAGAGTTAAAAGACATGACAAGGGGCGAGGATGTTGCTCTATTTCTGCTAAGCAGGTGGGCAACATTACCTTTTTTTGTGCTTTACAAAAATAGGTCAGTATTGTTGAAAAGAAAAAAGTTCCATAAATACATGAAATTAACAAAAAACTCTAAAAACACACAACACAGAAGCTGTCATGTAATATCATGGTATTTGTCTGTCCACTGAATTAAGAGTTTTGTAAAGGGGTTTAGAGCCACAAAGATCCACTAAATGTTTTATCTAGCCCAGCGATGTTTAGGTTGGCAATGTGTGTCTACGATTTCAAGAGGCCGAGCTTCTAATGGAGCACTTAAGGGAGGGGTGTATTTGTTTTGCTGTTAAGTACAAATATCAAAAATCATTTTCCAGAATTCCCTATTGTACCAAATGATAGAGATATTTTGAACATTTGCGCTCCACTATTTTTATGCTAAACAATTTTTGTGGGATTAATGACCGATCTCTTAAACTGACATATGACACATTTATTGTTCTCCAGACGACCAGAATATTTAGGTGAAGCTCAGTTACTGAGCAAAAATATGCTAACATATCATTCATTCTACTGCATTTATAACCCTACAGAAACAGATTTATTTATTTATTTATATGTATGTTAATTAGTTGATTATTTAGCATTATTATAAATATATAAATATAAACATGTATTAGTATTGGTATTTATATACGGTAGTATATACTGGCACTAACCCACTTTTCTCGTATTGTGCATCCCTGCAAGAAATACACTGTCATATAATGAAATCAGAAGTCAGAAATTTGTTACAACATAATACAAATTTAGGGTAATCTTATGATAAGTAAGACTAAATTTAAGATGATTTGGTAATCATGAGGTCATCATTTATTTTTACAGTATGGAGATTTCTAATGTAAAAGGCCAGGTGTCATGGGCCTACTATAATGGGAATGCATTCAATCTTCCTGCACAGATAGTAATCTGGGAGAGAAGGTGAAAATGGCATTATTTATGTAGCCAGCCGTCAGATACACCAGCAGACGTACCCACCATAATCGAAACTTTACGAGCAAATCTATTCACACTGTCTAAGCATTCAGAAGCGGGTTTGTTGGATGCCTTTCTGTTTTCCTTTTCTGTTCAATTGCCATTAAAAGTAATAAGATGCGACTTATTAATTCATTGTTGGTAGGGAACTCCCCAATGCCTCACAGTATGATCCATGGCCTCTGGACTACTCAAGGACCTTATGATTCAAATAAAGCTTATTGGGGGAAAAAAACGATGCGTTTAGTCTCTGTTGTACAGCCCAGACTGGACTAAGGCACTAGGAATTTGGTTTGTGGTGCATTCTTCAGCCCCTGTGTCTTTGTTTTCACGTAAGCTGGCACCATTTTTTGTGTGTTTACCAACTATAACACATATTTATTTTATCCCTGACGTTTTCCAAAATGTGCTCCAAATCCATAAAGGGAGTCGGTTTTCATCTTTCATCGTTGCAACGAGAACTTTGAAGTGCAAATGGATGTTTCCTTTGGGACAAAAAAAAAGTAAAATCTGGAGTGAAATATGAATTTGTGACCTTTTACATCATCCCTAGCATAAATAGGTGAAAACTTTTTTTAAAGTAGCTGTATCCAGGCAGGTTCCAGAGGCCTCTCTTTGTGTGCTTTTAAAAGAGTGTATTTTGGCTGAGAGTGGTGTACATATCCTCATGATTTGCAAGCCACTTATTGGACTTGGGTCATGCTTCAGAGCCTTTGAGGCTTCCAGAGAGAAGCTGGCATTGCCATGCCAGGCAGAGACCAATGTTTTCCCAGTGAAGGACAGCCGAATATGTGTGCAGAAAGGCTGATGGCAAAACAGGCTTCAGCACTTCATGCCAGTTCATCAGCAAGTCTCATAAGTCTTAATGATGACAACATTCTGCAGGAGTGTATGCCGATAAAGCTGAAGCCGCTCGTCATTTACCTTACTACATTTCACCTTATTTTGGTTTCCAAATATGTTATGTATTTCCTTAAAGTGAACTTGTATTTGCTCAAGTCCAGGTCTGGTGTTTAATTTGACCGTAAAGTGAATGTTTGAAGAGAACAGCACGTATTTCACAGTGGCAGAACTAGTTAAAATGAACTTATAAAAACGTTAGCATACCCAAACACACTTAATAGCTTACCTAGTCACGCCATAAGGAATTGTAGCATTTCTGAGTGCGTCTCACTGACTCAGTCAATAATTAAAAGTTTGCAGAAAGGGATATATGTGATAAGAAAATCAGTTTCAAGGACAAACACAGGGCTAAAAACAGTAATTTCAACCATCTTAAAGCCTGAAGTATATGTAACGGTGTCATATTGCATCAGAAACCATATCAGCAAATCAGTTTTTTTTTCTTTTAGCGTGTTGTAGCTCTTTGTGCATGTACACGGCCTGCAAAGTTATAAAGATACAAATACACAACACAGGGATAAACTCACTCCTACAAAAAACGCTTTTCCTAGCTTTCCTCTTTGTCCTCTTTGTAACATGGTGACATCATCTTGCCACACTCCCTGCGTAGGGGCAAGCCTGGCACACCTTCACACAACACATGGCACAACTGCTGGAGGTCGGGAAGAGTTTGCTGAGTTCTACGCCATGTTGAGCTGTAGGCTAATAATATTACTGTATTAATGCTTAAATTCTAATGGCCGAAAATAGAGTGTAAACATAACAAGGGTATATTCTATTACATCAGTGTGGTACTGTGTTCATGTGTGAAGGTGGATTTATGATTACAAGCTGTACTGTTATGGTCACAATCCACTGTTGGCGTCTGCTAACCAGCTAAGCAAGTGTCAAATGCTCCTGTTATGTTTACAAACGCATTGTGCCAAGTTCTGCCCGCCTGCAGAACTGCATGTCTGTTTGCCAGACAGCTTGCAAACTGCTGGACGATGTAATGTTTTTAATGTAAACTACAGCTCGAAAGTAGTACTTCTCGAACAGTTGCTCATCCTTTCAGACTCACTAAGCTGTCTTCTCACAGTGGAAGGACGGACAGTTGTGGATGTTTTCAGATCTAAAGAAAGAGTTGAGTTTGATGTTCTCCTCTCTTTTGAAGATGAAAGCTGTTTTGGCGGCCTTTCAGGTTTTAATTTTAAATTTTTTTAATTCACTATAAAAGCTGTTTATCTTATAACTTTCTCAAAATGTCTACTGAAAAATTAATAACAACCGTAAATACTGTCCAGCCCTAATTTACAACCATTAACGATTACCCAGAACCATACGGCCAAACGTCTTTTTTTAAGAGTGTATATTGTTATCTGTAAGAGCCAAAAACACTAAATACAAAACCTGAGGGTTATCTCTCATAATGTATCACTCTGGTCAGATGTTCAACAGGGAGTGCTGAATCAAGTAATCCACTGAGACCATGTGTCCTTTTGCCACTGGAGCAGGGCCTAAACTATATGGAGTCAATTAGGGCACAAAGTGGTCTGGAGATGTGGTTTAACTTCATGTAAACACACAGAAACATATGAAAATTTAACTCAAAGTTCTCCGCTAGTGTGTTTGGCAGCGATCTGGCGAAGTGGAATGAAAAACATGTTTCTAAAGCTGCGTGTTCCTGTAAAGACCTAGTGGGGCTTTTATCCAAAAGGGGAGGGGTTTACAAAACAAAACCGTATGGCCTCCATCATCATAAACCATACTGCACTCTGATAAGATGTTTGTCTAAATCATGTTGTAAAACTATAAAAAGGCAGATGGCTGAATAAGTTAGGCATTTTTGGCAAATGCACTACGTAAACAATTTTGGATTAGGATGCCTATAATTTCTTGGGACATTTTAGTTAATTAATTCTTTATCAATGAATATTCTGTTATGCCACACAAGACATAAGTCAACGCTTCGAAACTGCTAGTTTTTACTGGTAATTGCAAAAAGCATGGTATGATTTGCTAATTGTTTTTCACTGAAAAATTGTAGAAAATTCATAACTTACATTGATGAAAATGTATTACTCTGTATTCAGTCTTGTGCAGACTCAAAACAGATGATATAGAATGTAAGATGAATGTAAATGTAACTTTCTATAGAACTAACTACGCAATTACTAAATATTGCATTAAAAAAAACAGAAAATAATAGCCAATGTCTTCTGAGGGTCATGCTAACCACCGTAGTGGTCTCATATTCCATGTTCAGTAAAATCTCTCTCTCTCTCTCTCTCTCTCTCTCTCTCTCTCTCTCTCTCTCTCTCTCTCTCTCTCTCTCTCTCTCTCTCTCTCTCTCTCTCTCTCTCTCTCTCTCTTTCTCAATTCTGTGATGCGGATAGAAACAGAAGGTATGTGTTAGTCACTGTTACATTCAGACGGAGTCTCGTTGCGAATCTCGGCCTGTTTTGACTCGGTCATCAACCAACAGCGCCTGTGCTGGAGACTCAGGGCATTTGTAAGAGATTATCAGCCTGCTTCTCCTCTACAGAACCAGGGTCAGGAGGAGTGCAGCGGGCAGACCACGGGAATCGATCTCACAACGCTGATATCTACACATCTACAGGGCCAAAAACACTGTAATGTGATTAGGAGGTATGCTGTCTGTCAAAAGTTTGAGGACACTTGGCTTTCTTCTGAAATTTTCCAAGTTATGCTTGATTTTTGCTGCTACTTTTCAATTAATGTTTTAGTGGAAAGCAGCTTTATGTTCATTAAAGTGCCTTTTCTTGATATGAAGAGCTGTCCCCACACTGCTGATGGACATCACTAGAAGGAGGGGCTACTAAAAATATAAATTGTGTTTTTTACATGAAACAACAAAATTCAGTCATTCAGACATACACATTCACGCACTCACACACCTTTTTGCCCTGAGGCGACAACAATATCAACTGCAACACTATGCCACTCTTATCAAATTCAAATCTTAATAAAAATTTCTGCTTACAAATAAAAACTAGTTTGGAATCTGCTTGTTTTTAAGAGCTATGAAAGAGTCATGAACTAAAATGTAACATAAGGTTCTCCAAAGTGTATGCACTATGTGGCCTCCTAGGAGAGGGACTTTCAGAGTTACTGCCATTACATAAGCAAATCCAATCAGTTTTGATCCTTGAACTAGTGTGTGTCAGCAAAGCAGAAGCTGCTTATCGTTCATGTGAGGACATTTCACCTAAGGCTAGGTGGCTTTGCTTTCCAAATATGTAATGTATTTCCTTAATGTATGGAAAAGGTTTAACATTAACTCTTGCTGTTATAAACAATCGTTCTTGGTTTTGATGGATCTGAGCGACAGGGGACACGTTCTCGAGGATTCGCACATGTCTAATCGACACTCCATCTTCCTGTCAACAAGAATAGCAAAAATGCCTCGTCATTATGGGAACAGCACCAGTCTGGGCAACAAGAGTGAAGCATGCGGCTTTAACTTATCATTATCCACGGGAATAAATGCAAACCAACTGTGCGGGAACAATAAAATAATTTGTCAAGGGAAAAAGGGTGCAGATAAATTCGGCAAAAGCGTTTTTCCACTTGGCTCAGAAAGCCGTAGTGCTTGGCCAACTCTTCGGCACCTGGCCGTCAGGACCTGGTGCTGTCTGACTTCATTTCATCTTTTAAAAAGCAAAAGCGTTAGGTCATTCACAACACGGCCCTTTCATTACTATTCTACAGCAGTGTTAGTCAACATGAACAACATGCTGACTTTTTAAGGCCAAGAGTCACGTAAACAGCAGAGACAGAACAAAAGAGAGAGAGAGAGAGAAAAAAGGGAAAGAGAGGGAAAAAAACAGAAACCTATGACTCAGCCTTAGAACACATACCAAAGCCAGGGCCAAAATCTCTCTCTTGCTCTCTCTCCCCCCATTTCTTCCCCCACTCCCGATTTTCCTTGTCAGAAACTACACATGATATATAAGAACAGTTTCCTCTTGTGTGTAAGCCTCTTTAATATAGGCCGTGTGAAGGAAGGCGCCGGGTTATATGAAGATCCAGGAATGCTAAGGGTCAGTTATGTGCGTGCACGTGGCAGTGAGCTGCAAGTTCACGATCTGGACAGGGGTCGGTCATAAGGAACTGAACCACAACTAGCATCTATCTCGATAAATAACACTTGCATGAGGCTGAGGCAGCCAGTATCCACATTATGATATTCTCTGTTTCTCACTCCTTCTTCCTTTTTCACTTTTGCTCAGCGGTGAAGCCACAGGGATGCCCAAGGTGGTACTGGCTACCACCGAAATCTGACAGTGGTAACAATTTCAAAAATAAAACTGAGCAATTTCAAAATTAAAAAAGGCACTGTTTGGCAGATGGTTGATGCTAATGATACTGAAATTACAGATATTGGTGGGATAAATGTTGTGTTGTACTTGTTTATGGCATTGTGGTTACTAAAAATAACAATCTGTATTTAAATAAGTAAGAGGACTACAGTGGTAGTCACAGTAACAGCATACAAGCTGCTGAGCTTCAGCCTAAAGCTACCAATGTTTCAAATGGTGAAACTAGGGAAAAAGATTTACAATGTTAAAACAATCGTGCTGTTAAAATTAAGTAATAGTGTAATAGACTTTGTACTAGTGGTGTCACAGTTAACACACTAATCACACAAAACGTAATATAATAATATAAAGAGTATATATTCATAAAAAAGTGTGTGTAAGGCTATCAGTGTGTACACTGTTCGCACTTTGTGTCTAATGATACAATGACTTATTCAAATATGTCATAGATAAAGTAATGAACACCAGCGCTTTTCACTTTCACTGTGAAAAGGCTTTTGTTGAGTGACCCATTCATCTAATGTCCATGTTTTACAGAAAATGGAATAGGGCTTCATCTTATTTTCTGAGTCAGTTTTGATAAAAATGAGCTGAGTTTGAGTTTTATAAACTTTCTCTCATTCTGTCTATTTATCTCAGCCTTTCTTCACCTTCTCTCTGCTTTCTTGTTATTACTACTCATTACGTATTGACTGTAAATAACTTTCTCTCACCCTTTCTTTTATACTCTTTCTCCTCCCCATTTCTCACTATGTTCTTTCTCTCCCTGTGCCCCTTTTTCTGTCCTTCTCTCTTTAACTTTCTATCATATGTATTTCACTTTTTGTTATTGCTTTGTTACCTCTCTGTGTGTCTTAATCCTCCTCCTTTCTTTCACCATCTCTCGCACTGATTTTCTTACTTTCTCTGTCTTTAAGTTCTGACCTCTCTACACATGCCACTACTACCTTTTACTTCTTTCTTTCTCTTCAACTGCCTGCAGTAGCCCCCATCCTCCCCCCTTGAGATATTTGAGTGTCTAACATGCTGATGAAGTTGTCGAACTGCCCTGAATAGTTTTTGCTGCACTACAGGAAGGCGCTAGTTCATAAATTAAAGTCATTTTCATGCAGTGAGAGGGAAAAAAGCCCCTCTCTGTTAAAAGCTTTAGTGGAATTAAGTCAGCTCTTTATGGGATGTGTTATTTCTCACATTAATGACACATACGACAGAACTGATGTTATATAAACAGGTAGGGAAAAAGTATCTTACCATTCATGCTACATTTACAACAGTGCAATGAGAATGTTCACAAACACACATACACACACTTCACCTACGGCAGTGGAAAGCCTGGCACACTCTCGGCTCCTGGAAAACTCATCTGTGAGAGTGTGGTTGGGATGGAATAGAACTCGAAATATTTGCGGTAGGTGATAAGTCAGCAAAACTGATGTTAAATGCTAAAAAGCTGAAGTCACCGTCCATTCCGCACATTCCTCTCGCTCCGTCAGAACGCTCCAGGCAACATCTGGCCGTATCCCAGCATGCTTAGCTCTCCCATGAGCCTTTGCACCCAGAACTTACGCTCTGGAATTTCTCTAAGAACCATAGAAAAGTGGCATTGGGATGCAGCTGTCCTAAATAACTCAGAAAGATTACGAACTTTAAAAGATTACGTTTTCTATCTTTTTCTCTTTCACTGTCTCTACTCTATTACTCACCTTCTTTATCTACATTCTCCCACTCACTGTCTTTTCCTGTATCTCTATTCTCAAATTGTCTCTCTTAACCACTCTGTCCCTCTCTCTCTCATTCACTCCATCTCATTCTTTCTTATTTACTTCCTCCATTCTCTGTGTCCCACTTTAGACTGTCTATGTTCTAGTTTATTTCTCTTCCTATCCCCTTTCTCCCTGTTTTCTTTTCTCTCTCTATTCTCTCACTATCCACCTTGATCGCTCTTTCTTCTTCCTATCTGAATTGAATTAGAGAAGAGCACTGTCACTAAACAGATGTCTTAGCTAAAAAAAAGTTTTCTCTTACAAAAAATGTCCCAGTGCCACAAAAGTGGAGCAAGAGATCAGGGGAAAAGGAAGAAAAAATCGGAAGGTCCATGGCGTGGGAAATTGCATGTGCTTATCACTTGCCGGCATCTTCCCCTACCAATATTAGGCTTCCTTATGACCCTCTTCATTTCAATACATGTTTTAAATCTGTGAAAATAACCCAGGGCAGTGAGAGAAGAACACATGGGGCAAGAGAGAGAGACAGAGACAGAGAAAAAATCTGTGCAGTTTATTAGATCTGATGCTTATGTGACCCAGCAATGAACACATCTCTCAACATCGCTGGGTAGACTAGTGAAGTTAAAGCAATACTTCTAGGCCAAGGTAGCTAACAAGTTTCAGAGGATAGTAATTAATGAAGTATAAGATAAGATAAGATAATCCTTTATTGATCCCACAGTGGTGAAATTTACTATGATGCAAACTACATTTGTAAATAAATACCTGTGTGGCACTTATAAGTAATCTCCAGACTTGGTTATGTGGTTTCTGACACTGTATGACATAGTGTTGCCGGTAAACAGGAATAAAAGTACACTGAATTGCTATAAACAAAAGTAGAAGTCATTCTGAAGATCCTGAAAACTTGTCTGTTTTTATCTCAAATATTAAACATCTCAAAAGAGGAACTCTGTTTGTGTTACAGGGGAAAAGTGTGTTAATTTGGTGCTCATGGAACAAGCATTGCAGATACACACTACACCAACAGTTTGATTTTTAATTAATATTCAAAACTTCATTGCCTGCTGTATACTAAAGAAATGGAACAAAGCACAAATGCCCACTTTCTGGTTGAAAGACGGCTGCTACACTGTAATAAAAGGGAAAGCTTCTAAAGTATTTTAAATGTTTTTGAGGTTGAAACTGTATAATTATCGCTTTTGTTTATCTAAACTAAAATCTTGTTTTACATTGTTTCATTTAATATATTTATCTGAGATAAATAAAAACTTTTAAACTGCTTACCATCTTTACTACTGTTATTAGATATGTACCATGCGTTTGTCTGTGTCTAAAGATTTGTCTAAAAAAGTGCATCAGGAAGTCCTGGAAACCAAATAAGTGTATAGTAATATGTGATGCAAATGTGTGATGACTTAGGCATGTTAATTTGCACAAAGCTTTCTAGTGGAATATAGG
The DNA here is from genome assembly GCA_024036415.1 of Prochilodus magdalenae. Lineage (NCBI taxonomy): Eukaryota > Metazoa > Chordata > Actinopteri > Characiformes > Prochilodontidae > Prochilodus > Prochilodus magdalenae. The sequence goes on along the minus strand of JAMWET010007653.1, from coordinate 2,265,347 downwards.
CTTCCATGACTACATTAGTATCACAGATCCAGTTCAAAAGGAAAGCAGCAAACTTCAGACATCAAACATATCTGGGCTGATTTGGCTTTCTAAAGAACATTGACTCTTATCATAGAACCCAGGAGTGTTACTAATGCTGAAATGTTTTTACTCTAAACGAGCTGAATTGAGGGCTCAGGTACAGTTATGATCCCAGAGAAAACCCTGCAAGCTCGAGGCCAGCGCTGGATCAGTTCAGCAGCCGAAAAGAACTAATTCTTCCAGAACCCTGCGCTTTTATTAACGACCAGTAATAAAGTATATAAACTGCACTATTAGGCTTTATAATGTCTTTCATAGCTGCTCTGGGGCCTGGCCAGCCAATCAGCTGCAAGAGATCGTGGGCACGGCCCTACGCCAGCTCGCTGGCAGAAAGAGAGCGACAAAGAGAAAGGACGCAACTGGCCTGCTTCAGACCCATCCTGCTCTCGCTAATGAAGAAATAAAACGCAGTGCATTCTGTGTTTCCCCTGTTTGTTTTTTAAATGTTTGGACATAGTCAGGGTCACTGGCGAGCCCAGACTTGTAAAAGACATTTTGGCCTTTTCTACAAGCCTTATTGCTCAATTCATAACTGCTCTGCTGAGATTCAATCTTTTTGTCTTGATGTTTCAAATTGCTGCATATAAGTGACCCATACCTATTATTAGTACAAACATACCTGTACCGTGAAAGTACCCACATGTGCAATTTTAATCTTTAGTATGTCTGTTTTTATTTACGTTACCTTTTTCTTGTATAGTATTTTATTCCTTTTTGTATATAATTCCAATGGTTTTATGCTACAACAAACAATTTGGAAAAACTATGGAAAGGTCTGTATCCTGTATATGGGCACTTTAAATTACATTAGAATAGTGCAGAGTCTGTCTTACTGTCATATTTGGTCTTAATTAGGATACACTGAAGGTCCTATGTTTTGAAAGTAGCGTCAGAGAGTTTAAAAATGCGCTCTATGAATTTGTGTTCCTCCTCCTTAGTGTCGCGCTCTCAGACGAGCTCAGGTTTGTTCAGCTTGTGCAGCATTTTCAATGTACTGTAATGTAATCTCTGTGGCATTTCTGGGTATAAAAGAATAATAGTTGATAGTAATAAAAGCAGCAGCGGGGCGCTAGCATTGGGGCGAGTGTCCATGTTTGTGTTTCATTAGAGGGGAGAGCGAGTGAGAGAGAAGGAAAAACAGCTGGATGTCTACAAAGCCTCGCCATCCGTCACCTTCAGTACTGCGTCAACACACTCGCGCCGGACCTGCTGCTCCACCGGACCCCCGACACACACATACACATGTTCATTTAGGGGGAGGCCACAACTGCCTTTCGCACATTAAGCATTCCACCAACAGAGTACAGTTTCTGTTCATGCATAGAATGCCAAAAATACATAACTGTTGCTTAAAGTAAAGGATTATGTCCCTTTTTTGGTGTGCAGTTTAGATTAGGGCTGCCATGATCATGAAGTTTTAGACGACAACGGTGTTGTAAATAGCTGTGATTAATGATTTAACTGTCTGATCTTGTTCTTTGCCTGAAACTATACAAAAAACATCCTGTTAGCACTCTTGTGTCTTTAAGCCCCACCTCCCGATGAGTCCAGCGTGGTCTTATTAGTCAGCTCGCCCACTTAGTCTGAACAGTTCAATGGCTCTAAAATTTCCTACATGAAATGGTTATATCATGTTAACTGATGCCATATGACTGAAACACATTCTTAAAGCTTAGCTAAAAAAGTTATCGTGGAGAGGTACATGAAAGGTATTGTGAGACATGGTTTCAGTGTTAAATATAAAACCTCAGAAGACATGTAGTTTCAGTGGTGGTTTTGGATAGCAAATGAAATGTTGATATTTGCTGAAGACATCATGAACCTTAATTCCCGTTACTAATATTGTAAAGAATGTTGAGTCATTATGTTTGACCATTTCACAATAAACCTCTCTGAATGACTTCTGGATTATGTAGAGGCTTTGAAAAATTCATGTTATTAAGTAAATAATAAGCATTTAGAGAACAAAATAACAGTCATACATTTAATATCTGTGCTGGTATTCCTTTTGTAATTTCATGGTGAGACAAATAAGGTACTCTGTTGCTTGGAATGTGTCCCATAACACTCTACAGCAGGAAGCGTCCAGCGCAGGCCCCACCTCCAGAGCGGATTTTTCTTTGATGAAGCAGAAAGGAGTGTGGGGGCCAAGAACAGCAAGTGCCACTGCATGAAATGTAAATTAAAAAAAGAAGAAAAAACCTCCCGCGCTCCCTTTCGTATGCAGTCTGGAGACGCAGTCGCTGCCGTCTAAAAATGCATGAGTAATTGGGGTTGTGTGGACGTGCGGTTAGCCGTGGCATGCTAACCTGGCACGGTCAGAGACTGAATCGCCTTCATCCCAGCACACAGAGACAGAAAGAGCAGATCTATTTCACATGGGGCAGGAATCTGAGCCCTGTATCAAAAAGCAAAAGATGCAAGCAGATGGGGAAAAGGGAAAAAAGGTTGGAGAGTGTGGGCGAAGTTTTTATGAGTGATTCTCAAGACAAGGTTCAAGCTAAAAATACATTTTATGACAGTCCAACTCAGAGCCAACTGTGTTTTTCCCCATCTCGAACCCGGGACTTAAGTACACTTCCTCTGGTATTCCAGAGATATTTCAACACTTATTCAAACCAGACAATATTTTTTAGTAGGGTTATTGGTTTGGTGGTTGTACTGGAAGGTTGAATTGGCAGAGTTTTTGTAACCTTAGGATCACAGACGCCTCAGGCTGATTCTCATACATGCCATTTTCCCAATTTATAGATACAAAAACACATACCGCATTCTATGTAAATGTCACAAATAGGATGCCATTGTTTGCCTTCCTTAAAACAAATAATAATATCTTGGCATACTGTTTAATAATAACTTACGACTAAGCCTATTTGTATAGCATGCTTTTTTTCAGACACTGTCTCAAAACAGCTTGTCAAAGAAGTGTGGGTTCAGCTCAGTATTGCTAAAGAAAAGTATCAGGAAAACTTCTAAAAGCACAAGGAAGAACCATTAAAAGAAACACAACTCCAAAGAGTATGAGTAAGAAACTGTGACAGAAACCAAAACTCAAGAAATATAAGCATGTGGAACCAGGACTCCAAATGAAAACCACTTAAAAAGCATTAGCAAGAACTACTGCTCTGTAGAAAACAGAGCATGTATAATTATCAAAAGGAAAGAAAAAGAAAACAAAAAGTAAAACTCCCTATGAGCATGAGGAAGAAAGGCTGAGAGGACCAAGACTCATAAAGGGAACACATCCTCCTTTGAGCAGCAATACTAGAAGGACATGTTTGGTGGTTACAGAACACAGAGGGACACGTGCAAGATGGCAGAAACAGAAAGCAGTGTAACACATGCAGGGTATTATTTACATACTGCATTCACACAATTCTCACTCTGTAGTGTGTGCTGTGTCCAACACCTCAGTATAGTTGTACAAACTGCAAATCAAGTTCAAGAAGGTTGTTTTGGGGTTACAGTCCATCAGGCAGTTCCAGCACTACAGAAAGAATTCAAATGTTTGTAAACAAAGGGTTTCACAAAGAACCAAATGTTCAAAAGTTGTTTAGGTTTAGGATGTTGTGCCATATGCAAATCCAGCAATGATTTCGTATTTTAGTGTTTGCTTGCAAAAGCAGTCAGTCCAAAGATGAATTAGGATCCCCAAGCTGAAGCCCTTTCTGCTAAGCATACTACTTCTACTATCTTTAGAATTTGCCAAATATACAAAAAATCTTATTATATAACATTGATATATAACATTATATAACATTGATTATATAACATATCCCTATAGGCCACATTTAGACTTGGCATTACCAAAGATCTTGGGTGATCTGATCATAAGTGGAGGTGTACAAGTGAAGGTGTAAAAGCACTATGATCCTATCACTCAAACAACCTTCAGAGGTGGTCAGGCACATCCCCGCCAACAACAAAGGACTGGCTAAACAACTATATATAGCTTCGTTTTTTGTCTTCTTTTTCTTTGTTTACTTCAGGCGGAGTTCTGTGAGGCATCTGAGCCCTTACTTCGAATAAAACGTAGCAGTCCTGCCAAAACATTCCACTACCAAAACCCCTACCCATTTAGCAAGTCACTGGGCATGTGACCTGTTCTTGGTTAAAGGAAATATAATGGAGCAGAGATGAATGGCTATATATGATGGTGAGTAGCATTACAGCAACTATATATAACTGCATTTTATTCACTCCTGTATAATGAGAGAAGCATGAAGCAAAAGCAAAGCCAAGTTTGTGTACTGTTTAGATGCAGTGCAGAGTATTTCATCCAAAACCCTCAGACATGCTGTGAAGGAGCCACAATGTTAAAAATTTGTGCTATAATATTATATTTTGTGCTACAGCACCTGCAACTTCACTAGCCCTGCAGGACAGCATATGCTTGTATTGCCTACAGAAATTGGTGGACCCCTACCAGGCAGCATATGCTTGTTCATGCTTAATTAACTGATTATTGGTCATTTTGGTTAATTAATGACATTTAAAAAGAGCAGATAATCAGTTAATACCTACGTAGAAACAAGTTATGGAAAACTTTGCTATGACAAGGTAACACACCTCTTTACATTTAGTGTCAACACTAAGTTAGCTTTAATGGCATAGCCACTGTAACTGATGACCGTGCTATGCCATTAAGACTAGCCATTATGTAGAAATTCCATTTTGGTGTGTAACTTTATTCCATTTCTGTCAGAAATGTCCAATAGTTTATGTATCTTACAAAAAAAGCTGTGTTAATATTAAGACTACATAAATGAATGCTACTTTATAAATTAACACTCTTCTGCCAAACTAGGATAAAACTGGGGCTGAGCTAGCTAAAAAAATCCTGTGGACTATGACTGTTACGTTTTATAACCACAAGTTGATCTAATCTTACTCACACTTTCTTTTACTTTCATACACTTAGACATTTAACATTCTTTTTCAGACTTTCCAAATGTTTTTGTTGTCTACAGTCATCTCTACAACTCTGACTCTATAAACCTTCAAACAAGTCATGCTGAATCAACAGACAAGAAAAGCCCCAGAGATTTGAATGTTTAGAGTGACTAAACACGTTGTGTTTCCCCAACTGGCCAGTTAATTCTCAGACTGATGCTGAAAAGTGTTTTCTCATTAGAGAACAGACAGTTTTTAGCCCTCTCTTGCTCAATGCTGCTAAAATACCACTAAAAAATACCACTGAAAATCATCATCGCCACTTAGTGAATCACTGGAACATGCTGTAAACATTATAGAGGGCAAACACAAGCTAATTATCCACAGCTTATAGCAAAGTCAACAGAGTCACACAAACAGAGGGGCCAAAAAAGAGGAAATTATATGAGAATGAGCAAGAGAGAGAAGGAAAAAGAAAGCTAGAGGGAGAAAAACAGCAATAAAGTGAGAATGAGAATGAAAAGTAAAGAAAGGAAGTAAAGTGGGTTACGTTTAACATTATCTCGTTCTCTTGTAAAGAGTTTGTGACAACTTGTAATTGCGCAATCCTGTTTCAACGACAGCAGTTGAGCACTGACGCAAGGGCTCACATTTACTTTACACAGCAGCATGTGTGCCAAGTCTGTCAGAAACACTAAAACAAAAGTCATCTGCTGATGAAAGAGCCTTTAATTGTTAACAGTTCATTTGAATGATTCAATGTGGATGCTCTAATTATCCCATTCACAATAAGGCAAAAACATTGGTGGCTTTTAATGTTATCCTTCTTTAATAGTGCATTCCCGCAGTTATCTGATTAATATGCAAATTACATACTCTGATTTCTTCTGAGTCTGAGAACGAGAGCTGAAAGTGTACATGTAAAATAACATTTATATTTAATATGTGTAGAAAATCTAATACATTTATCTAACATCATTTCTTTTTTTTTCTTTTTTTTAAAAAACAACTGTATGAAAAAAATATGCATCCTGGTCATTTTTTCATATAGTAAAATACAGAAAATGTTTTATTTTCACACACTGATCCTTGCATGTTTACCAACTACTACATCTGTACCTATCAAAGACTTAAAGGGAATAGAGGGTCTGGTTAAACTCAGTACAGCCTTTCTTTTAAAATAAAGGGCATTTATAGGGTGTTTGCTGCAGTCTTTATAGAACCATAAATACTCTGAAAGAACTGAAATGGTTAATATAGTAGTATTGTAAATAGTTTATAAGATGGATGGAGAATGTGTTGTACCATTTCAGAAAATGGTTCTATATAGCAAAAAAAGGGTTTTACTACTGTTACAGGTTTGACATCATAACAGTAACAGAATGCTTTTAGGTGCTTAGCAATACAATTACCAAATAGGTTTTATACAGAAGCAAATACAATGCACTCCCCATTTATACAGTGTTCATGATTATATATAGAACCACTGTCTCTACTAAAGAACTCTTGAAAAAACATCATTCCGTTTAGGACTGTTAATGAAGTTAAAGTCTTTGGGAAAATAATACAAAATCTTGGGTATGATGTTAAACATCTAGCAAAGTATTGGACACCTGTGAGGTCAGATACTGATGTCTGAGGAGAAGACCTTGCTCGCAGTCTCCACTCTAATTCAGCCCAAAGGTTCTATCAGGTTAGGGATAGGACTCTGTGCAGGCCAGTCAAGTTCTTCCACACCAGGCTCACTCATTCATGTCTTTATGGACCTTGTATTGCGCACTGGTTCTCAGTCATGTTGGAACAGGAAGGTGGTATGCCCAAACTGTTCCCACAAAATCAGAAGTCCAAAATCTCTTGGTACGCTGTAGCATTAACAGTTCTTTTTACTGGAACTAAGGGGCAATGCCCAACTCCTGAAAAGCAACCCCACACCATAATCCCCCCTCCACCAAACTTAACACTTGGCATAATGCAGTCAGACAAGTACAAATCCCCTGGCAACGGACCAACCAAGATTCATTCAATCAGACTGCCAGATGGAGAAGTGTGATTCATTATGTCTCCGCTGCTATAGAGTCAAGTGGCAGTGTGCTTTGCACAACTACATTCAACACTTTGCATTGCACTTGGTGATGTAAGGCTTGGATGCAGCTGCTTGGCCTTGAAAGCCCATTGCATGAAGCTCTCTACGCACTGTTCTTAGGCTAATCTGAAGGCCACATGAAGTTTGGAGGTCTGTAATTTTACGTGGCTTACCACTTGATGGCTGAGTTGCTGTCATTTCCAATCGCTTCCACTTTGTTATAATACCACTGACTGTCGAAGGTGGAATATGTAGTAGCAAGAAAATTTAATGACTGGACATGTTGCAAAGGTGGCATCATATCACAGTGGGAATCACTAAGCTCCTGGGAGTGACCCATTCTTTCACAAATGTTTGTAGAAGTAGTCTGCATGCCTAGGTGCTTGGTCTTATGGCTGTGGCCACGGAAGTGATGGAAATATCTGAATTCAATGATTTGGATGGGTGAGTGAATACTTTTGCCAATATAGTGTAGATTGTTAACAATCCAGATATGTTTAGACAAGCTAAGAAAGATGCTCATGAAAGTGTTACTAGAGGTGAGCAATACACCAAAAATATAACATTGTGATACTTCAATAAATGTTCCAGTGCACGGTACACCACAATTAGCGCTGGACAACATGGACCAAAATCATATCTTTGTATTTTTAGACTTAATTCCCATACATAACCTCATTTCCCAGACTTTTTGTACGGAATTAGCTAAATATTCAGTCATAAGTCAAAGATCTGCATGAGATGTCAGAAGCATTTTTATTAACAGACTGTGATCAAAATAAAAGGCTTCCTTATGATAGTGATGTTGAATATGCAATTGCTAACACCAGTGCAAAAGTTCAACTAGCACCTTTTCCTCTGTCTTTTCACACTGACCACTAGAGCACATCTTTCTGTGAGAAGACCGGAAACACATTTAGGTAGGAAGAATTTAACTGAGTGCCAAAACTTTCTAAAATGGGAGCATGGGAAAAAAGACACAGAGGGAGGTGCATGAGTCAAGTTGAGAGCTAATACTGTTACTGTTAATTTACTTAATTACATATTTAACAAACAAAAAAAAACACATGTTTTACTGTTTGTATTAATGTTAAGAAATTAAAAAAACCAAAGGCATTTTTTCTTTTTGCAAAACGAGACAATATGTTTACATCAAATTCATATCCCAATTTTAAAAATGGCATGGACTTAAAGTTTGGAGACTTCATTCCAAAAGTTTCCTGCTTGCTATAAACTATGACTCAAAAAAATTCATATGAAAATAAAAGATGATTTGATTGATGAAGATAACAACAATGCCAATGGGTTAAAATATGAGAAGGGATTTTATTGAAGATGTAGCCTGTGTATGCAATGAAACTGTGGGTTATCTTCATCTGTGGGTTAGTCCTGAAACATATTCAACTTTTTTAGTCTATTTTTTATTCTATTCTGACTCTACATAAGTCCACTGCATTACGTGCACAAGAGATACTGCAGTATTGTGGGAAAAAATAAGACAGCATCTTAAATTGACTATTTTGACTACTAGAAATTTTTAAAAATCCACAAATATTCCCTATCCAAAGAGGATATGCAAATTGATATGGAAAAATGGATGCTTCAAAGATAAATCTATAATTCTCGAAGCAACTAAATTAAGTTTTCCAAAATAAAACTTGTTGAAAATCAAATTTAAAAATGAATAAAAAATCAGATTAGTTGACATTCTGCTGCAAACCAAAGAGTTAGATTTATATCAAATGGACTAAATAAATCTGTTCAAAATGCCCTAAACAGCTTCCAGTCACAGCAAAATGACTTCTGAAAAAGAGCAACATGCCTATTACCCAGCCAAACCTACACATTTTCTCACTTACTGGCAATTAAAGCAGCATATGTAGTTTGTTCCACACTGCACCAGAAGCTTTGAGGAAAACGCATGAGTAACTACTAAACAAGGAGGAAAAAGCCCTTTAGCAAGAGAACCATACAGAGAAAACCCAGCAGTGCTAAATGAACACCTAAATCAAAGCTAAAATTCTACCTTCTACTGCATACAGTATGTCACACAGCACTGAAGATACAGAAAGTGCTAAATACATCTGCCTTCAGTTAGCTTCACGCTGAGGGTTGAAGGTGGTGTTAGTGACATAAATGACGCTACACTCAAGCTCGACATACACATTCACTCTCTGCATCCAAATGCATCAGACGAATAGATCTTACAGCAATTTCATTACGATTCATTAGGTAACAGTTCAGTGCATTACGAGAGCTCTGATTTTACCACAATTTGAATTGGTTTAATTGTTTTACTACCATTCACAGCTATTTTGAAAAATACACTCATTGCACAAATGTGAACGAGGTAACTATTTACACAGATTTACAAATCACACAACAGTAGTCCGAAATGAACACATGTATTACAGAATATTATTATAACTGACTGTAACAATACAAAAATATGTAGTTGAATTGTTTCCTTTCATGCACCAATGCATGTTTACGCCTAGGGTTGGGCAATATGACAGTATTTATCATTTTTGTAATAAATTATGTCATAATACAACACAACATGCTTAGTTATGGATATGGTCAGTAACTGTAGAACATTATGTTTCATTATTACACTACATTACATTATTATAATATCAGATATTTAGCCCAACACAGTATGCCAAGTATTGAATAAAAGTTATTGTATTTACAGTTTTTAATAGTTTTAGTAGCACAACTGGTTCTTTTTTCTCAGTTTTAACTGATCAAATGTCTGAAAAAATAAATATTGTGACATATCATTTACATTTCATTAAGTATGAATTACATGTGTAGTATACTGCATATATTTTGCCATATCTTCTAACTCTATGAATCTAAAAATGCCTCCTATACCTTTAGGATCTGGCCAATTGTACAAACAATAGAAACAAACAATCGTTATGTAAAAATACCACTAGAACAGAAAATAAAAACAATGACAACAAAATTCAGTCTGTAAAAACAACAGAGTGCTGTAGAGCGCAGGCCTCAGTCGTTTAACCCAAAACAGAATTAAGTGAATGTGGTCTGAAATGCTTTTCTTTAACATAGGTGCCGCCTTAGCTCAGTGTACCAAAAACAAAATCAGAAAAGATGTGACCACTCATATCTCAAAGCAATAGCAAAATATTATTAAGCATCACACACTGAATACACTCTTACCACATATTCCAAAATAATAGTGCACTATCAGTTTGGTGTAACTTTACAAATGTTTATACTATGTAAAGAGCAGTTGGTGTTTTCAAAAACTATACTAAAAAACTTTAAAACAAACAAAAAAAACACACTCTACCTCAGAAAGTTAAGATTTGTTCATGATTTCTCAAGTATGCTGACCCAAAGGCCCAAGGCCACAGGCTCTTCAAAAAAACTTGTAAATGTGTTTCTGTTTTCAAATTCCTGTTCTCCAAATGTGTGATTTGTTAACATGATTTGCTCTGTCAGTTTCCAGTTTTACTGAATGTTTGGGATAAATTTGAAAGACAATGAAATTATTCATTTTGGTTATGAAGGGGGTAAAAGCTTGCAGTTGTGGGACTAAAGCTCATAAATGCATTCAGAAACATGTGCTTTGAGTTTGGCCAGCAAAAGTCATAATCAAACCCTCCCGAGTCACTCGGTGCAAGGGGACAAACTGCTAATATAAAAGTCAGATTAGTATAATGATAAGTTTGGGAAGGAGAGGCTAATTGCCCCCACCGCCTCCGCTACAGAAACAAACACACACACACACACACATACACACACCGCATCTAAACAGGAGGTCCCTCACAGAAGGATGTACACTTCTTGGTGGAAATTATATGCTTGTTACCAGAACAGCCTACGAGACTTTAAAAGTGTCACTCACACACTAGTGCGTATGGTGTTTTCATGTGCTCCAGTATAAGTGTGTGTAAATGGTGATGTGCTCCCCTTGACCCAACCTAACATTATAACCTCTGAACCCAACAGATCAGCTTTGAAGGTTTTCCCTTTTCTAACAAAAGCTGCAGTTTTAAGGGGAAAAAGTATGTTTTCATGGAGAATGCAATCTCCACAAACCAACAAATGTTCATGCTTCCATCATCCTAGAGGGGATTTGGATAAATACACACACACACACACACACAGTAAAGTTAATTTCTCAGGACTAAATGTCAAAAATGGAAAATGCAACTATCAACTGACTACTAATCAAACAATGAACAAAAGAAAACAAGCTAAACATGTATAACTATAAACTGTAGACAACTATTTATGATCAACAAATTCAAATGTATGAGTCCAAATTCGGTACATGTGTACTCTAACTTAAAATAATCCTCAGGCACACCTACACTTATCATTTTATGAATAATAATTCTCTCCTGCATTTAGGAACTATAATGTTGAAGACAAAGTCATGATATCAATCCTTAAATGAAAGGTTTTTGAGATGCATCCAAAGATGAGGCAATATTTTTAAAGATCAAATACAGATAGATGAAACTTTTTTGTGTTACATATGATCAGCACATTGGCAGCAGAGATTTAAGCATAGCACTGTAACTCAACCAATGAGGCTTTCTGGCCACTAAACTGGACTGAGCGCATCAGCAGAAAGAGAGTGCGAGGCTTGTGGTGCTCAGTTCAACCACGAGTAGGATAATGTTTACGGGCCTAATGAGAAAATCCATCGTTTACAGTCAGAACAGGATGATGACTGATCTATACCCTTCTATAATATATATACATAAACAGATCAAGAATACCAAATAGATAAATACATACAAAAATAGATAAAGAAACCAAAAGAAAGAGGAGTTTTATAGACAGGTAGTTATACAGTTATACAGGTAGTTATGGAGTTGTAAGATAAACAGAAAGATGGACAAACAGATAGAAGATAGAAGCATAGTTATGTGGACAGAGAAAGACATTGATAGACAAACAGGTTGATTCGCAGATAGATGAACTCTGGTAATCCTCGTGGTTTTGTTTTAATGCCACAGCAGAGAACCCAACAAACACAACACAAACTCTTTGGTTTTAGAGGATTCTCCTCTGGAGTCTCGCACTGTTTTACTGACATCTCAGTTTCTGTTTCTTACCGTGATTCTCCATGTGTCTCCTCGCGCTGTTCTCCTCTTCATATCTCTCCGTGGACAGAGTCGCGCGCCTCTCGCCAGGAGCGCGCATCTGGATCACGGCGGAGTCAGATTCGAGCGTGTGTAGTGATACTGGATCAGGAGCGCGCCTCGTGTTCTGTTGGAGTGCTTGACCGTCGCCGCCTGCGCGTCTCCAGCGCGCGCATCCACGGAGCGCGGAGTCCAGCGCGCGCAGCTCAGATTCAGCCGCGTGCATGTTCACGCGCAGGAACGCATCTCTACCTGCACGAGACACAGACACACAAGCGCACTCACTCGTGCGGTCAAACGCACACAAATCTGCGCACGAGACACACACACTGTTTTCACTCTTGCAGTCAGACAAAGCCAACGCGCGCGCGCAGACATACACACACCCCCACACACACCTGTTAAACTCTTGTCGCCGGTTCAGAAAACTCTCGCGTGCCGCAGCGCGTGCTCTCAGCACGCATCTTCCTCCTCCTCCTTTCAGTATCAACACTCAAAATAAACCCGCCCGAGTCCGGCTTTGACTGACAGCTCCATCCACCAATCAGAGTACAGCCCTGCAATGGAGTAGGCCAGTCAGAAGGCAGATGTTTTATACTGATTCAGATTTTAGCTGATTCCAGCTTAGATTCATCAGCTTACTTCAACCTCATTAGCAGGAATTGCGTTGTGGTGCTCTGTTAAAAAAGATGGTTCTTCAAGGGTTCTTTAGTAAAGTGGTTCTATTTAGAAAAATAAACACTCAAATACCATTGGCATGTCTAAACAGTTGTATGAATGGTGACATGGTTCCTCAGATAAATGGAGAACATACAGTTCTATGAATATTTTTTTTCTATGAATATAAAATTTCTATTGTTATAAGCTTCTTATCATAGGAGCAAAATACAGAATTACATTTTAACTGAGCTGGTGAAAATGTTTCACCAGTTAAAATCCATTATGACAAAATAGGTATATTCTCACTTTTATTGTGTCTAATTAACCTGAATAACTAATAATTCAGTGTTAGTTTGATGTTTTAAAAGTTATCTTCATGTTTACAAGGGCTATAAATCTTTTAATGCTTTTATTAATCTTACTGTTAAATGTAAGCCATCCCAAACCCAGATTAAAAAGTTTAAAGTTTACTTAAATTTGCTTACTGTTTAAAAATTGCAGTTTCTAAATGGAAGGAACTGCCGGTTTTATTTTTTACCTACATTAACAACAACAGTGTCTTAAGCTTTAGAGGTGCAAGTTATATGATTTATATTTTAAAATGTTCCAAAATTCACAATATGTCAATTACTGAAGTTAGCATGCTAATCAGCCAGCACTGATACTAAGTTACTGCAGTATCAAGTTGTATTAGTCCAACATAAGAGGACGTAGTAATAGAACTGCTGCCTCAACAGCATTTTCTAATCTCTTAACCTTGATTTATAGTAAACAATTGCAATTTTTTGCAATTGCAAAACCATAGTCACAATACAGGTCAGAAGACATCGTGTGTTGGATTTGTGGAAAATCAAGCATGCAGTGGCACACAATATAAGTCCCTCACATTTCTATTATAACACCTGTATATACAGAACCATAAACACTAATACTGTGCTATAACGTTCTTAAAGGAATCTTAAAACAGCACCCACAAAGGGTTCCACTATTCTTAAAAAGACAAATAACTCTTTCGGTACTATTTAGAGCCCGTTTTGCTAAGGGACTATAAATATTTGAGAAGGACAGCTGGAGATTCTTGATAAATATTGATTTTATATTATATACTTAAGTGATACTTAATGGGTGCCATTAAAATCTGGTCAGTTTCAAAGTTTCAATGAAGTCTAACTTTATGCTAAGTCTATCACATAAAATTATTACTCTAATATTTCATTATTATAGCACTTTTCTTCTTCTTATGCTTAATAAGTGATCACTACATTCTAAATACTTACTGTTAATCTTGTGATATAATACAGTACACATTCATGAACAGTGCAGTGAACACAGTATAAGGAGATTTTCTGTCCTATTCCGCCCCCTAGTGTCCAACATCCTGGTAATTCCCTTTTATAATTTAGATGGGTTTATGATTATGTTGACGGAAGAGGCTAAAAGTGGTTGTAACATCATCATATAAAATAAATATTAAATACTCAGACGTCAGTTACCTTTTTTAAGTCCTCTTTTCTCAGATATGGTCACATACATACAAAGTCCACTGCAGATTGTCCTTGGACATATATGTGTTACTTTGTGATGGAAAGCACTACAGAAAAGCAAGAGTAAAAAGGGTTTTTAGTGAGAAACCTGTTACATACAGTGGCAATGCTCTCTGTATCTGATTGCTTTTAAAGCAAAATAATAATTCAGCTCTAGCCACCTGGAGACACAGAAAAAAACAGATGATTTACCTATCTAGACATGCCAACTTGGCTTAGATCCAGAAGTCTACAAAGTTGATACGTCAAGCAGGTCAACTTAAAGTTCCATAGTGAGTAACAACTTTATTTTGTGCTGATATTAAGAAAGGAAGTAGCTAGTACAGGTAATGTTAACTACTAGCATAAATAGCTAAGTAAACAGTTTGAGGATCGATTATTTTCCTGTATTTTCCTGCGATTATTACTCGCTGTAAACCAGCCAATCAGAACAGAGCTCATCAAATGATTCATGAGCTCACCAAAAAGGGGAAAACGGGCTAATTTAATTCTAGGCTCAAATCATAGGGTGTAAATGGGCGTGCAAAACCGCATGTTTTTTTTTTTTACCACGACTAAAGTCACATGTCTTCTCCTCAGACAATTTAAAATGCTGAATAGATGCATTCTATAGCACCTTTAAACTAGGCGAAATCACAAATTAAGGAATGTCTGGATACTTTTGGACATATAGCCCCCGCAGCTAGAGTGACACAGTCTACTTACCATTACTACAAACTAATGTTAAATAGCTAGCTAGCTATCCTGGCCGTCGTGAGGACATAAAGTAGTGGGTGAATTTGTCGACAGCTTGTTAGCTGGTACAGTTATCACTACTTCTACCTGATACTCCCTTGAAATACCTACATTCGTACGTCGGTATAAGCTCAGCTAGCCTGGCTAATTCCAGAAGAAAGGGTCTGTCGTAACGCTGCAAGATTACTACTATAAGCATAAGCTGTTACCAGAAAATTTAAATGGAAAAGACCTCAAATCTTAATGTCTCGTTTATTAATTGCTTTTAGTCTGTTTGTACACAATGTAAGCACGTTTAAATAGAAAACTAAAAATTATGTGTTAGAAATTATAACGACTAAAAAGGACGAAAAACGAAGCGTAAACACAAATAAACTGTTCCCCCTCCACGCCTCCGTAGTTAACACATGAAAACCCGTGGAAAACGAAACTTAAAATAACAGCTTATAGAACCAAACCCGTCCGCGGCCCCGGTTCAGTAATTAGCCAGCTTCTCTGATCCGTTAGGTTTCCGTTACATTTTGAATTTGAAATGAGAGCGCGAGCGGCGCAGCAGTGACGCAGATCTGTCACAGCTACTGGCTTGGTGTGAAACGGGAGATTGTAGACACTCAAGATTTCTTTACAGTGGTGATGATCCCACACCGATCTGCCCATACACTAAAACCACCTCCTTGTATATACATTCAGTGTCGATTTATTAAGCTTACTTTACCATATAGGAATATTTTGTAATTTTACAATCACATACTGTGGTCCATAACACTGTACTTCAATGACCAGGACCCCCATAGGACCACCATAAAGCAGATATTATTCTCAGCACAGCAGTGATACGGACATGGTGGTGGTGTCTTAGTGTGTGTGGCGCTGCTGCTGATAAAATGGACCGTAAGTGTGGACAGAGGGATTTCTACTTAATGTTGAGCGGACAAACATAATATAATGCGAGGGCCTGCAGGTTACGGGCTCTTTAAGTGTTTCTTGATTCCGCGTCGGTCCACTAGATGGCGGTATATGCGTAAATCCCAACGATGACATAGAAAACACGAACGACGTCACAACAACAACAAAGTTTAGGGAGTGACCGAACAGTTTACAGACAGGCATATCGGCAGACAGTCAGTCCGACTTCCTCGCTCAGTCTGTCTGCTGCGATGTGGGTCTCTGTGAGCTTTGCTCTCCGCAGGCTATATGTATATGTAAGTTCTGCTGTTATGCTTCTGCTGCTGTTGGCCCAGTTCTGTGTGCTGAAGCTGCTGTCCGTGCTGAGTCCCGCTCTGACCCGGAGGATCATGCTTCGGATAGGGGAGCTGACCACCATGACCCGCAACCCGCTCTTTCGCTATGAGGACTGGGCTCCATCCTTTACCACAGCGCGGTTCCTGGAAGCGGTTCTGCAGGGCTGGTGGAGCTGTTTGGGGGATTCTGCTTTTGAGGGCCATCGGGCTCCGGACTGCCCCCTTATAACCCCGGAGGGGGGTAGAACCAGTGTTCATCAGTTTATTCGAGGTAAACAACAGAAGAATTTTATGCTTATGAATTTGTCTTAAATTGTGCTACAGTCACTTCATAGTGCACTACAAGAGTCACTTCATATAGTGCACCAGCTAGGGAGATCTACACACTTGAAAAGGTGGTTCTTTAGTAATGGCAAATGTTCTGTATAGAACCTTGAGTCATATTTTGAACCATTCCATACTTCCAAGCTAAAAAGGGTTCTTCGCATTTAAAGACAATATGTCCCATGAGGCACCAAAAAGGGTTCCTTGACATTCTAACTACAGTAACAACTAAGTGTTGCTGTGTAGAACCATGTACATATATGTAATGGGCACCAAATGTACGTGTTACATATACATTCTCCATCAAGCTGAAGAACCATATCACCAAGAACCCTTTTGAAAATTGCTTGTCCCGAAAATGGGTTCTTTTTATTGTTTACTCATTTACTTTTTTCACTCTCACACCAGGTTATTCACTCACTAACTCCCACACCCACTCCCTCCTTCCTTTATTTAATCATTCATTCCATTGCTCACTCTGTTAATTTCTTCACACAGTCTCTCTCACTCATTCACACACTTTCATTAGTTTGCTCCATCATTGTCATTGTATTGCTCCAGTCTCTCACTCTCTCCTTCTTTACTTATTCACTTCCTTTTCTCCAACGCCCTCCTTCATGTCCTTTACCCACTCACCTTTGCACACACCTTCCATTCCTTGCTCTGACAATAACTCACTCACTCACTCACCTTCCTGCCTTGTTAACTCCCTTTTTGCTTCTGTCACTCATTTCTTGTTTTTTCACTCATTAATTGACACTTGTTATTCACTCACTAACTGCCTCACTCCTTCAATTATTTAATTTCTTGGCCTCTCCCTTTATTAATTTACCCTTTCTACCCCTTACTCACTCATTTATTTATTCATTTATTCATTCACCCATTCCCCATGAATTACATTCATTTCATTTGTTCCTTCATTCGTCACATCATTTGTGCTCTGGCCTTTTCTCTGCAGGTAATCGTCCACTTATCCTGAGTTTTGGAAGCTGCACCTGACCACCGTTTCTGTTCAAACTTGACGAGTTCAAGCAGCTTGTCAGGGACTTTGGTGATGTGGCAGATTTCCTTGTGATTTACATCGCTGAAGCACACGCCACAGGTAACCCTCTCAACCTTATTTGTTAGACCAGGACACAGCTGATTTAGTTAATCAATAACTCGTGAGATCAGTTACCTAGTAAATAATCTTACTCCTGTATATATATATATATATATATATATATATATATATATATATATATATATATATATATATATATATATATACACACACATATGTGTGTGTGTGTGTGTATATATATATGCACTTTAATACAAATGAAGAATGCAATAACTGCAAAAAAATAAAGTATGAGTTGCTATGAACATATCATCTAAAAGATAAATATTTAAATCATTCATTTATTCAAGCATGTAGTTTCAGTGTTGCTCCAAAAGTGTTTTGTTGCCATCTTGCAAGTAAAGTTTTAAACCATGCTTGCTTATTTCTGTTACCACCGCCTGCTTTTGCACATGCAATACGCTGAGAAATCTGAAAGAAATCAAATGTACTTAGAAACCTAATTACTAAGCTGAAATCTAGATTTCTTTATCTGTTTTCTTAATCAGATGTCTAAACCTTTATCCGGTCTTAGATATCTGAAACTTGCATGACTATGTAAATAATCAGATAACTGCAATAATCATATTAAGTTAGTGTAAACATATAACATGTTTATTCATATATAACAGTGTTCAATAACGTGTGCTAATTCATTAGGCTATTTACAAGCAACAAAAAATATTATGTACATTGCACTACTGTGTAATAGTTACGCCAGTCACATTTGTTTTCAGTCCTAAACCAAATCTGTGAACTAATCTAATTGAATTTCTGCGAGGTCAGAGACTTAATAATAATAATAATAATGACTTATGTCTCCATAGATGGCTGGGCCTTTGCCAACAACGTAGACATCAAACAGCACAGGAGCCTGCAGGAGAGACTGGCTGCAGCACAGTCCCTGATTAAAGAAAATCCACTATGTCCTGTAGTAGTGGATGAGATGAGTGACATCACGGCCAGCTGTTATGGAGCCCTGCCTGAGCGACTATACGTCCTTCAGGGAGGAAAGATCATCTATAAGGTAAACACCTCTTAAATTAGAGCCTAAATCCATCCAGTCGCTACAACAGCTACAGACTTTTGTTGTAGCACTGAATTTAATGCCCAAATGGCTTCTAAGTGTGTTAGTGGCAGTGGTAAATTTTCCCTTTACTTTAAAACTTTGTACTTTCCTTTTACACACTTCCTTTAACTCCAGTTCTCAATAACAAATGCAGAATATTTCCATTTACAGGTTTACACAGATTCAGTTCAATTACATTAAATGTGTAGAACTACTTATTTTACATTTATTTGTCCGTCTCGCCATGTCTCTATCTAATTCAGAGGTCCTCTGGTGGACTTTGGGTGGACTGTGATTTTGCATTTGGAACTAGAAGCATGATGGTGAAACTGGGTCAGAGGCGGTGTCAACAGGCCTTTTTTTTATTGCTGGCATGTTCAACAGCTTATATAGTCGACGTTAAACAAAATCTGTGTCTCAAATTGAGGATGTTTGTAGTGCTATAGCCATGTTAGATTAATTTATTTCTGTGTTCTAGCCTGAAATGTGACTGAAGTTGAATACAGCTGGAAAAACTCCAGTACTCCAACAACTCCATAATCTTTTGTAAACAACATCGGCAAGGATGGATACTCAGATTTTTGTTGTTTTCTCAATTTCCATTAACATAAAAGCCAGTCTGAGCCAATCTCTTGCATGATATCCTCTTTGGGAATACTGAGCTTGCTCCTTATAGCTAGCAGTAGTCCCAGAGTTTTTGTGTGTAATGTGTTGTAATACAGCATTGCTCAGCTCAGGCAAGAGGTCCCCGTTCCTCTAAACTTACATAACACCACAACAGCCGTTTCAGAGTGACAATGGCAGTGACACCGTTTTAGTACTTTTAGAGTATGGTGCAATTGTTTACTTTAACTTCATTACAACTAGGTCATTGAAGGCATCAGACGAATGTTTATTGTTACAATGTATTATTTTATATTTTAAAAAAGTTTGGAAAACTATAGATTCAGATAGAGCCATAAATTATACAATAAAACTTAACAAATAGCAATAACAGTACAGTCTTTCAGGATGCAATGTCAAATGTTTCAGATGCTTTTAACAGACATGAAATGACCAAAAAGTTGTGGTTAATTGCCATTATTATAAACAGTTCATTCTTATGAGCTGGAGGAAAGAAACTGAAGTGTAAACCATAGGTTCAGTTGACTCATGTTTGGGTCAGTTCTTGTTTCTGGACGCAGAATGGAAAAACATGTTTATGATTATAAGCCATAATTAATTAATGTATTAATCTGGGAAAAAATAAATATCTCTGATTTTTCCAGTATCTTGCTGAACAAGTGTAAATTGGCACAAAATTCATTTGCACCAGTGCAGCACTATTTGAGTGATCTAGCTGGAAGTAATTGCTTTCTGTTGTGACCTGGTATTGATTTTTCTAGAGCATAAGAACATACTGTATATGTATATGTTCTAAAGAATTGTTGTACAAATGGTCGCACTCAGAAGGAATCATACAACAGGAAACTTGGTGGCTAGGTTTGACATTGTAAGACAAGTTTATGATTAAGTTTTATGCCTGCATGCCAAGCCAGGCAAAGACAGGCCTTATCGCTGTACCTGACTGACTAACTAGCCACGATTACAGACATTCAATGAGCAGTGATGCCCTCCATAAGTCAGTTACTGCCAGCACCATTGACAGACGGCTGCATGGCCCAAGACTAGATGCACACAGACAGTTTCAACAAACCCTTAACACCACGTCAGCATTGAATGCAATGTCAGACTGTCCTCCCGCTTTTTTTCGGGGTGAAGACGACCAATGAATCTGTGTGTGGTGGCACCGTGATCAGCACCAAAATAAAATTAACTGTTTGTTGTCACGTGTCACATGTCCAGATAACTTGGTGTGCTTCCACCTCCACCCCTGCCACAAAATCAGCGGGAACTGTGTAAGAATATTCCAGCTGCATGGGACAGATTATCGCAGGGCACCATTAGAAACCTCTACAAGTCCATTCTAAGATGTCTGGCTTTGTACATGTAGCTCAATAAATATTGTCCTTATCAGTCTAAATCTTGTGTTTGGTGATGATCAGAGCATGTTGTCTACAGTGTCTAATATGAAGTACAGTATATAGTGTAAATATATATTACATAATATACGCATGTCCTATAATGTAAGAACATGATTTGTTAATTAAGATGAATGGAAGGTTTAATAGATGCTATTAATTTCTTTCTTCCGTCTAGGGAAGCAAGGGTCCCTGGGGTTACAGTCCAGAGGAAGTACGGAAGGTGCTGCAGAAGATGACCTAAGATGGGAAATACGAGGGAGATGGGAGAGAGCTGTCTTGGCAGGCTTCGTTTTTGTCACGCAATCCATGCTCTAATGGTTTTGCTAATCTGATCTCCGACTATCATAAATAGCAATACCTGGTTGTTGTAGGGTATTCTTGTTCTTGGTTCCTTTTCTAATGTATTATTGTCTTCATTGAGAGTTTGTTACAATGTCTTATCTAATATTGTAGCTGTGTTTGTTTGTGATGACTACAGATGAAACCGTTTGGCCTCTGTAGTCTGATATGGAAAAACACAAACACAAAATTATTTAATGACGTTTAGCAACATTCTTTGATCAAAATTCTTACTCATGGATGTTGGAGTTGACAGTGTTGTACCTATGAGTAGTCAGAGTGATTTTTTTCACAAAATAATTTTTATAATAGCCTGATTTAAACATAAAATGATAAGGTAATAGATTATCAAAATGGACAGTATTGCATTTCATCCTTAATTGTGTAGTACCTTGTTTGCAGATGTCTGCGTACACTGTGTTGATAAACTGATTGTGGTAAAACACATAAGCTCAAAAATGCTAACAAGTAAATAACATTAGTAAATGTAGATAGTTCATTACAGTGTTGATGAATTTAAATTAGACTGTAGTCAATTTGTGGGTATAGGTTTCTTATCAATGGACCCGCATTTATGGAGCCTTTATTAATAAAGGGGCGTTTGTTACTTCAAACAGTGGTTCACAGCACTTTTCTTCGATCCACTGCAGTGACTCTCTGTGCTTCTGTCTTGTTGTAAAACTTACATGAAGTTTACAGTGGAAACCTTTGGAAGCTTTAAACTGATGATTGGTTGTGTGCAAGATCTATGCAGTAAAGGTGTCTTGATGTTTTATTCTGAATAAAGCAATCAAAGGTTTTACATTGTGGATTTATCTGCCGTCATTGTTATGGTACAAAAAAGCTTTTACTCTTAAAAGAACAAGCATGGGTTGACCTATTAGGGACAGACTTTACATGGCTTGTTTAAAACTGTTTTCCTCCGCATATTTTACTTCCATACTTGCTTTATTTTTGAAGCTTCTTTACTCAATAAGATTTCTTGGCTTGTTTGGTTCCTCCGCATATTTCTTCCTACTTGCTTAAGTAAGCTTCTTACTTAAATTTCAGTTCCACCTTAAATGATGTAGTAGTTACAGTCTAGTGAATATATTGTACCAGAATGTAACTTCTGTACTATTGTGTAATTCAATCAATAGCAATTTTATAGCAACTTTATTAAAGAATGCTTTAAGAACCATTTCCAACTCTTACATTTGAAAAAAGTAGCATGTAGCTTGAGTGCAAAACGAAAATAATCAGATACATGTCAGAGTTAAATGAGCAATATGTAGTATGACATTATTGATGTATAAGATTTTTAGTTTGGAACTAATTTAGAACTGTTCCCAAATGTGCATAGAGTCAGAGCACTTTTACACATCTAGCCATTACACTTATCATCAAAAGAATAATTGCACTCAGAAGGAAGAAGAAAGCAAAGCTAGAATGAAGATGAATATTACCAGTAATCAGTTCTTTCTATAAATCATGATAAATTTAGACTGATATGGCCAATATTTATTGAGAAACAGTGTCTCTCAGTATGGCGTTGGAACACCAATAAGGCCCGTCCTTGCTTATGTCACATGCATCATTTGTCTCATAATGTCAAACCTACCCAGCAAGTTTCATTCCTGTGGGTTGAGTCCTTCTGGGTCGCTGGGTATTTGTGCACCTATTGCTTTGATGATTGTGATGATGAGTGCAAATAACCTGTTGTAAAATATTCTGGCTATTTACATTTGGTGTCTTTAAATAGTTAGTAAAAGGAAACTCACCACTGACACGCCACACATCACTCCCAGTTTCCCCCTCCTTCTTCCAGGTGCCAGTAGTCTGTTCCCAGCCTACTGAATGTTTGCCAAACTCCTGTTTATTCCAGCTGCTGCAGAACTTCCTAAACAGCCATCTGGACGGAGTGCCCTGTGACCCCCCGCTCAGCCAGCCTGCTGGTCCAGGTGTTAAAAAAGAGATTTGGATGCTGGTCCACATGGTGTGCCCTGCGCAGTACAAACTGGTGAGGGTGGGGGTTTTAGGACAGAGGGCAAGCCATTAAGGGGTTGATGGTGGCCAGCTCCTACCTGTGGGACATACACTGAGACATACGTGTCTTATACATACCAAAGTTCCAGACTCAACTGTACCCTCAGCTTGTATGTAGTGCAGTACGGGTAACAAAAGACACCAATACAAGAAAAACACCTGGTCAGGGGTCAAAGCTAGTGCGGATTATTCATTCCCTTGAGCAGGTCAATCAAAACAAATCCATTTTTTTAAATCCCATAATAAAATCCACCTGTACAGTCCGTGTACAGTGCAGTCTGTAAGTGCCTGCAGTAACTGAATCTCAAATGAACAATGACTGAGGTTGAAGCATGAACTGTCCAAACACTTATAGCCTCCTGAAACAGGAGAGGACAATGGATCATATCTTTCCTGCCTCTGCGGAGATGGCTGGATAGTATTAAATGGCTTCTCCTGATGTTTTGCGGCAGTATTTGCCTTTTGGGGGAAATTTGCAATAAAACTGATAGAACTTTAGAAATGTATATTTTGGGCCTGAAATATTTCTACTTCACTCGTTTTGAATGTTAACTAGATTATTTCTTTCTTGTTTTTAGGAACTAGGTGGAAGTGCCACCTTTATAGAATGTACAGGCTCCCACTTTAGAAAATGGTAAGTTTTAAATTCTCAAAGTAAAGAAATTAACTGTATTATAACGATTTGGTAAACATAGTCACACTCACTGCAGAAAACACAAATATTGCACACTTTCTGTAGTATGTGAAGTTTAAAAGGTGCAGGATGTAAGATTTAGTAGCATTGTGCTGTGAAGCTACAAACTGCAACCAACTAAATATCCCTCCCTTCCCAAGCATGTAATAGAGCTTTCAGTGGCCATCAGGTTTACATTTTTTGGCAATGAGGATTTATGCTGCTGCACTTGGGCTTAAGCCTGGGTTAATACAACACTTGCCAGCTAAACATAAGGTCTTTCTTCCCCTCTAAATCTAGTGGGTTTACGACACAGAGAGCTACAGTTGTAGTCCAGCTTCAGTAAAAAGCTTGTGACCACTGGGGGGGGGGGGGGGGTGGTAGATAGGACTTCTTCCCTCTGTGGTTAGAACTCTGCAGGAAGGAAGAGGAATGGAGACCACTGCCATAGAGCCACCAAATTCAAACTGTTGCCTAAACATTCAAAATGTGAACCATACTCTCTACAGTCAGTGCATAGCTTGCCTGTTCTGGGCAACTGTAAAAACACAGTGGCTCTGCATGACTGCCTCTTTTGGAAAATGAGTCACATATACAGTATGTAGATATTAAGGCTCATTCTAAACGAACAAATAATATAAGGATGTATAATTAGAGGTCATTTATACACCAATGAAAACAGAGTAGGGTCACTGAGGTCACACATGCTAAGTGGCAAAAAGACCAAATAAGTGGTAGCATTAATGTTGAGTGTGATTACCATATTAGATGGCTTTGTGCTTTCACGGCAAATAACTGAGAACAGATTCAAGTAGAATTCTGAGAGATCATTATACAAACGGCTGGGATATATCTACCTCTCGCACACAAGGCTTCCTATTTGCCAGCTTCCACCTTAAAATGTGCTATAGTTACATTGCGGCACTTCAGGCCAGTATGTAACTGCTGCACAATTTAAAGGTAGAACTGAAAAAAATAAAAATCCTGACTTCAGCTTCATATGGTTCACTCCAATTTGCTGAAACAACTGGAATCCAGGCAACGAAACATGAATTTGCAGTTGCCATTTTGTGTCTGGTTTGCATTATGCACTATATTGATAGTCATCAGTTAAGTACAGTATTTAGCATCTTTCATTTCCAGTGATATTCAGTATTAAGGTTTTTTGTCAGCATTTATTAAAAACATCCATAATGATGAATCTGTGTTCTACAAAGGTTGGATGGATAGACAGTGTTAGCTAGAACAAAACAAACCCAGTTTTCTTTATAATGGGAACGCCATACAGCGGGTTTACTTGGCCAGATAACATGGTAGATTTGAAAGTTCTATTGATGACTACGAGACTTTGTTACTTTACTGTTGAGTCCAGCTGCCTTTAATTTAAAAAGAGTATCAGTTGTTCCATTACCGGTTTCACCCTTAAGCGCAGCCCTGTTGCAGTATGTTTTGCCGCTCTGAGGGCGACTGAGGGGGTGTATTCCAGAAAGAAAGTGACGTCAATGCAATCGATTAGTTTGGCCCCACAATAACGTACAGGTTTCGTTCAGCTATCTGATGCTAAACTGTTTAGAGGACATGTGAGAGTGCACAATCCAGTGACTAGAGGGGTGTTAAGAGAGAAAAATCACTGTGGCAAGTGGAGCTTTTATTTATTCACCACTGAGCCATAATCAAGTTTAGCTTCCCCCACCCCAGCTGATTTTTGTATCAGCACCGCCTACTGGAGAGCTCCCACACCACCAAGCAGTGAGCCCTCTAAACAGATGAAACATGTTTGTTCAGCCATTCAGATGAAGAATAGAAATCTGAGTCATCATTTTTAAATACCACAGTTTTACTGTTATACCGCCCAAGCCTAGGTTGGTCAAATTGATCACAAATCCCTGGAGGGACTGAAATATACGGATTAACATTAACACCGCACCACTTACAGTGACAGTTTTCAGTCAATCCATTGTGCAGAAGTGAAGAGACTGTCCAAGTGCCTTATGGACCGCACTGTGTTGCCTTTAAAGAAATTAAAGCTGTACTCTTTAAAATTCTGCATTCTGTAATCTTCAGCTGAAGCTCCTACTGCACACCAGACACACTTTCTTTACAATATTTACATGTACGAACGTATGAAAAGGACAAAAACCAGCCAGAAAGGAGCCAAATAATTTAGTCGTCAATATATAAACAAGCATTTTTGCCCAAAGTATGATGTACAAGCTAACAAAAGCAGTGTAAAACAACTTCTAAATGTAGAACCATTACCAAAAGGTCTGTATAAATAGAATAACTTACGATTCTACCTGTAACATGAGTGAGTCTGGCGCCCCTCCAGCAAAGTCTAACACAAAGCAAATCTGAAAGCTCACTACTGGGTCTGTTTTACACCAGCAACTTCCCTCCGGTGGGGGGAGGAGGATTGGGTTGGGGGGGCTGGGGGTGGGTGAAAGCTACAACTTTAAATGACAGGCCTTTTGGAAACCATTATCAATAAAATCAGACCATTATCAAAATGAAACAATTGAGGCACATGGTAGTGATAAAAAACAAAAACGAAG
Source organism: Prochilodus magdalenae (assembly GCA_024036415.1). Lineage (NCBI taxonomy): Eukaryota > Metazoa > Chordata > Actinopteri > Characiformes > Prochilodontidae > Prochilodus > Prochilodus magdalenae. The sequence goes on along the minus strand of JAMWET010007653.1, from coordinate 2,238,876 downwards.
AAGAAAAAAACAAAACAAAAAAAACCAAACAAAACAAGGTGATATGGGTACTGTATACCATCACAAATTCAGCATAACAAGTAATCGATGCTACAAATGGCCAAACACATCAGTGGGAGAGACAAAGAGGCGAGTGTTTGGAGGTTTCTCAGAGTCCGTCACTCGTAGGTAGTTTTTCTCGTCCAGCTCTGATTGGACTGATGAATTATTCAGAGTTTCAGAGAAAAGGGTTTGAGACAGCAGTTCAAGAGCGATGAAAATGGAATCAGTGCAGGGGGGAGGGGGGAAGAAAAAAAAAAAAAAAGGACTGCTTTCTTCCTCGGTGTGGGAGCTTAAAGTCAACGCAGTTATTCCTTGAAAGCAGCTGCTTATAATACTTGCCCAAAAAACAAAATAATAATAATAATAATAATAATTATAACAATAATAAAAAACTACAACAGAGTGTAAAGAATTCAACTACAACTGTAAGCCTTCCTCTTCAGAAAGACCATATTATTCTTATCATCCGATGTGTTCTGCAAAACACCAAAACAAAAACAAAAAACAATTAAAAAGGCAATAAAAACACACGGTGAGATCAAGGCCACGTATGAGAGTTCAGTGTCCAAGGTATCGTGAGGATGTTACAGAACACGTAAACCATGCTGAGGATGGCAGACTGGCTGAAGAAAGGTGAAAGATGCTGTTTCCTCTGCTTTTTTTTTTTTTGCTTTTTTTTTTTCTGCGTCTACAACATCCAGCGATCGTGTCAGAACCATAATAAGCTCCTTCTTTTACGAAGTTGGCCTTGGAGGAGTAAAAGAGGGGGGAAAAAAAAGAAAGAGAAAAGAACTGTTCCAGGAGGTTCGAGTCACGTTTCTGTCTGGTCACAGGGGTGTGGGGAAGGGGAGCGGATGTTTGTTTATAATAAAAAGTAATAATCAAAAATCAGTGATATTGCAGGAGACCACTGGTGAAAGCAGAGGCAGTTGCACGCGGCCTCGAGGATCCTGTACATGTTTCTCTGTGTCTCTCTGTAATGGATGGCCAACTGTGAGGGCTTCCCCAGGGCAAGGAATCACATCTCACACGCTCATGGTCATAGAGGGAGAGTATTGCTGCAGAAAGAGAGAGAGAGTGAGAGTTAGAGAGTGAGAAAGTGAGATTATTATTGTTATCTGAGGCAGAGAACAATAGCCATGCTGGCTATTAAAACACCTGTTCACAGCCTCTCTTTTTATTTAATCAGTTATCTAGAGATATACATCAGACATAAATACACATCTACAGTTGGGTGATATGATATGGTTTATCATGATAAAATGTCAGATGTCAGATTTGTTCACAGTAGTTGTGACAGGAATCACGTACCACAAAGTTTTTGCATGAACGATATGCCACAGACATTATTCGATGATGGTTGATAGGTTTGGCTTTTTTTTTTTTATAAACACATTCACAATAGAAAGATCTGCAGGGCAAAACTAGTTACCCACAGGAAACTTCTACCGCCCAACACCTTTAACTACTATTTTAACAACATTCCATACAAAATCTCAGAAGACACGTGTAGGTGCACTGAACACTTTAGATCAATGAAATGGCTATATTTGTGTTGTAGACATGACGACCCCTGGTTCCCATCAACGCCACGATATAGAAATCTGAATTCACACCAATGAACTGTTCACCAAGTAAACTGGTAGTTGTTTAGAACATCTAATAACAGCTAACTAGCACCACTAATAGAGCTAAACTCTGCTCATCTATCAGATGCTTATTCCTGAAAAAGTGAAGCAAAACTAAGTGCGAGCGCACTCACATTCTCATTCTGGAAGGAGTGTAGGTAGCTGCCTCCAGCATCATCATCTCTGGGGGTGCCCATATTGTTGCTCATGTTGCTCATGTTGTTGGGGGAATTCTGGACGATACACAGACAAAAGACATTCATCAGTGAGGAAGATTTAAATACTGATAAATAACAGCCATTACAGGATTTAGGTTTGAATCCGCATCATTTTACAGCTGCTCTAAACAAGTCTCATGCCAGAAAGACAATTACCTTTGGAAGTCCGTCCAAGTCTCCAGAACCTAGAGCGGCCAGGAAAACAGCAAACGGTTACACACTTTCCCTATAAGTGTGTCTATTGTTTTGCATGAATACAAAAAACCTTCCTTACATGTGATCTGGTAATCATCACCATACACTGCAGCCCTTCTTAACAGAAACTATATAAAGCTATTCAGATTTATGGATGAGGTACGGAAAAAGACTTGCCTCCATTCATATGCATTGGGTCCATTCCAGCCATGGCCCCTAGGGGGCCCTCTGAGCCTGGACCTATGGGGAACTACACATGCAACAGAGAAGAAAGGCCAAATGCCGTCATCAGGTCAAGGCCAAACATTTGACACGGTAGCAAAGTAAAAGCAGAAGAGCGCAGCACACCGATATATGGATCAGAAGTACCCCAGAAATAGTCCATTACACCAGTCAAGACATGTGTGGTGTCTGAGGTTAGCTTTTTTTTTTTTAGTTTTGCACTGGAGATATGAGGCTAATGTAGAAGCCCACCAACTCGCACTGTTTGAACTGCACGCTTTGCATTGTCTTATGTTGCAAATCAAATTTTCTGCCCGACTATTGTCTAGTCCATTACAATTTCCTGCTGTTATGCACCTAATCCAATTAAACAAACTTACGTTATTTCGGCCACCTCCTCCTGAGTTCATCATGGTGTACAGGTTTTCACTCGAGTTGTTGGAGTCTGAAAGCAAGAGACAAAACAGATTTACACAAGGCTGTAGTTTATTATTTGTTGGCTTTGATGAACCACTAACAAAAGTGATGGAGTTAGTTGGAAGGCTGGTGAGTCACAGACCTGCAGGGCTCGGGACAATTCCAGGAGTGCCTGGGGGTCCACCTCCTTGTGGTCCCTATTGAAAACAAACAAAGGTTAGTACATCCACCTGTCCTTAACTCAAAGAAGTTTAAGCTCTGTCTACAGACTAAGGCATCACGATGTGAGGGGTGAGGATAATGTACTTACCCCATAGGCGCCAGGAGAGGGCGAGGAATATGGCATCTGAGAACAACAGAAACAATTAGGCTATTACAGCTACATAGAGCCAATACAGCTACATCCAAAAATATTTTTGAGGTAAATAATTTCTAAACAAAGCACTGGACTGGAGGGAAAAAGACTCACATTGTTAGCGTTGGGATTAGGCCACGGAGGCCTGCCGTTTCCAGGACCCCTAAAAAACACAAAATAATTTAATAACCTCTCAACTGTAACAACTATAAAGGATTAATAATTTCAGAAAAATAAAAAAATTAACATTTATTTAAATTACTAACAGCATACAAACTATAGGTTGCACCGGCTAGGCGACTTTACTGCACCTCAGTGAAGCTTTATAACAAAGGAGTTGCAGATCATGTGATTATGACACTAAAAACATGGACGCCTTAGGAAACAACAAGCAGCTAGCAGTGTGACCCAGGGCTCAGTAGGAGGAGTAAAACCTTACGTTCCAACATTCCTCCGCTACTACAGTAAGAGGTCACGTATGGTTAGAGAGGCAGCGTAAAGCCATATAATTCTGTAGTCTGATACTGGTATTGTCAGAGATACAGCACTCAATTTGTCTGGCCCGCCAGACCTATACCACAGGCAAGCATCTCAGCAAGGCCACCTAAGGCACACCTAAAACCGATACATATTTGAGAGATTCCACAACCTGTAGCTCCCGTTCCCTGAGGGCTGGCAAGGTGATGCAGTGCCCATTGGAAAGAGAATAGTAAGATCTTTCATCAGCAATACATCGACTCAACTTTGGTCAGTTGCACTAATTTATAAGATCACCGTTTGGCACAAGGACTTCAACAATCTGTGCATGATAAAGCTCAATAGAAAAATAAAATAAATAAATAAATAAACAAATAAAAACACCACAATACTGATAACTAAATCTCGACTTCATTCGAAATTCTTACATTGCGACTCCTGGCATGCCTGGACCCATGGAATTGTGTGGGGGTCTCATCCCTCCTCCGAAATTCTGCAATTCCAACATATATTAAATACAACACAAGCACATACAAATGAGAGAAATATTAATACTTTAAAACAGATTGATTTCCAAACCCAACCCCCCCCCAGTCAAACCCTCTAAACCCAGACGCCTCTAAACGCTCCCATACAAAGTTGGCATGGTTGGAAATACACTCACTGATCACAGAGACATTGTTTTAGTGTAGTTTTAAGAAGGCTTTGACATAACGTATTTTTTCAAATCACATACAGTGCATTGTAGGGCAAGATAGTCCCCAGTGCTTCTCAGATTTCCTAAATTATAGGTTCACTGGAATAGTAAATATAATGGCTATATTTGAACCATAGATACAGTGGACTGCTTTAAAAAAAAAATCTGCTTTAAAACAGTGTATCTGGGGTTTGGTCAACAATAAAGATCAAATCTGAACATTAGGTTGTCATACCTGGGGTCCGGGGCCCATTGGCCCCATCCCTCTAGGAACATTCATCCTCTGCATCGGTCCTGCAGAAGCACAGTTGAATAATATCAGTAAGAACAAATACAAAGAAAAAAGGTTGATAGCTTACACATTACACAACACTGAAATATCACAAAGCACAGGAGCAATTTGGGGATTTACAGAAGCATCAGAAGAAACCCACTTCAATCCGTTTTTCCTGGTAATATTCTAATCATCAAGAGTCATACCTGCTTACTAATTACAAGCTAGAAAAACACCTGCACTCGTCTGTAATACGCAGCCGCTGATTGTAGTTTCTCAACAGTCAAGAGACCAAACCATGTTTCTCACCCTGTAGTCTGGGGTCCATGTTTGGGAGCATAGGCTGTGCTGCAGGAACACCTCCCGGAGGCTGCAGGACAAAGTAAAACAATTTAGTCCTCAGAGGAAAAATCTTCAGCATCTTGCTTGAGCCTTAAAGGGGAATTCCAACATTTCTGTACAATTAACCAGACGCTAAGCTTCAAAAGCTCTCTCACAGAAAGTTGTTACAGAAAGCAGTTAAGCATACTCTGCCTGATCTCTGACACACCGTTTTACTATAGATCTGAGAGGGTTCTCGCCTAAAACACACATATGAAAATGCATCCTTTATGGAGGGGTGCAGGCAGGGTGGCAATGTAGTGCCCCACAATCACACACCTCAGCAGACAGGTCATAAAAAGGTCATAAAATGGCCGGATTTGGGGAACAGATGCCTGATTCCTTTCCATCATAACTATCACCATCACTTAATCTGAAATAATTCACTATAATGAACCATTTAAGGTAAAACTACTCTGAATGGCTTAATTTATACCTGAACACCCGAAAGATGCAGAAGTCTTGATAAATTGGTGGAATTGCCTGTAATTAAAATTCCCATTCCAATACTCTCAGGCAATAAAGCTCACATACAAACATTTTCAATACAAAAAAAAGAAAAAGAAAACCAACACAGGACAGTCAATATAACAGAAGGTTGTCTGCTTAAAACACACAGCAGTGAAGAAAGACATTGTAATGTCTCACCTGGTTGCCCATTCTGATTGGGGGTCTTGGTCCTCCACCAAAACGTGGTGACATGAAAGGCTACAATAAATAACAGTTTTAGTCCAGAAAGTTTTGGTTCAAAATGAATACATGAATTTGTAAACACAAAGTAGGTATGCATATCCAGTAATTAAGATTTAGAGGCCCAGTTTCCTAAAAGCACTGTATGGTTGTTATCTTATTATGGACAAAACTATTATTGCCCTATTTTCGTCCCACGTTACTTTCCTTACATCGAGACATTTCTACACAATGTAAAGTAAAAGCATCAACATCAACAAAAAAAAAAAAAAAAAAAAAAAAAAAGAAGAAAGTGGCAAGTGGGAATTCAACTTCAGCCTTGTTTTAAAACTTCAGGGGAGAGTTTGATGATCTGAACATCTTAAATGAAAAACGTTATACTTTGACAGCCTAAACCTAAATTATCAAGAGAAAACTGAGATATTAAGATAAGCCTGTAATACATTTTAACAGCTAGGTAGCACACATTTACACTTAGCTGCCCTTAGCTGTGAGCTGTCCTGATAGCCAGGGCTAACCAATATTATACTGCGTAAATATGACTGTAGGTCTACCATTGTAGGGTCTCTACTGCTCCATCCACCATGCCATTTCTGCACAATGTAAAGGAAAGCTGCTGTTTTTTAAATGTATAAAACACTATTGAAATCTGATAATACATCTCCTAGACACACACAGTAATAAAATCAGCCTGTTTAATCCTCTGTGAAGTTGGAATTTGTTGTGTAAAATTTAGTGTTTCTTTAAGCACCAGAAACTTTTACACAAAATTAAAGTGGAAGAAATACAGTACATGACAAAACTGTGGTGATATGGGCCCTTAAACAACCAGTGAGAGTGTCAGAATGGCTGATCACTAAACCACTCAGTGCTTTCAGATCACGGGTGGACTGGAGGGATACAGCTAGATAGAGAGAGGAGCAAAGAGTGCAGAGCAAGTGAGCCGAGAGGAAGCAGTGTGCAGGGAGGAGTGTGCAGATGTGTGCTGGGGAAGTGCTACCTGGCCGTGAGGTCCCATCATGCTGTTAGGAGGCTGAGCATGAGGAGAGGACTGCGAGCCGGGAGGGCCCTAAAGAGGAGGGGGGGGTGAGAGAGAGAGAGAGAGAGACAGAGAGAGAGAGAGACAGAGAGAGAGAGAGAGAGAGACAGAGAAAAGCAGGAAATTACAGAAAAGGAAGCAAGAGAAAAGAAGTGGAAAGAAAAAAGGACACAAAGAAATAAGCAGTTGGAAGAGACGGAAAATAGTGATACAGAGAAGCAAAGAGAGAGAAAAGTACAAATAAAAGTACAAAAGTGGACAAATAAAAGCAAGAGAAAAGAAACAAATGCAATAGAAAAAAAGAAAGATGCAACAAAAAGAAAAAAGCAGTAGAGGATGAAGAAAAGATTGACAGAGACAGAAAACGAGGCAGATAGAAAAGTGAGAAAGAAAAAAAGAAAGGGGTAGACAGAGAGGTAGAGAGAGGGAGATTGAGTGAGAAAGATGGAGAGAGGAGGAGGGGAGGAGGCGTTAGGCATTAGGCTATTTAAAGAGAGCAAAAAAAATAAAAACACCAAGAACTGCAGGCGCTGATCCAGTTCTACACATACTGGACCAGAACAGGTGCAATAAAGCTCAGTGAAGACGACAAAACGGGTAAAACTGAAAAGCAACCAGAGCAAAGCAAAGCTTCTCCGTGTGGTCAGTTTTAAATGTGTGACCTCACTGTCCACCTGAATAACCACCAGTAACGCCTCCTGTATCACAATATGGACTAAATGCCTGCATAAGATATCACTATATCACATAAGATACTGTTACTAGACAAAGATCAGTTTGTTTCTCACACGGGTTTCAGAGCAGCAGGGTGAAGCAGGACAGGTGCTTCACAGGTCAGGATTAGATCTAGTTCTGGACTAAACTCTCCTGTCAAAAAACAGAACCTCCATTCTAGGTGCAGTGTAGGCCTGGACGAGGCTTATTACCGGCCAGGAAAATGACTCCATATGAATGCAGCTAACGCCTGCTTACAGTGTAGTAAGGGGGTCTAACCTGGAAGAATCCGGGAGGCATCGGACCACCTGGCATTCCCTCACCGGGGGGCATGTTCCCGAGCACCGGACTGGGGGCTGCTGCTGCACTCTGGGGGGAGGAAAACAACCTTGTTACTCAGGCATGAAAACTCCAGGGGAGTAAAAAAGGTGACAAGTTTAGCAAATATTACCGGCTGTAGGCATCATCACCAGCCAGCATTTCTACCTCACACCAGCAACACACTGAAACGTAGATTCAGACATCTGAACTTGTTCTCTGATGATTTCAGGGCTTGGAAACTGCACTTCGGTCATTAGAACATGTACCTTACTTCTGAGACACTCCTGTGTCTGATGGTTAGACAACAAGGACAGACGAGTAAAAGTTCTAAGTTTCAAGATACGCATGCAGCTGGCTCCGTCTGGTTAGTTAGTAACTACAGCTAAGATCACAGAAGCCACTGACGGCCTGCCATCCTTGACCGAACATTAAGGAAAACTCCATTAGCTTTAATTATGTATTTATATGTAGCGAAGTTCTGAATGAAGCAGGCAGCAGTAGCTCACCTTACTCTCATTTTCCATCCCAACTAAATCTGGCGATTTTCACTCAAAATGTAAGCTGCATGAAAGCCAGCTTCATCTTCAAGAGCGTGCAGTATGTTCTTTCCTGACTGACAGTATGTAGTAGACGGATCGTATCAGCAAACTGGATATTCCACTGCTTCCAAAAAAGCCAACTAAAACTTCTGCCAGTTAGCGCCAACGTTCTGCAGACTGCTGTGGTGCTCCAAACTCTTCATCAGTTTGTGAATTTTCCACAGTACCACATATGAAGACAGTTGGGACATCCCTGATCAAATTACATTTTGTTGATTTTGTAGGTGTAATTAAGTAAATAACATCCTCCACAGAGAGCACACTTCTGCACTCGCAATCCCCCACTACTGCTTATTTACTGAATTTAACACACAGCAGGGGACAGAACTTCAGAAATTCAGACATGGTTAGAATATGCCATTGGGGCAGCAGTGCTGCTATTTTATCCTCTCATGCTGGACTGATTCAACCCAATGCTACAGTGACTCACTATCGGCTTGTGAAGTACACAGTGGTATTACAAGACAAGACGGGCAAGGGCTAACTAACAGGGCATGGCAGTTCTCTCTGCAGCACCTAGACATTTTAATATACTTTCAAAACTTACTTCTTCAAATCCTGTAGTTTCAAGTTTATTTTTTAAATGTTTTAAACTGAAAATCTGACCGACGTTCCTTTAAAACGGTTCTACTGGGGAACTTATTTGCCTGGGCCAATGAAGACCCTCAACACAAAACACACAAAAACACACAAAAAAAATAAAAAAAAACGCAACACAGAAATCAGATCTCAATCTTAAACATATAAAAAGTTTCTGGTCCAAGTATTCCGTCCTCATCATCTGCTGGACCATAGTTACTCCAATTCCTCCATAGTGTTCACCAGTTTTACTTACATGCAAGATTATACACCATATTTTCTTCTCCGTTGATGTATACGAACACTGTTGAACTTCTGCCCTATACTGTTGGTAAATAATGTGTAGACTGTATACTATTTGTCCATATATAGTTTGTTTATTGCTTGTATGTTGTAACGGTTGATTACGTGCTCTTGACTATTGCGCATGCGTGCTGAGCTGTAGCTCTCTGCGCGGGACGAAGGAGCTAGTTGTAGCCTAGCCTCCCGTCTGATGCAGCTGCTTCTAAGTTACTCCGGACAGTAATGGTGAGATTTGTGGTTGCTTGGGCCAATAAACGCCACTTCTACCCTGCATGGAGTGTGTTCTGGGTGTGTGTCTTTAGAGAGTCCTGGGACCAGTGCCTTTTCCCGGGTCTGGCTCCTGCACCGCACATTTGCACCCTTACAATGTCGTGTATGTTGTGTAGATTGTACATCTGTATTTATTGCGTATATGTGGGGTCACTGTGCACACTGTGGACTGTTAGTTATGTGTATATTGGTACAGTACTACAGAGACACGAACAGCCGAAACCAAACTCCCTGTGTGTGTGTGTGTGTGTGTGTGTGTGTGTGTCAACATACTTGGCCAATAAACCTGATTCTGAATATTACTCCAGATTCATTCTCAGAGGGAAATACAGTACTGTCTACTGCTCCAACCTGAAAGACAGCTGTTCTCTGCATTAGCATCAAATCTTAAAAAATTTAATTAAACAAATTTAATTTCCTTAAATAAACCACAATTATCAATTCACAAATATCACGTGAAACATAAACGATTATTGTACTTATGAAAGGTGGAAACACCGCGCTGGTGCTGCATCTAACTGAGCACAGATCCTGGATGTGTTCTTGTGGTCGTGTTGTGATCAGCTCCAGACTGGAAGTAACATGATCCTAAATCAGCTCTGACACTCAGACGCTGCTGTATGAGCACAGCTGACGCCCTGTTACTCAAATTCAGCTTTGTAGGATGCACTGCTTATCTCTGTTCTCCTAGTGAAATGCATCTAATTCACACTTTACTTAACACTTAAGATCATAAAGCACTGAGCAATGCAACATTGTGACAGGATAACTTAAAGGGAAATTAGAAATTTACCCAGATCTCTGCAGCCTTATGCTAAACGTTTCAGCGATGACACGTTTTGTGGCTGGAGTGCAGGGTAGCTTCATTGCTAACATGGTAAACAAGTAAAGTCAAAATCAAAAGTCACAATGGTGCACACGGTATGTGTGGGAAAACCTTTGAACTGTCATGACAGTAAAACAGCGTCTGTAAATCCTTGTCACTGATAAGCCAACTCTCTCTTCTCAAATGTTCCACCACTTCATTAAGTACATCTACCTTGTTTCTACACTCAGTGTCCATGTTACCAGCTCCTCTTACCATATAGGAGCAGTTTGTAGTTCTACAATTACACCCCACAGTTCATCTGTTTCCCTGCATACTTTATATCCCTGTTCCTCAATTGTCAGGACCCACCACAGATCTCATAAATATATTAAAAATATACTCAAAATATTTAGGATTTATCACCAGACTACTGAAAAAAATTTATAATAATAATAATAATAGTAATAATAATAATAAAAAATAATGAGAAACGACTGACACTTTGTGAGTGTATGTTTCCAGAACATTAATGCTCTATAATCGGTTTCAGTGCACCAAACAATAGCAGGTAAGCAGTGAAGTGCCTTCTCTTTGTGCATCCAAGAAGTCTTAAATCAGACTCGAGATCAAGCAGCAATTCTGCATGACATGTTTCATTTACTTCATCTCACTTAACATTGCACGTCCTGCGATGCATGTTCTGGGAAAGTGCACCGTGTGATTACGATGCTGAAATGATATATATACACCGTGCAGTGCTAAAAGCCAGCAGCTCCAAGCACTGAGATGATTGACTACATGTGGGTTAAAACAGAACACCTGCAAATGAGAATTTGGGGGGGATGAGAAACGGCATGCACATTCCGAGATCTCTGACTAATCGGCTCGATCTTATGATGTTGGATGAACGTGCCAAGGCTGATCACACCTACAGCATCAGGTCGCACTTCAGTACGACATGTGCGTGCAGGGCCAGTGAGGGAGAGGTGTGAAATACCACAGACAGAGGACAGGGATGGGGACAGCATGCAGCCCAGACCACCACATTTACACCTAACAAGGCACATTTTCTGATCAGCACAGCTCACATACAGCATATCTCTAAACTAGTAATTTCACAAGAGAAGGGGGAAACATTCTTACACCAGAGTGGAATTTAGGGTAAAAGCACATTTTATAATTCCATTTTTTTTTTTACAACATTGTTTAATTTCTACCTTTTTATTCAGTTTTTATGCCAAATTATTAATATTCACAAAAAGTGGTGCTAGAAAAGCTGCTAGAGAAAGACCATGGTCGTCTTGCGAGTTCTTGGGATTTTTAACCTAACATTTAGCGGAACAAGCTTTGAAAGGGTATTTGCACTTTGTTAAAATTCCTTTAGAGGGCAGGCTTCGTTAGTTTGAGCCTAAGCGGAAATCAGTTGGAAGCTCCCAAGTATTGACAGCTAAGAAACCAAGACAGCTAATCAGCTACTTCGCTGAGCTCAGCTCCGGTATTGGCTGCTCAGAATGAGGGGGAGGACAATCACGTAATTAATATTATGCAACAATATAGCAGCTGAACACTAACGCTTACTCTCAATACATCAGCATAGATTTACATGTATTTGCATGTCCATGTTATTTTCATGTTGGGGGTTGAAAATCATCTTGTATGCTGACAGGTCTTTATGATTTTACACACACAAGTAGAGGAACACGCACACACAGGGTGGGGGTGGTTTGTGCGTCAATATATCATGCCAGCAAGTAGGCTCGCATCATCACGCCCCTTTTCCAGGGGAAAACAATCCTGCATCCCACTCAGACGACAGCAAGCCAGACAATGTGTTTCTGATTTCGTGTTTTGAAATACCTGGTATGAATGAATAACGCTATGCTGAAGAGTTGCTGTGTGGTCGTTTATATTAGCAACAAATTAAATAACGCTGATCTCTGATTTCTCCCCTGCCGTATCCTGGCTGGGGCTCACAGCCAGGTGAGTTGTCAGCGTGCAACGTTAATGCTAGCTAGCATATTATTTGTAGAGTAGGACTAAATGTAAAATATCTGATGTGATATTACTAAATATCACAAGTAAATTATTTGCAATTTCAACAGAAGAATATTTCATTGGTGATTTGCTGAGCTGGAGACTCAATAAGATAAAAATAGATGTCCGGGTAGGAACCTCTGGCAGTTCAATGGGGTTACTGCACCAGTTTGATGCTGGAAGACTGAAGGGACTTGAGATGGAGTAAACAGACACTGTCTGCATCGGTTTTTACATTAAATTATTAATTAAAAATCCATATTGTGTTTTTGATAAACATGATATTGTAACACTCAGGCGTGCCAATATTTTCCAACACTCCTAAAGGACACTAATTCAGTTTTAGTGGTTGTCTACTGGGTTTGCATTGTACTGCCATTTTACATTACGGTGAGGATCACTTGTTTTCTCCAGAGACAGAGACAGAGAGAGACACTGGTATATGCTTCAGCTTTACAGTAAAATGTGCTAAATTGTTTACAAGACATTCTTGCTTCACACAAAGATCACTAATGCACAGGACCATCCCACACACAGAGAGAGAGCCAGCTCGTGCTCCTCTATAAACCCTCTGCAGCTCTCCTCCTCCCCCTCAAGCTGCTTACCCACCGGCTTCCTGACAGCCATCAATCACTCTTTAACCCCACCCACAGCAGCCTCGAGGTTGGTGGGGGTGTCCCTGGGGCTCAGTGTGAAGACAACATGGCTTCTGTTTAAAGCGCTGCAGCTACAGCCACCTCCCCCACCCTCCCTCCTTCACCTCCCCCAGAGAGCACGGAGCCCAAAGCCCAGAGCCACGGCCCCCACCGCAGCGCGAACAAAGACACAGGCGAGCCAACACCAGGCCCTTTTCTGATCATGCAGACCCAAATCAAACCTCTACAAGCTTCCACAAAGCAAAAATCAACCCCGTCACAACAAAGGCAAACACCAAATTTGCCCAAATCACAGCCAGACAGGGTGAAATGAATATATATATATTAATTAATAAAAAGCTATAGCATAGAATATCCCTCTCTTACCCCAAACATAGATGATCTAAGATGTGTATGTCTAAAGTTTGCTTCCTAAACCAATCCACTTAATGTAGACTAGGGATGCATGTTCAGTATTAGCGGATTTCTTTATTTACTCCAAACATGAAATCGGCCAATATTCATATTTAGGGTGTAAATAATAAAAATAGCTCACTGTATTTAAAATCTACACAAAGACCAAAACATCATAATAAAGCATCACTCATGGTGCAGAATAGCTATTGCCCTTTATTTTCAGTTTTCCACTTTATTCAATTCCTGTTGTTAAAAATGTTAAATTTTTTTGGTCTATAATAAGCAAACGGTGCAATTTATAATGTACTAACAGAAAGCACAGGAAAGGCACAAGAGCGTTTCACACACGAGCGAACCACAAACAATTCAGCCATTAAGAAATTGGAAACCATGTATAGCTGTTCAGTAATCTCTAATAGACTTGCTCACATGGTTTCTGGCGCTGTACGGCGCAATGCTATGTTTAAATCTTTACAGACAAAGACCAGGATTCGAGATGTGTAATTGGACAGCTATAAGCTTCTTTTATTTTTGAGTTCCTTCATAGGTTCAATGCAAAATTTAGAAACTACTAAATATGCGTGAGCTAACGTTTATCCCCCACAACCCCTTTACGTAAAGTCTGATATAAAAAAACACCACAATGAAAGGATAGATACAAGATAGATACAAGAACGGTGCATTGAGGGACTTGGCAGTGACTGCCTCTCGCCCCAGAACTCCACAACCAGAGAGTCCATCTTCCAAACATGACCGTCATTTTGATTCCGGAAACCATCTGACTACACAAGCATGGAGTACACATTACTTGCTGATGGGCTGTGTAAAACTGTATTGATTTAAACGCAGCCTAAACAGCAATATCAATACATTCTGTATGTAATTATGTTATGGGATGCCGATATCTGATATACCTCTATGTACTTATCCGTGGACACTGACAGCAATACATAAATATGCACAAAACATATACAAAAATCTACCTGTCAAAGCATTACAAATACAACGCATCAATCAACAAAACGCTAATGGCCCAGCATCACAAGAGAAGTGTAACAAATGTATCGTTACATACACACATACACTTTTGGGTAGGTTTTGGACAGTTGTTTTTTTTCCCCCCCTCTGATCTAACTGATCAGATGTCAGCAAACCATTGCACCATCATAAACATTTCTTATAGTATCATAATTTTATATTGCCATATCACCAACCTCAAATTTGTCTATTTGAGACAAATTCTAAAGACACATCTAAAGAACCATAATTAAAATATATATGTGTGTTTTTGACATGAAAATGCATTCCCTTTACGTTGTGTGTAAATTTTATGACTAATGGATCAAAAGAAATGGCTCAAAATGAAAACATCTGGTTCCTCTGACTTAAAAGGTGAAGTATGTTTTTCCCTTTTCCTGTAAGTGATTTTGGAGATGCAAGGTTTTTTCTGACAGCTGATACAAATATACCATTAAATATCAGCTTTGTATGCCAAGGCCCTCAGCTTCTTTCAGCCCTTATATCAGGCCATTAGATATCACAACTCAAAAAAAGAGCTCACATTAATGACCACACACAGCTACACACAAATGTTCTAATGTGTTTTTGGTGACAGCCCAAGTGTACATTAAATTTAACATCTTCTACAGAGAACGTCATTTTAATACAACTTCTGTTCGTGTGTTGAATTGTAACATCATAAATAAACAATCAAATTTGGTCTGTGCAACAATTACAGCACAATACACTTCTCCAATACGTTCAACTCAGCAAACAGAAAATATCCTCTAAAATTAGCAGAAAAAAGCCATATAACAATGTAGGTGCACAACTGTACCTCCAAAAAAAAGCCAAGCTTTGGTTTGTTCTGACCATAGTATAGCAAGAAGGGCGCTTTCTGGTGGGCCAACTTCAACAGCCAGCTGAAATCTTAGCCACATCCTCCAAGCAAATTCACATATCTCCCTCCACTCACTTCAATCCCAATCAATTGCATTTGCATAAACGGTCTAAGTTCATTCACCCACTTGATTGACCTCCTCACACACCTCATACAAGCACCATTTACGCAGTGAAGGAACGTCGTGCCGTAAAGCATATTCTCTAGCGATAGCAGGCCCTACCCAGCGCTACCTCCAACTTTAACTCGTACTAATCATGTGCACTGCGCGACTGTTTGGGTGGGGTGCAATAGCGTTTCTTGTTGCTTATCAGTGCCAGCGATTCCTGGCCAAGGCATTAATATTAAGAGCAGCAGCACATCTACACACAAAACCACACAACACTACAGTCTCCATGTCAACAAACAGTATAATAAGTTGGTCATATACACTGTATGATAGGGCTAGGGTTTAGACCCTGGGCAACACAACCAAGCCTAGAGAAAGGGTTCCCAAACTTTTGAGAGCCAAAGCACAACATTTTTACTTTTAAACAGAGATTTTAAAAATACATGTTTTAACAATCCACTATATTTCTTTCCTACAATAGTTCAAACACCCAATCCGAGTAAGAATTTAGCTTACATGTAGCAAACAATTATGTTATGCATAACCTTGTATGAACATATGGTACATATTGTGCACATATTTAGTGCCAGAAGCCGTTTTAACAGATCCAAAATAACGGCGGTGACTGGAACCTTCAAAGCTCCTAAAAACACAAGATCTCTAAACGGTTTTGTGCCTCGGATGTACTGTTCTAGAAAATAACCTTTACTTCATGTGGATGTTCTTTAAACCCACCCACTCTCATTTTAACAGGTGTTTTTAAAAGGTTCGAAACTTTCTAACTTTAAATTACAGACAGGATATTTAAACTTCAAAAAGGTTCCTCACTCTTGCACCTCTCATTGATTTAAAAAAAGAAAAAAGAAAAAGTATTTATCAGAAACGTTTGCTAAAATGTTCTATACACAACCAAGTACGTCCTCTGAGGCCTTACTCTAAAAGAATACAGCTTCTGGCAGCTTTATTTTTAACTGCATTGTGTACTGTATGTGATGTATAAGAAGAAGCATGATATATGGCATAATGATATGAATAATACATACAGCTTGAGCAACTTGGGAGAACTGAAATGTGCAGGTGACAAACCCTCCCACAGTAATACAATAATACTGCAAACTGTTCATTTTCAAAAGAACAAACATATATGGTGTAACAAGTATACATTGTGCAAGAAGTCATTCTCAGAAATTAAAAACCAGTACGATAACTCTGACCGCAAAACCGCCTACACTCTTACAAATAAAGGTCCTACACAGCACGTTGTAGATGTACGGTAACAGTAATCTGTATAGCACCTTTACACGTGAAGCTTCTCAGATCTCTTTATTTGTATGTAAAAGAAAAATGCTATAATTTAAAAAGTCCACAGAAACGCACTTTAGCAAACCAAAAGGGCTTGTTGTATTGCTTTCCTCCAAGTAACCCTTTCTGGGAACTGTAAGAGTACTGCTGTGTAGGCTGTGTAATGCTCTGTTTACTGTATGCAATGTATAACAAGCACAACATGTTGAGCGGGAATGCAAACACTTCCTATATTGTGCATATACACCGTGCAAGAAGCTGCTTCCACTTCCAAAAGTGAAGGTGGCTGAAACCTCTGAGTGTAACAGAGGCAGCATATGCTGTACAAAGCTTCAGAAGAAACTAGAAGTGAGGAGAATGAAACAAGACTCCTGATCACTGTCCAGGTAAAGGCTGGTGAAATCTCCAATCACTCAGAATACTCACATAGTCATGGAAGGCCTTGGCCTCACTCGAATGTTCACAAGAGTCCCTCCTTTCCGGAGCCGCACAGTACAAGTCCCAGAACACACTGAGGGGGGAAAAAGGCAGAGGATCAGTCACGCACGTCGAATTTAGGGATGCATAATACGTTGTTCTCAATATTACTTCACATTAGGGAATTTGCAACATGCAAATGGGGTTCTAACCAATCGCTGCTTGGAGAACTGTTTTGAGGATCTTGACCAATCACTGATATTCTTTGTGGCATGATCCACAATGTTTCTTGATCTAGCAAATCAGGGGTCAACATTATTAACTGCCTGGAGCTCTTGACCAATACATATCACAGGCAGCAAAAGGCAAAAAAAAAAAGAGCAGAGGTTGTGGCCCGAGTGGCCACTTGTCCTGGCGATTTCTGTTGCACTCTTGTTTCTTTTTAAAAAGCCTGTTTGGTCAGACACTGATCTTACTGAATCAAATCAGGTTTAGCTGGAATTTGTTAACTATTAACACTGCAACTGCTAATGTGGAGGCGTGGTGAACGCGGTAGTCCCACAGCTGAGTTGGTCTGTCTGGCTGTTCACAGTTAGCTAGACTTACTCAATGAAATAGGGTTCAGGTTTCCCGCTCTCAAGTGAAATGTCAAATTCCCTGACTTTCACTCAAATCATTTCTTTGGGCACTTTATTTACTGTACGAAACTTTTCACTGCCGAGTAACACATAGTGCTCAATTATTCCAGAAACGGACATTTTTCGGGCATGCCAGCCTTCGTTAACGAGTACCGGAGACTGCATATCTTGACTGAAGTCCACACAAAAATCAAGTAATCACAGCAACCAGTCAACACAGAATACAAGAACATCTTAATAAATGCCTCAAAATTAAACTAAATTCCCTAATATTCCATGACTTGGCCCCAAAATAGGGCCAAATCTCTTGACTTAACATGTCTAAAATAGACTTTCCTAAAATTCCATGGTGTTCCAGAAATTCCATGGCATGTGGTTTTGAAATAAGGCACTTATCTATCACAGGCTATCACTGCAGTACCTACACTCTACCTAATGACATAGCAAATCAGTGGAATGGCCCACCGCAACCACCAAACTGCAATATTCCTAATAATGGAAATATCTGTAATACTCCCACAAATGCTCCCTTTCTGTCTAAATCCAATTAACTGTTTTGGGACTCTGTCATGTATGTTATTCATAAAACCACAAATATGGGCTGTTTTGAGTTCTCAGTCATTATGACATCAACCTTACAGCAGTTTAGCCCCTCCAACACAGACTGAAGTTATAAGTAGTGATCCAGCGTGGACAGCTGTTCAAGTTCGAGTACACATATCAGCCTTAAAGGCAAGCAACAAAAACCACCAATTCAAGGGACAAAGAGAGGCTGGAAAACAGCCTTCAACTATGAGCCAATACAAGTAAAAAATTTAACCCTTTAAAGGGGTTGCATTTCAGCTCTCTGCAACCCAAATCACCGCTGCAATACAGAGCTTTGTGTGCCATCCACATCATCAACAAGTTTCATCAGCCCTGCTGCACACTTACCACCACCATGAATGCAGGAACCCCGGAGGATCTCCCAGAGTGATGTTCTTTTCCCATCGAATCTGCAACAAGAGGAGGAAGAGAAAGAGAGAAGGAGAGAGAGAGAGACTTTAGGCTTGCTTGACAGGACGCTCAGGGCCTACTGTACCCACTGCAGGACAGAGGGAATGCATGCAGACGCAGCTTTCCCACCATAGCCACGGATCTCACCTCCGACAAAAAGGTCTGAGCTGACTTCTGTGCACCAATGTGTAGCAGGTACTCGTAAACATATAGGGCCAGCCTGCAAAACAAATAGAAAAAATGTATTATGGACAGTATGAAACTAAAACTACAATTTATGAACCCCTCCCTAGCAAAACATGATCAGTGGCCAAAAGAAGATCGAGAAGTAGAAAAAGAAGAAGAAAAGAGGAAGACATATAGGGGCAGACCAGTGTGGATGAGTGTTAGGCTAAAAGTTGGCTTCCTATTTGCCAGCTTCTTCGAATTTCCTCGTTCCACCTTAAATGGTGCAGCAGTTCCATTCTGGCGCCTCAGGCGTTAGAATGGAACTGCTGCACCATTTAAGGTGGAACGAGGAAATTTGAACAGCTTCGTGAAAAAAGGGGCACATGTATTAAAAACTAAGACCACAAAAGAGAGGATCCCCACTCCCTTCTCCCAATCTCAAACCAAACGCACACAGGGGCAGTCGTCCATTTAAGAGGGGGGAAAACAGAAAACGCATCAGATGCATCAATTTAAGCGACAGGAAATGGCCACAAAAAACATGGAAAACGGGGATTAAGCTTGAGAAGACATGGAGGAAAAACAGGAGCGTGCAAAAGAAACCAGGAATGGCGAACGACCACTTTCGATTGAGCTGATGGCTCATAGCAGTAGCAGGCTGGATATGCAGCCGTGCCTATACGGCTCTAACAATAGGCTCCGTCGAAGGAGCACCAAAAAACATTCACTCACATACAGACACACACACGCAGCCACACGCACCACAAGCACGACGGTTTGACACTCATAAAGCCTTACTTTTCCCGAGCCTGGCCGTCCGATGGCACGACGGAGCTTTTGCCTTTTGGAAACATGGTTTTATTGCACGGGGAGAGATGGCCCGCTTCCCTTTTTTCCCCCCTGTTTTCAACAATTCATCTGTCAGGGATCCCGACCTGCGCACACAACTAAACTACACTAACAGCGCCGCAACTCAACCTGATAGCTGGGGGTGGGGGCGGGGCCTACACGCTGATCGACAGCTCACGCGACCTATAGGAGCCAGAGATCCTCCTCATACGTCACACGTGTCTGAGCGCCTTTCTCTGGGCGGTTCTGGTGTTCTAGCGATTGTTTTAAAGGACCCGCACCCCGTAATTTCGTTCTTTTTCTTTTTACTTGACTTTACTTACAACGTTTGTTTTTCCTCCACCCCGCCCCAAGACTTTACTTTTAAAAATTTCTTTCATTCGTATAAACTCTGTTCGTATTGTCTAATAATCTGGTACTCTTAACCGGGCGGGGCTAAACTGTACATCTGTTTTTGTGATGCTACCAAAAACTGTAATGGTGTCTTTATTATGAACTCTGAGATTTAGCGTGAGCTCTGTTCTGACTGGCTGCCCTTGCATTTTGCCTTATAAAAAAGACAACACTCCTCTTAACTTCGACCTAATGGGCGGGGCTAAACTGTACTAAATGTAAATAGCTTTTTTGATGCTACCAAAAACAGTAATAGTGTCCTCCATTCGAATCGAGAACTATGAAATATATAATACGCTAGATTGGATGCCCCTGCATTTCGCCTAATTCAAAACAAACAAACAAAAAAAGCTCCTTACGACTTCACCTTAATGGGCGTGGCTAAACTGCGATATATGTAGGCATTTTGGTGATGTAGGAAGTAGGAACTTTTAACTTTTAAATGTCCATTGATTTCGTACTCGAAAACTCAGGGCCACCTCACCAACTTCAACCTCAAAATCCAAAATGGCTGCACCACAAATCAAATGCTAGACGCTATAAATGAGGAGGCCGTATTTTATTCTCCATCTGTTTACAGAGAATGCCCCGCCTTTTAAGCAAAAGAGCCAATCAGCTAGCGGGAAAGCCCTTCTTAGTGTGGAGATTAAACGATAAAAGTTTTTTGGTGTGTTACTAAAACAGGGACGACAAACATAAAAAAGGTTTTAAAGGTTAACATGATTTTTTTAGTTACATCAAATATGTTTTTTTTTTATGGTAATCTGACCATCAGTTTCAAGTATTTTGGTCTCTTCTCACTCAGTTAGATAAAAATCTGGAACTCCCAAAACACTGCATATTAACAGTTTAACTGTCAAGTAAGTAACCCAATTGTATTCTGAAAGAGCAAGCACAAAACAGTTTTTTTTATAGAGATAGTCTATTTAGTTTTTCCAGAAGTTTGATTGGAATGCACTTAAGTGGGAAGTGACATCATTAGCAGTTCATCCGACTCCTAGACTTAATGTACCCTCATGTTTCACTTCGTGCCTTACTACATGCATGCAAACCGTTACGCTGACTGCCCTTAACACCATGTCAACGTCGCCAAATACTGCGATGATGTTGTGCCATACTGTTATGGAGTGACTCAAAAGGGCACAAGGTCGTCTTCACAGTGAGTGAATGACGAGTTCCCCTTTTGTTTTAGTGGAAATGACACATCACATGTCTAGAATGCCCAGACATCTCCACCTCTACCCCAAATCTACTGTGTGTGAATATTCAAGCTGCATGGGGACGGATTTTAACAGGACACCATTGAAACACCACTACAACTCCATACCAAGACGTCTGGCATGTTGCAGTATCAAACACGCCGCCCCAATATCATACTAAGAAACACTGCTTCTGCATGTGTAGCAACATAAATTATCGCCCATATCAGTCTAAATTTACCATCATTTACTGTTCCTGGTAATATTTAGCTTCCTTCCCAATAGCATTACTTCAGGGTGCAACAATTTCTCTGAAGACGAGTGTATTATTATTAATATGTTCTCCACACACTTGTAGTTACTTCTAGACTTCTAGTGTATTTTTTTCTTTTTGTTTCAAAATGATATCATGGTCAATTTTAAATATCCATTTATAAATCCATACAGTGTGCAAACAAACCCACATTGATTTTGACTGTAACCATATCTTTCATTGTTGAGGTAAACAATCAATCATACTTTGAAAACTATTCTGGTTCTGGTGTAAACTGAGCTGCATGCAGCCGAGGTGAGTTTAAAAACTTAATGTTTTAGAACAAATATGTTGATGATTGTGCTTTGACTTCCAAAAGTCCAAACATGGAACTGAATGAATCAGCGTATCGAAGATTCAAATATAATAAGATAGATAGATAGATAGATAGATAGATAGATAGATAGATAGATAGATAGATAGATAGATAGATAGATCACTTTATTAATCCCAGAGGGAAAGTCACATATTGCAGCAATAAAAAGCACCACTATGAGTGGGATGGAAGTAAAACTGTTAAAATCTAAAAATGGTATGCAATGAAAATAAAGTGACTTTGTAAAGTATACTGCCTTGAAAGTATCATTACCATGGAGAGTGTATGTACAATAATAAAAGCATAGAGTATAAATATTATGCAGGAGAACACTGCAGCTGTGTATTTCCACATTCACAAGTCATCTAAAACCATCCAATCAGAAAGCCAGATGACAGTAATGGGTAGCTGTACACTGTAAACAACAGTACAGAAGGTTGGTACAAGCTCAGTGACTGTGCCAAACAAAACAAATAGACTGAGTGGGGAGAAAAAAGAATCCCACCACTCCACCTTACAGTAGAATGATGTTCAAACTGATTGTTCAAAGCTTTAGAGTGGTTTGGTGTGAAATGCTTCACAGTAGAGAAACTTATTAATCCTTATTTGACTGTTTCTTTACAGTGGTGGTGATGTGAACCAGAGGTCACCATGGCTGTGTTCAATACTGACTGCAGCTGTCTTGACGCCTTGCTGCCTGTGCTATCTCCTTAGTAGGTAGTGTGTCCACCGTTCCAGTGCTCATGTATTCTGCTATATTTTTATACCTGCATCAGCGCTGACACAGAGTATTTTGGGATGTGTTAGCCACAGGGGATGTGAAGGACACATCTACACTGCCATCATAAAACAGTCAAGCAGAGAAAACTTAGTAGGCCGCATTTTATACAACGCAGTCAATCTCTACAACACAAATTAGCCATTTAATTTACTATCCAGTAAACTTACATCCGTCTGCTCAAGTTTTTAACATATGGGATAGGGCCAAAGCATTGCTCGATTTGATATCAGAATTGCACTTAAAGAGTGCAATTTTCATATTGCAGAAGTTGTGTTTATTACAGTGTATGCTATCAGGAATGTCATCAGAATTTTTATTGTGGAAAATATATTGCTTATTTATCAAAATCTAGTTCTGAGAGGAGGTAGTTTTCAATTTTCAAGAACTGCAATTTGTATAACAACATACATTATTGACTGTGTTATACCTTATTTAAAGGGAGGAGGATTTAAGCTAGTAACACCTGTATATTATTAGCTTCTGACTAACTGACAGTTGGCTGTGTAAACCAGCTACATTCAAGCCTTAGGCCAGGAAAAGCACTTGAAAAACATCTTTATTTACAAAATATTTTCACAATTTAAATCTCAGTTGCAATATTGGTCAGAAAAAACACAGTTAGATTATTTTCCCAAATCGTTAATTCCTAATACAGAATGTTAATAGTCAGAAATATATGAAAAAATTAAGTTTCTTGGTTCATAACATCCTGCACATATATCTCTGCCATTAATATTTTTTTGCTAAATTATTTGTTTTAGGCATCATGCAACATATTCATAACCAGCTTGTGTCTTTTGAAGAGGGAACTTTTGGAGGCATTCAGATGCTTCAGACATGCTGTTCCTATCACCACCACTGCGGAAATTAAAAAAAGCTATAATTACGTTGTTTAACTGGAATAACACAATTCCAGAATTTTCTAATTTATGCATAATTCATGTAAAAAGAATCAGAGTGGTCTGATGTGAATTGGTTCACTGCAGAGATTTCTTTACAGTGGTGGTGATAGCAACCAGGTGTCACCATTCTCTACAGCACAAGTATTGTCATTCTATTTACTATCCAACCCCATAAGCTTATATACCATTGCTATGCAAAGAAAAACAAGTGTCTTCAAAGGGGCAGCTTTTCAGGAGAGGGCAGAAACCTAATTTAACCTGAATGTCAGTGGAAGTCAGTAGAACCAAATATTTTCGCAAGAATTTCTGGTCCATTTTGGTTGGTCAAAATTGGAGATACATGTTTTTCTTTGGACAGCGACGATATGGAATATTAATGATGGCAAAATAATGAAAATTCTGAAATAGTAAGTCTTCTTTGGGGACTATTTTGCAGAATAACATCCAGTATGTATCCCTGCATGTATGTAAGCCAAAACTCTACCGAAAGAGTATCATACATGGATGTCAGACAGTGTATTCATACAGTGTATTCATACCCATTTTATGTAATATCTATCTGTGATGGGGCTTTTAGAGGCGGACGTCTGGTTCCTATCATCACCACCATGGTGAACAATTCACCAAACCACTCTAAACTCCTGTTCATTAATTAAAGACTGAATTATCCAGGAATTTGGAAAATTCGGAGGAGTTCCCCTTTAAAAGGTATGTGGGCGTGGCTTTAGCTGCATTCACTTCGCGTATGGGAATGTTCTGCTGCAGTGGGCTTGGAGAAGCGTCAGGACTGTTAAACAGAGAGGGAATACTGTGATTTCCCTGCAAAGATTTGCCAGCTGTCTACACTGTCGCTTAACCTCGTCGTGCAGATGTGAACAGCGTCACCGGGTACATGTAAGTCTGTGTTTGTTGCCTGTATCGTGTCACCTTAAAGCGTTTAAAGGACAGAGAGCTGCGCAGTAAGCAGCGCTGTGGCTCAGACGCGCGTGAAAGCACCGTTAATAATAATAACTGGATCTGACACTTCATGGGCTTGCTTGGCTACAGTCTGAGCATAAGTGGTCCGTTTATTCGGTTTGTTTTGGCTTATAAGAAATGTCTCCCCCACAGCACAGGTAGAACACCGTTAAACACGTAGAATAGCTCAAATAACACTAATACAGGGGGTATTTTAAGGTGGTCCTGTCAGGGTTGGCGAACAGCCCGCAAATCATGTGAGAAATCCTGCAGGTCATTCCGGGTTAAGGCTTCCAAAGCTTTCAAAGTGCGCAGACCGAGTAACGGGACAATGCAGCTTACCGTAAAGGGGAATTCCACCAAAGCGTAGGTCTGTACGTGAACAACGTCATTCTGAGTGGTTTGTTGTGCAGTGGTTGATTGTAGGGACTCTTTACAGAGGGGCTGATGGGAACCAGGGGTCACCATGTCTTCAACACAAATATAGCCCTTTCATTTAATATCAAAACAACAAAAATGAATGTCTCAGATACTGTCTTCATTACCCCTGCATGCAGTAACTTTCTGTGAGGGAGCTTTTAGAGTTGGACAACTGGTTCCTATCACCACCACTGTTAGTAATATAGTCACTATATATATATATTTTTTGACTGGCTACCCACTCCCAAGTCCATGTATGAGTTGTAAATGTACAGTGTTTTAAATTCATTGTTTTTTTTAATGTCCCAAAGACCAACACATTCACGGATGTCTGTCTGTTCAGCCTACACAGTAATTTAGCCCTGCCCACTAATGCTGGTTATAAAGAGTGTTTTAGACTGGTAAGCTTTTTTAGCTGGTACACGTTTTAGTCCATCCAAAAAATTAGAATATCATAAAAAAGTTGTTTTTATGTTCAGAATTTAATTAATGAAGTTCAGATATTCTGTATCTGATTATCAGACAGATCAAACATGTACAGTACAGAAATGTCCAACTTCTGACAGTATGCTCATTCATACGCTCAGGATTTGGTTGGGGCTCCTTTACCACAGATTGCTGCTGAGATGTTGCTGAAGCCCCGGTTGCTTTGATGGTGACCTTCAGCTTTTCTGTATTACTGTATTGGTCGTGTGTTTCTTATCTTCCTCCTGACAGTAAACTATAGATTCTCTATGGGGGTCAGGCCGGGAGAGTTGGGTTGCCAATCAGGCATGGTATTATGTTAGCAATCCGTTTGGCAGTAGTTTTGGCACAGAGGGCAGATTCTATGTACTTCTAGAAAAGAAAACGGACATTTCCATAAAGCTTGTCAGCAGATGGCAACATGTAGGGCTCTAAAATCTCCTGGTTGAACGGCTGTGTTGACTCTGGACAGACACACAGTACACCAGCATATGACATGGAATCTTAAACCCGCACAGACTGTGGAAACAGCTAACTGGACTACAGACACCTTGGATTTGGTCCCTCTCCACCTTTCTTTCAGAATTCTTTTTTCAGAAATGAGGACTCTGGACCACTGAGCAATAGTCCAGTTCTTTTAGGCCAAGTACAGTGCTTATGATGTTGTCTGTGGTTCAGTAGTAACTATTAGGAGGCCCCTGGAAACGTCTGTGCATGCTGGCTGTTGGCACACTGACATTAACCTCTGTGTGAGTTTCTTGACAGCTCTTTCATGGCTGTGGTCATACCTGTTGCTTGATCACCTTTACCATTAGCATGGTTTGATACAGCACTGTGCAAACAGCCGGCCTGACTTTCTGTTTCTTACCCTCCCTGTAGAGCTGGTTGATGATCGTCTTCTGGACAGCTGTCCAGTCAGTAGTGTTCTTTGTGGTTGCGTATGCTGAACTAGACTGAGAGATACACGTGTAGAGTTTAAATAGTAACTTCTTTCTGTAAGCCATACTCATTAAAACAAATATTAAAGCAAAAAGGCTTAAAATATTTCATTTTAGTTTACATGTAAGGCATATAAAATTCTATAAAAAACAGTACCGCCTAGAAGGAAGTGTTGGATTGCAATTCTGTTGGAAAGGAAGATAAAGGTTACCAGAAACAGTAAATGGTGAAAAACTTGACTGATATAAGCAATATTTACTGAGCTACACATACAAAAGTGGTGTCTCTACTTCTACTAGCATTAACAAACCTATGCACATGATGCTGTGTTTTACACTGTAACAGTTTTTCTAAAATTAAATTTAAAGAACATGCATGTGTTATACTTACAGTCTTCTAGTATACTGATATCATAACCCCTCTATCATGATACATATCACATCTCCAAGTTTTTGCTAATAAAAAGAAATAACCATATTCCTTCAAGAATGTGGATCTGTAGAGGACATTGTATTATATTTGAAACACATATTTAACAGTCCACTTGAAGGTGTGATTATCGCTTGTATTTGACTTGCTTTTAATTTTTTATATGCCTTCCAGGTCTGTCAAAACTGGAATTCCACACAGAATATTCCCAGATTACAGTTCTGTGGCAAAAGCAACTGGTTCAAATAGTCTCATTTAATCTTTGAAGTCTTGCTCCGACAGATTATAAAGCTTATCTCGAGATTACTGTGGCTCAAGCGAACAACTCACTAATTCATCCCCAAAGTGTACAGCAGCTTCATGATCAGCTACAGGAACACGTAGGCATGATGGGTTCACGTGTTTAGTGATAATGACGTTACTACAGTAGGTAAAAGCCTTTTACATGAAATATCAAAAAAAGAAGGAGTCAACCGACAGTAATGAAAATTGGTGGGTGGGTTTGACATCATGAGACATGCAAATGATTCATGTTTCACGCTCGGCCATGTATGTGACGTAAGCGTGCTAACGCTGACCCTTAATGCCACGTCAACATCGTCAAAGACCTGTCATGCCAGACTGACGTGGAGTCACTCAGAATGGCAGTGGGTCATCATTGACAAGTCCCGTGTTTGTATTGATGGAGGCATCAAGAAATCTGTGTGTGGACGCACCATGATCAACACCAAGATGAACGATTTGTGGTCACATGTCACACATCCAGAAGGCCTACTACAGAATCTGCCGGAACTTATAAGACTATTTAATCACGGGACACTATTAAGAACTTCTGCAACTCCAGCTGGCATGTTGCAATAGCAAACATGGCGGCCCAAAGCCATTCTGAGAAACACCACTTCTGTATGTGTAGCTCAATAAATATTGCTCATATCAGTTTAAATGTATCATCATTTATTGTTCCTGCTAACCTTTGTCTTCCTTCCCAATAGCACTGCAACCCGACACTTCCTTCTGGATGCAACTGTTCTTTTGATAATGGGTGTACTATAGACCAGCAGTCCTTTTCAACACAGACACACAGTCATATACAAAATTGCCCCTCTGTTTCATCAGAGGACATGTTCTGTTGATTCTCTTAGTGTACATAAGTGAACTCATCCTCTATAATAAACATACTTCTTTACACTTTAATATAATATTTACTGTTTATTGAATTGAACGTATTGAGGAAGGATTATAAAACATAAAATACCATAACCATAACATGGGCCACTTTTCCCCATGTGTTTCTCCCCTGTATTTTAGATGTAATAAATAAACAGGTGTAGTCAACCAGCCCAGGCACGTCTAATCTTTGAAATTTGCATATTAGAATTTCAGTATCCCTGCTGTGCTGAGAATGATTCACCACCCAACAAAATATGCAGAGAATCAGATGCACCACAGTCTGTAATTGTAGAACTGCATAATCCTATATGGTAAGTGGAGATGATAAAGTGGACAGTACAAGAACGTGTAGTGGCTCGTGGGTGTAGAATACCATAAACAGAAAGAGTGGACTAAACCAAAATGCTTTATTTTCCATTTTTGTGAGGAACAAAGTCACTCTAGGCCAGTGGTTTACAGCCCTCCTCCAGGAGATCTGCTTTCCTGTACAGTTTAGTTCCATCTTGTAAACACCTCTGCCCCCTTACTTTACTCCAGGGCATCTGATCCAGGCAATTAGGGACTTGAGGTTGATTAGCTGAGGCATGTGTGCCCAATTGTGGTTGTAATTAGGCTCTGCAGGAAGGTAGCTTTAGAGGAGAAGGGTTTGAGAACACTGCTCCAGGGCTATTGGAAGCTGTAGTATAACCAGGCTTCAGGTAGCTTTTAGGAATGGCGAAATCACTGGTTCATATCTCAGAATGTGAATGTGTGATGATGCTGACCAATCAGAAACATGGCTGAAAGGTCTATGAATAAAAAAATTTGTATAAAAGGAACAGCAGTGTTGCGTAACTGAGTCATGTGGTGTTCTGCATATTTCCTTCTTTAAAGAAAGAGAAAATCTGTTTTACAGTTTGATTATGATGATATTGAGATGGTTAAGCAAAGTGCATTCAGATTAATGTATAATTAACTGCTTAGTTGTTTAAGAGAGGGATGAAGCTGGTATTGAATTGGTGTCGTTAAGTTTGTGGTATCAGTATCGCTATAAGACATGAAAAAGCGTCTCTAGTATTTATGAGCCAACATAAACCTGCTTCTAATTATGTGTGTGTTACAAACTTCAAGTGTCTGTGTTTATTTGAGAACTCTATAATTAGTGGTGCTTTTTCTTGACTCTGACGGTGTTTTTACACTTATAGCCGGAACTGCGGGCCCTCTTTAGTTCTATAGTCATGGTTCTCCACTGTAACCATCTAATAGCTGCTGTGCTAACTGCATGGTTAAATCATTTCACATTTTAAAACGTGCCAGGTTGTCTAGAGACTGTATGACCTACTGCTATCTGTCTATAAACATGGATAAAATACAGACGGGATTCAGTTCAGCCTAGCTGCTGCTACTGCCGACTTTAGGCATTCGTCATACGTTTTCTCCCTTTCTTTAATATATTATGAATAGCATTAACTGTCTCTACTTTTGTCCATTTTCATGGCTGGACAGTGTCAGAACCCACATGAGTTAATCTTTTTGTTTATACGGAATGATGTAGTAGTTCATATAACAGTAACATACTGTTCAGGATCCCTGAGGCCTGTTATTAATCACCCCCTTTTGACCCTAACGCACTAAAATGTGCTCGGTGTTGTAAACTCCCTCTCTGCTCTGTGTACAGCAGTGGTCATGGCGGGAGAGGTCAGGCCTCCGGCACTTCTGGATGAGCCTGAGCTGATCCTGGAGAATGGAGAGGTGTACAGGAACCCCACCGAGGTTAAAATGAGCCAGATTGTTCTGCCCTGTCACGCCAACCACTGTGGAGAACTCAGTGTCGGCCAGCTGCTCAAATGGATGGACTCCACCGCCTGCCTCTCAGGTACATGTGGGTTAGGATTGATTGGCGTTTTAATCCTTTATCAATTACACTGCATAGAATTATGGGCATCTATTTATTTGCACTTTGTTGCATAAACAGCATGCCAACTGTGAGAAACAGGTTTATAGTTCTAAAAAAAAAATGTAAACAAAAATAAATCACAGTCTAGCGCGATGTCAGCAACAACATTTCTACGTTAGTTTTGGGTTAGTCATTGTCTTTTCTTTCAATAGTTTGCGATGTGTTTCAGTAGAGTGTGATATGGAGTTTATTTTCTAATATAAAAGTATTTTGCATTTAGAACTTTTTGACAGAGACTGAAAACTCGTTTCGACTTTGTGCATCTGATCCAGGTAATCAGGGTCTTGAGTTTGATTAGCTGAGACATGTGCGGCAAATTGGTTGGTTGGAAGTAGACTCTGCAGTAAGGCAGCTTTAGAGGAGGGCAGTTTGAGGCCACTGTTCCAGGGTTCCTGGAAGCTGCAGTCTAACCAGGTTTCAGGCAGTTCTTAGGAACTGCAAAATCACTGGATCATATCTTGAAAGGAAAAAAAGTATAATCAGATTTTTTTAAACCTAAACTATCATGACCAATCTGACCAATCAGAAACACCACTGAAAGTCAACAAGTTTAGATCAAAGGAATAACAGTGTTGCAGAACAGAGTCGTGTTGTGTTTTACATATTTCTTGCTCTTAGTTGACTTTGTGCACAGGACAATAATCTGGGTGGTCCGAGGGGATGTTCCTTCATACAGCAAGGTACAAACCTTGTCAAGCTGGTGGACCAATAAATGCTTACTGAAAGTATATTTACCAAGGTCTTGTTTTCTTTTCTCCTCCACAGCTGAAAGGCATGCTGGGTGTTCCTGTATCACTGCCTCTGTGGATGACATTCACTTTGAGCACACAATAGGGTAACAGCCACCTCTTTACTCCAGCCTTCCCTAGTAATATCAGCAGTAGTGCACTGGAAAAAAGATGTATACATTCGAATAAACGATAAGGCCAAGGGTATATGGGCGCCTTTACATCAGAGTCATATGAGCTTGTTGGGCATCCAATTCCAAAACCATGGGTGTTAGTATGGAGCCCCTCTTCCTGGTTATAACAGCCTCCACTCTTTTGGAGTGTCTATGTATGCATTCAGTCAGAGGAGCATTTGTATGTTCAGGCTTTGATGTTGGATGAGAAGGCCTAGGTTGGGATTGATGTTCTAGTTAATCCCAAATGTGTTTAGTGGGGTTTAGGGCTCTGTGCAGGCAACTTATTCCACAACAAACTCATAAAAAACATGTCTGTGTGGAGTTGGCACTGTGCGCGGTTATGCTGGAACAAGAAAGGTCTTCCCCAAACTGCTGCCACAAAGCTGGAAGTATGTAATTGGGTAAAATGTCTTGGTGTTCATTAGCATTAACATCGCCCTTTACTGGAACTGAGATCCCAAACCCTAAAATACAGCCCCAGACCATTAACCCTTCTACACTACACTGTACTGCTCTCATTGTGCATTCTGGTAGGTAGAGTCCATCAGACTGTTAGGTAATAAGAAGTGGTTCATCACCTCAGACAACATGTTTCCCCTGCTCCAGAGCCCAGTGGTGTCCTTCCCAACGCTTGGCATTAAGCATTTGTCTGCAGCTGCTTAGCCATGGAAACCCATATTATGAAATTCCTAAAGCACTGAAGTAGAATAAACAACATATTTGTGTTGATTTGATATTTTCAGTTTGTGTGTTGTTTTGCAGAGTTGGCCAGGTTGTGAATATCAAAGCTAAAGTCAACCGAGCCTTCACATCCAGCATGGAGGTAACCTTTTGCTGTTAGCCTTTACTGTGCGTACCAATGATTCATGTAAGTGCACACCTGATACTATGTGGTAAGCTCCAGATCCTGTCAAAGATACCAAAATATGGTGCTCACCTAATACTAATAATCTGATGCTTACTATGTAGCATCTGGTGCACACCAGATTTTCACCAAGAAATAATACATATACTGTTAATAAATATGTTTTCAAGTGAGGTCTGCTTTTCAGTGATACGGGCCATTGGCTTTACACCACATACTCTATGGATGTGATAAGTGATTTCTCCTCTGCTCAGGTAGGCATTGTTGTGAGCTGTGAGGATCTCTACAGTAATCGCCAGTGGAAGGTGTGTCATGCCTTTGCCACCTTCGTGGCTCGACGCACTGAAGCAGGAAAGGTAAAACACCTGCTGTAATACAGCCTGGCACCAAGGAATTAAGACAATCAGGGTTTATAAATATCACAACTCTGAGAGAATGGTGGTCTAGGATCAGTCATTACTGTAATAGTTCAGGCGATAGGCGCACTGTTCCCTCACAACACTAGGGAACTGTAAAACATACTTCAGTGTGAATTTGTTCTTAAAGGGGAATGCAACCAGAGTCATTTTATATAACATAACTGTTTTATAATAGTTTATGTAAGGCTTTGGCCTAAAATGTATTTTCTACATATACTACATATATATTATAAATAAGTACCTAAAGATAATGAGGCCCCATGTATCTACAACAGATTTGTGGACAGGTTTTACTGTCATCGCATGCAACACAATGCATTGTTTATTTGAAGACCCAGCCTGTTTAAGCATGTAATGGATAGGACGCATTTCACTGTCTATCTGGGATTCTAACTGAGTAAAAAGTCAGAACTGCAGACTTTGTCTGTTTATACCAAATGTTAATTGAATAAAAGTGTAATTGCTATTTTACAATTTGAATTTGCTAAAAATATTTGATATTTATAATTATATATATAATTTAGAGTGGTTTTGGTGTGAAACTGTGAAGAGAAGCTTACCGAGTCAGAATTGTTTACAGTGGTGGAGGTGATAAGAGCCAGACATCCACCACTAAAAGCTCCCTCACATAAAGTTATTACATGAAATGGTCATTAATACACTGCCTGGTGTCTGAAATATGTTTATGATAGTTTTGTGATAAGGTTTTGGCTTAAAATATATTTTAGTTCAATTCATTTACACCCATTTGTGGGGGATACATGCAGGGTGTTGTGCTGCAAAAGAGTCTGTACAATTAGCCATTTCACATCACACCACTCGGAATGACTCACCTTACACCTCACCTACTACATTATGCAGAAATGCATAATGTGGTGGGATTGCCATTTAATGGAGAATAACAGAGATCAGTCTAATACTGTTGATCTTACAGGGCGCTTGTGTATGTGTGTGTGCAGGTGCAGTTGAAGCAGGTGATTCCTCGCACGCAGGCAGAGCAGATGGAGTACAGCATCGCAGCCGAGCGAAGAAGAATGAGGCTGATCCACGCCGAGATCATCAACGACCTGCTCAGCAACAGCTCTGCGCACGCAGGTCTGATCACACTGAGGAATGATGTACTGGTGCATGTTTGCACACCAACCAGGCACCTTTTGCCCAATTAATGAAACTGGCACACAGGCCTAAACACGCAGTATGGGCTCCTTAAATATGCTTCTTATCCTCATTTGCATTCTGCAAAACGTGGGAGGACCATGCAAAAAGTAGGCCGAGACATTACACATGCACGATTCACTGAGCGTCTGGCAGCAACTGGCTTTATACTGATTTTCCTCCTTCTTTCTTAATCAGGCCTAAATTAGATTCTCAAAAGACGTGCTGGTAAAAGTCTACTTTTAACAAAATAACATGAACATAAATAGCGGTTAAAACTCTTTGTTTTTTTTCCTTCTTTTAATTTTTTTCCCACTTATGACATTTGTGTACATTCATTTATTCATTCGCACACATTTCCCAGCCTCTCTTAATCTTTTAGACTCCAACAGGCTGTTCAGATTTAAGACTGATATGCACACACTGAGCACTTTATTAGGTATACTTACCATATAAATACATTTTATAGTTATGAAGTTACAAACTTACTTTACTCTCCCTCTTTTACCCTGTTCTTCAGTGGCCAAGAGCTCAGAGTAAAACACTGTGACTACTCACTATCCACTCTATTAGACACTCCTACCTTTCTGGCTCTACCTTGTAGATGTAAAGTCAGAGACGATAGCTCATCTGTTGCTGCACAGTTTGTGTTGGACATCTTCTAGTTTTTGGGACGCTGCCCACAGGACGCTGTTGGCTGGATAGTTTTGGTTTGTGGACTATTCCTAGTCCAGCAGTGACACTGAAGTGTTTAAACTCCAGCAGCACTGCTGTGTCTGATCCACATCAGTGTCACTGCAGCGCTGAGGATGATCCACCACCCAAACAATACTTGCACTATGAGGGGTCCAAGTGGGGTCATAACCACTGAAGAACAGGGTAACAAAATATACAGAGAACCAGATGGACTACAGTCTGTAATTGTAGAACTACAAAGTAATGAAATAGATAGCGAGTGTAGGTGCAAAGTATGTGTACCAAATAAATTGATCAACGAGTATATGGAAGTAAGCTCTGTTCCGATTGGTTGTCCTCTACTGTCCTCTCTTTCAAAAAGCAATCCGAGCCGAAAGGCTCCTATTAACTTCAATATAAATGAAGAATTTTGCTTTTTCCATAATTTCTTTGATTGTCAGCCCGATTACTTGTTTGGAGTAAGTTAACTTAGTTAAGTTAAACAGCACAGTTTATCATTCCAGATTACTCCAGCCTTATTCACATATCCGATTAGTTATTCAGATTTCCCCAAGTATCTATATATTTGAATAACTATTATATTTAAATAACTATTCATTTTTATCGCAAATCAAATGCCACTGGTTTCTGATGCAGATTATTTAAAGATCAGCGAATCTGTGCAGAGCTGCATTAAGGCTGCTTTACTTTAGTGCACAGTCAGTCGCTTAGCATCAGCCCATCTGAAACAGGTGTGAACGAACCCTCTCCACTTCAACTTTGAGCACCAGGTGTATTTGTTTATCAGAATTAGTTGAGAGATCTCACTCAGCCCACCTCCTTCTTTGCTTCATCACTGACGTTATCATGTTTATTTGACATCTCTTCAACACACAGTTCAGTAAACACCAAGCAATAGAGCAATATAATTATGCATAATTTACTTTACCATTCCACTCATATATGCAGGAAAGCTGCTAAAGTGGATTAAAACCCGTCTGCTATTCGCTCGCAGGTGCTGTTTGTCGTTTGTGTTCCTGTTACAGTGTCTCGCTTGATCATTGATAGGTTCTTGATCATGTGTGGAATGTAAGCAGGGATGAACCCTACTGACCCAACAGCATGACCCTTAATGCATATGGACCTAAACAATGGCTGCCCTTTACACCACATCAACATCACATAAAGGCTGCAATGGTGTTGTGTCACACCATCATGGAGCAATTTAGAATGGCAGCAGGTCATCTTCACTGACAAAACCCGCTTTTGTCCTGGTGGAGACGGCCAACAAATCCGGTCCAATCCGGACCAACAAATTGGTCAGTGCCAAGATGCTCAATAGGGCTCAGCGGTTTGTTGTCACACGACATGTGTCCGGAAGCATGAATACCAAAAGCTTTTGGTTCTAATAGTCACTGACAGCAGAGGAGATGAGAGAGAATGCCTGAAAACAGTCTAGAGAGGAGGAATATAAAAACCATACACTGATTGGTCACATTTCTAAATAATAAAGTCATAGGGCCTCTACTTCTAGTAAAAGATATTAATAAATCAGATTTTACAGATGCAGAGATTTTAGAAACATACACAAATATCTCTACAGGATGGAATTTGCAAGATGAAAACTGAGGCAACGTGCAAAATTATAAAAGGCACCGTTCATAAGTGCAAAATGTGAAGATGCACATACTAATATGTGTGTGGTTGGTGTAGCTCAGTGGGTAACACGGCTACCCACTAGGGAACCACCACCACATGCGGGAGATTGGGGTTCGAATCCTGGTCTGGGTGACTATGCTGTGCTACACCAATAAGAGTCTTTGGGCAAGACTCCTAACACTACACTACACCAATAAGAGTCGCTCTGGATAAGAGCGTCAGCTAAATGTAAATGTAATGACTAACATATATATATATATATATATATATATATATATTTAATGATGATGCAGAGTTGTTGTAACATTACTGTGTCATCATCATTCACCCTGAACTTATAATGAGTGTCAGCCTGAGAACAGGACAGCCAATCAGAACAGAGGTTATTATATACAACCATATTAATTACCATATATTTGTTGTCATTTGAGTGTAAATAAACCGATTAAACATGGTGGCAAAAACACACAATGTGACATGTGAAAACGTTACAGCGCATTGAAAGTGTTATGGCACTACTGTACAGTTTTTCTGTAACAAAACTGCCCATTTAATAGAAAGAGAGTTTAAAAACAACCATGCCAGAAAGAATTGTAGTTGATGGGCTAATAAGGTATTTCACACATTAGTATGTGATGATAAAATTGGTATCTGCTCAGAAACATCTCCTGACAGTTTTACTGTTTTTCCCTTTTACTGTATTTCCCTCCATTTGAAAAGTGACCTGCGTGTTTGTGTGGCAGTGACTGAGTGTATGCAGTTTGAGGATGGCATTCCAGCAGAGCGGACACGGGTGGAGAGTGTGGAGCTGGTTCTCCCACCACACGCCAATCACCAGGTCAGCACGTTCGGTGGTCAGATCATGGCCTGGATGGAAAATGTGGCCACAATTTCAGCAAGGTAATGCATTCACCTGCTAATAGTAATATTATATCAATTTTATATGGTATGGCCTTAGGTTTTTATTGTCATTATACGTCACTGTTTGCATGTAATGATGCAATTACAACATAAATACTTAATCAGATACAATATTGTTCATCTGTTTCCATTTCTGAATAATGTAACACTAGCTTTTTGCAAAAATGTGTTTTAAATAATTCTCTAGTTTTGATGCTGCAGATGATTTCATCGTTCAATTGTTTAATGTTTTCTTGGTGTTCAAAAAAATGTGAATATTGAACAAAACACAGTATAGTTTCACTTATAAAATCTACACTTGATGTTATGATTGCATAAAATAGTAGCAGTAATCTGGCGTCTAACTTATAGGATTACAACTAACAATTTGTAAGTTACAACTGAGTAAAATAACTTCCAATTATTATTTCAAGTTTCAAATATTACTGATTCAAAATATTTTTTTAAATTTATTATTTTGAATTATATAATAAATATATAAGTAGTAATTCCAATTTTTGAAATGGAGGTGCACAAAATAAATTGTTATTTTACATTATTATTATCATTTACATGAAGTTTCTACAAGTTCCAGACTTTTTTTGATTAATTACATTAGTTATGATGTCAGAAATAACATGTGAAAGATTTTTTTCAAGACACTGCAGTAACTTATTATTCATAATTTTGTTTATTATTATAACAATAACTCTTATAAAACCATTGCTGAGAATGTTTAAGCTAAGGTAATAGACAATCAGTAGTACTGCATGTTAATGTCTATTGGTTTGTCTATTTGTTATGTTATAAAGATCCTGAGGGTAGTTAACTCAAGTGTGAAGAACGTCCTGTGGAATACTGAATGAAAACAGGGCTCTAAAGTGGCATGAATTACTCTGCAGTACAATGGCGCCCATTCATGTTTTGTTTTTCTCCCAGCCGTTTGTGTAATGCTCACCCAACTCTGAGGAGCATAGACATGTTCCACTTCCGTGGACCGTCCCATATAGGAGACAGACTGGTGCTGAAGGCCATCGTCAACAACGCGTTCAAAAAAAGGTGCCAGCCCTTCACAGTATAGCCAGCACAAATACTGTCTGCAAAAGCGGAAAGACAGGTCGATGGATTTAGCAGCGTTATGTTACAGAAGCTAAGAAGTTCAGTAATCACAATTTAGTGTGGAGCACAAAATCATAGACAGTAAATTGAATAAGACTGGCTCCATGATTAAACCTTATGTAGCACTTTCAGTTACAGTCTTACTAAATACACTAATCATCAAAAGAATAGTTGCACCCAGAAGTAATTGTCGGATTGCAGTGCTATTGGGAAGGAAGATAAAAGTTACCAGGAACAATAAATTAGAAATTTAGATTGATATGGACTTTACTTACTGAGCTGGTAGTGTCTCTCAGTATGCAGCGGGCCGCCATATTTGACGTGAGACACCGAACTGTTCAATTTGGCACTGACCATGGTGGCTCACACACACAGATTTGTTGGTCGTCTCCACTTCTACTGCGTGCATGTAGTTCTGTGCTGTGCAGCCGTCAGCCAATGGTGCTGTCCCAACAGGATGACTCATGGAGGGCATCACTGCCTGCTGAATGTCTGTAACTGTGGCTGTTACCTGATGAGTCAGGTACAGCGATAAGGCCCATCTTTGCTTGCATCACATGTGTAACAGAGCATGTAACGTATATAATGGGCATTTCTCACAATGTCAGCCCCCCCACCAAGTTTCATTCCTGTCAGCTGATTCCTTCTGGGTGAACTTTTCTGATGTGGAGTGTATGTACCACTGGAACACAGTGCTGCCACATGAATCCACAAAATGTGTTACATCAGCAGCTTGCTGGGTTTCTCTTTACTTACATTAGCAGGATGTTTTGTTGCTGTAATATTTTTTATTCTGGTCTTACATTTACTGATATGTGTGTGTGTAGCATGGAGGTGGGTGTGTGTGCGGAAGCCTATCAGGGTGGAGAACCCTTGCGGCACATCAACAGCGCTTTCATGACCTTCGAGGTGCTGGACCAGGACAAGAAACCACGAACGTTGCCACGGATACGACCTGAGCCCGTGGTGAGACTTCCAGCAGAGTTCCAGCTGCAAATAGGCACATGCCTGCTTTCACCTCTGGACAGTGCTAAGGAACCCTGGAGGGGTTTGACTAGTTTGGTAGATGAAAGTAGATGAAAAGATGAGAAATACATGGTGATATTTGTATAGTAAGTCTTCAGAATGAGCCACACTTTCAGGAGACAGTCGACAGAGCCACAATAAAGACAATCACAACATATTAGCCTATTTAAATACCTGGCTGCTCTTTCCACAACATACAGCACATCCTAAAGTGCAGCCAAGGCTAATGTCTTATTCCTGGGTAATTCAAATATTTAAATAATGAATAATAGAGCTGTAATAATATCACAACAATATAAGAGCATATTGTATAGTATTGAAATATTTTGTTGCTTAACCTTGATTTTGTATTGAGTGAAATTCTCAATTTTGTGCATGCACCCCTAAAAGCATTATTAGAACTTCATTATGTTTGTTAATTTTATTAAATATAACTTTTGATTTCTCAGTCATTTTGAAACCATCGTCTGTGTCCTTCATTCTGGACGGCTTAATTATCATAAAGCATCCTACTAATAATTTGAAACCTGTAAAGTTGTGGGGTACCGTGCATGAAAATAGTTGGGGTGTTGTGTCAGTAAGCATGGAGAAAAGTCTAAACTTTTTATTCAGTATTATAATGACATTTGATGTCCACAGGATGGAAAGAGACGGTATCAAGAAGCTATTGCCAGGAAAAAGGTTCGCTTAGACAGGTAAGGACACGACACAAGTTAGTCAAAGACATACAGGGAGGCACACAATGTGTCTTGATAAGAACACAAAATGCGGTCACAAGTAAACATAAGGTCACCATGCCCAATATCATGCATGGCTGCAAAGCCTCCTTCCATAGCAATGCATAGAGAAGTAGCCTTCCCAGGAGAGTAACATACTGCAGCAAAGGAGAACATTTGCAACCCTCTATTGCATGAAATAATACCCAGTTATGGTAATATTGTTTATATCTTAATATAGCTGAAAAAGCTTAATAATAGAAATATTTGGACTAATTATTGTAAAACATATAATCCAATATTAAACAGTTACAGTGAAAAAATTTCAGTTGGTACGTGGACTGTAAGGTAATACTAACATTGTAAAAAGATACAAGTTACACCTGCTGCCTACAAATCCAGTTACTGCACCTGGATTATGTTACAGTGGATTAACCACCTGTAGGATCTTCTAGGAAGTAAATGTTGTTGTTTTCACTGGAATGCAAACAAGATTTGCTGCCCATGTGATGTAATGACGTATTTGTCCTTATAAAAGACAGATAAATACTTATCTTTTAAACTTAGATGAACCATATTTTATAAAACTTTCCACTCTGGTTGTCGATAGCCAGTTGACTTGGTCTATTGTTGAGTAACCTAAGTGTAGACAGTTAATTTGAAGAGCTGATATGACAGGGGCAGCAGAGACATTGCTATGAAATCATTCTTCCACTCTAGTTCTGTCATACTGCCAGTAAATTCTGAACATGCTAACGTCAGAACCAGATGCCTGCATACTTCATTCAGCTTTCAAGGTCATTTGACTAACTTACAGCTTTTGGTTCTGTTACAGGAAGTATATCATCTCCTGCAAACAAAGTGAGGTTCCTCTATCGGTGCCATGGGACCCCAGTAACCAGGTACTTACTTTTGCATATCCTCCCTGGCCACTTTTTCAGAAGACTGGTCCTGGTTAGCTACTTTCAGTGTTTGTGTTTGCTATCCCCTAACTGTTTCTGACCACAGACCTGCTCAGAGTGCAGTGCAGACTCAGTACAGACCTTGCATCTCCAACATAAACAGACTTTAATTTTAATGTGACTCAGTGTAACCAGAGTTTTTTAATAATAGGTCATTTTTTTCTAGTCCAATCATTATGAGCTTTACACAAAATGTAAAGAGCAAAAGATATTTTCAAATGATTTCAGAAACTGAATGATGGAAACAATAAATAGAGATGGAGATATAGATTTTCCCTGACAGCAGCATAATGTAAATCATTATTAAATATGCAGTTCACTTTAAATTGATAGGTAACATTACAATACTAGCTCTAGGTATAGTTAGCTATATAGTTTAGGCTCCTATAAATCAACTAAGACCATTACCAGATCTTTAAGATGCTATGGAGATCCCAGTTCTACACTTGCACAATAAGTGTTTATTTACTGGATTTGACAACACAAAATAAAAAGACAAAGTGTCGCCTGTGCAAAAATCATTGTTTCATTATTTCACCAGTATATTAGCAGATAAATGAAAATTCTGCATCGGAAGAAATATGTTTATAGTTTAAAGTAGCAAATCGTAAGATGATGCAATGTGTTAAACTTATACTACGGGGAAAACATATCCTCACAGTCCCTCCTTCCCTGTCTTCAATTCTAACCAGTCTATGAGAAAAGTTGCAAGCTAAACTTCAAACATCCTCCCTTTATTCACCAAAAGTGTCTCCAGTGGTAAAAGCAGCGCAGATGTTAACTTACTCTCTGCTGTTATTTATATCACTTGTTTTGTTTGCTGCTGAAGGTGGTTTCTTGCTAAGAGTGTCCGGCAGTCGTCACTCACCAAGAGCTTCACTCATTATTGCGTGTGATGTTTCTGTAATTGGCTACGTGCCATTAAATGATCTAACTTGATGGAGAGGAAGTTGGAATACACCTTTGAGCCAGCAGTGCTGGTTCTTTGTCCTCTCTGGTTGGACTAATTCGATTTGATGCTACAGTGACTCACTATCACCTCTTGAGGTACAAACAGGTGTTATGTGACAGAACGGGCCCGGGGGAGCTGGTTAGCATGCTAACTTCAGGAAATATCTGAAAAATAATATATAGACATGTAGATAAATATTTATCCATATGCTGTTGATAATTCTAGTTATGAATATTTAAAAATTGTCCGTTTCCCAGATGTACCTCAGCTACAACAACGTCTCCGCTCTGAAGATGCTGGCTGCTCGAAACAACTGGGTTTTAACCTCCGAGAAAAACAAGGTTAGTTTAATAAACTGCCTTCAGTATGTGTACACGTTTCTCTTCCAGGGAAACTTTATATTTGGGAAGTCATTCTGTGTCAAAGAACACACATTGTAGTTTATTTTGGTTTTAAGTCTGTAAAGTGAAATGCTCAATTTCACTTTCAATGCATGCTCTGCAGGACTCCAGTTTTTCCTTCTCAACTGAGCTAGTGCGTACACATACGTTAGCTTCCAGTGATAAACTGAAAAATCAAACTGCAGATACCAAATTTGTTCTGCCTGATTCATTTATTGAGTGTAAATGCTGCTGGATGTGGTGGTGCTGTTCTCAGGTCAGTCTGTACACTCTGGAGGAGAACCATGTGCTGTGCTTTAAGGTGGAGACGCACGTTGCTGTAGCGGCGGAGCAGGTGTTTCTGCTTCTGTCTGACCTCAGACGCAGACACGAGTGGGACCCGCATTACAAGTATGTCCTGTTGGAGAACTCAAACAGGAAGAAATAACACAGACACATATTTGATCTGCAAAGCACACACCAAATGTCAAAAGTTTAGGGACACCTCAAAACTTTTTAAATGCAAATCACGATGTTTTCTTTGTCAGTTTGTGCTGATTTAACATATTACATAGAAAAGCTGTAGAAAGATGAAAGAGCTTATAAAAGCCTTGATAATAAAGACAGGGAACACAGTCTTTCCTGTTATTTTATACATTGTAAATGCAAAACTCAACAGCAGAGCATTACACAAGACTAAACAGAGTGCAGATGGTCAACAGTGTAAAACGAGTGCAGATTAGTTAATTAATGTGTTTGCCATCCTTTTTATATTTAAAATAAACAGAAATGCAGTTATCTAAAGTGTTAAAAGTAAGTACACCCTTGCAGGTGTCAGTACTTGTCAGTTCTTGTAGTAATATGCCAAACTATGATGCTACTAATTAGGATCCCATTCAAGAATATCTTGGAGGAACCTGTGTTAATTTAAACATTAGAAATTTGCTCTGGTTTGCAGTTTCAGAAGTTTGTAGATGCCTTTGTGTTTGGGAAAAGATATAAGAGAGTATCCACAATATTGGAAATCAATTATTCCACTGTCTGGAGGATCATTACAAGTGGAGAAGCTTTGTCATTTCACCACAGGATCTGCAGGTAGCTCTCGCCACTGATAAGAAAAAGTGCATGCATCTACCATCAGAACAAGACTCCACAGACTTGATATACATGGGAGGTGGGCCAGGAGGAAGCCTTTGCTGTCTAGCCCTATCAGGGCAAGATTAAAGTTTGCTAATCAATATCTAGGCAAGGACCAGGCCTTCTGGAACTATGTGATATGGACAGGGGACTCAAAGAAGCCATGTTTGGCAAAAAAAAACAAAGGCAACATTTGATCAGAAAAAAATTGCACCATGTGTAAAGCATGGTGCTAGGAGAATTATAGTTTGGAGCTGCTTTGCTGCTTCAGTGGCTGACCGATCACAGAATCCACTATGGTTTCTCTTGAAAGTGCTTGTGAAGAATACGAGGCCATCTGTGAAAAAAGTTGAAGCTGAAGATGTGGACCATCCAACAGAATAGTACTCGAATTAACAATCCATCAAGGAATATCTCAAAAAAAAGAAATGGAGGTTTGTGGAAAGGTCCAGACGTAAATCCCACACCTAAATCCCTTTTCAATGCTTAGGGAGGATTTGAAATGGACTGTACATACAAGAAGCTCCTCAAACATTGCATGGCTAAAAGAATGTTGGATGGTTCTCCCTGTAGATATCAGAAGCTGGTAGACAGTTATAGGAAACACAAACATTAGTTTTTTTCTTGTTACTGACTTACTAGTAACTGTAATTAGACAAAAATGGAATGTAAATAAATCTCTACTAGTTACAAATTTAAAGTGTAGGTGTGCAGTGATGGTTAAGTGCTGTGTGATCAGTGTAGTATAGTGAATATTGGACAAGTCTAAGATTATTCCATGTGTGTGTCAGGGTGCACCCTGTGTTCAGTAATCAGAAAGCCTCGAAGCTGTTTCAGAGTCTGGAGGTAATGGATCCAGTGCTCCAGGGCCTATGAGAGTGGTAAGGAGTCCACAATGATGGTGAATGCAAAGCTTGTGGTATGAGGTATCGATGGTGGACAGTGTATCCTGAGATGGTAACTGCCCTGTTGTGGACCACGGGACCCTACAGCAGATTGAAGACAGCAGAGAAGCTGGTCAGGACTCTCCAGATTGTCCCCATGCAGAATGTAATGAAGAAGCAAGGAGAGTGTTGCTCTTTCATCTTCTCAGGAACTATAGTTGCTGCTGGACTTTGTGTTCCAGGCAGATGGCGTTGAAGGCCCAGGTGAGGTTGTTAGTGATGTGCACACCAACACTTTTAGAGCTTTGGACTCTCTCCACAGTTAAGCTATTGATGTGGAGTGGAGAGTGATCACTGCAAGTCCTCCTGAAGTCAACAATCAACTCCTTCGTCTTATCAACATCTCTGCCCTACCTTCTGTCTGTATGCTGATTCGTCATCCTCACTGACAAAACCCACCGCTGTAGTGTCATCAGCAGACCTGAGGATGTGATTTGAGCTACTCCTTGCTGTATTGTCATGAGTCAGCAGTGTGAATAGCAGGGGACTGTGCATGCAGCCCTTTGTGATGTCTGTACTCATCAACACACAGAGCTTTCAGGTGTTTAAAAGCCAAAAAAATTTAATAAGTAAACAATAACTTAGAATTATAATGTAGGCAAAACCTACTCTACATACAGAGGAAGACGCTGTAGCCACATTTACATTACCAGGCATCATCTTTTTGTGATGAAGGCCTGCACTGCTAAGTTGTTTATTTGTTGTTGTTGTTGTTGATTTAGGACAATTATAAATTAGCATGTGTATATGCACTCTGTGTTAAAGCACAGGCATGTTCAGCCTAAACACATATGGGCCATTTATTAAAAATTAAATTAAACAAATAAAACTAATAAACTAATAAAAAAGGAAGAGATGAGGGTTAGTCTTGACAGTGAGTGAGTATTAGCACACAGCTGTATGTCTTATGATAACAAAACATTAGCCTGTATGCTTTCTTACTGAATTGAAAAGGAAGATTTCAACAGATGTCCCCAAACTTTTGAAGCA
Organism: Prochilodus magdalenae; assembly: GCA_024036415.1. Lineage (NCBI taxonomy): Eukaryota > Metazoa > Chordata > Actinopteri > Characiformes > Prochilodontidae > Prochilodus > Prochilodus magdalenae. Next base: position 2,194,159 of record JAMWET010007653.1, on the reverse strand, counting down.
TACTCAGTCTCCCAGAGTATAAACAGAAGGACTGTGTAACATGTTTAATCTCTTAATGTTACAGAAAGTGTGAGGTCATAAACCACGCAGATGAGGACGACTCCATTTACCGGGTGGTCACCCCGTCTGTTGGCAAAGGAGGAAAGGTGCAGGACTTCATCCTACTGGCCTCCAGGAGGCGCCCATGTGATTCTGGGTAGGACCAACGCTAATATGGCACAGCTCCAGTTCTTTGTGTCTTATTTTGTACCCCTTATTTTGTATCCAGCTTTCAAGATGCCCGCTACTCCTGTTTGTAGCTATGCTATTGTATTTCAGGCCACGCTCACATATTAATAGTGTGTCATACAGAAACCACATCATCAGGTCTGAGATGGTAATGGTCTATCCCTTTAAACCCATTTTGCTTTCCTTGCAGTGACCCTTACTGGATCGCCCTGCGCTCTGTCACCCTGCCTGCGTTTCCACCCACTGAGGACTACAACAGGGGGGAGGTGCTGTGTGCTGGTTTTAGCATAAAGGAAGAGGACAGCTCTCTTACCAAGGTTTAACATGCTACACATACTGTAACATTTCAGTGACATATTTAGATTTCATATAATCACTCTCCAAAGAAAACAAGGCAACTGTTAACTTTATAGGAGAGAGCAAAAACCTTGTTTAATTCTTAAATTAAATTAAGTTAAAGCAGCCTCACTGCCATCCGCCATATTTGTTTTGATCTGAAGGCACGTTGATTTGGAAGAAATCCTGTGATGTAGCAATTAGTGAGAAACTCCTGCAAGGCTTTGACAATAATAACCGTTGTTCAGGATTCTTACAGTGGGGTGCGAAAGTTTGGGCAGCCTTGTTAATTTCCCTGATTTACCTTTATAAAGCACTGATTGTTTGGATAAAAAAAATCAGCTAAATATATCATATAGGGGACAAACACAGTGATATTTGAGAAGTGAAATGAAGTTTATATGATTTACAGAAAGTGTGCAATAATTGTCTAAACAAAATTAGACAGGTGCATAAATTTGGGCACCAAAAAAAAAAACCTTTAGTAGATTCTCCTTTCGCAGAAATAACAGCCTCTAAACGCTTCCTATAGCTTCTAATGAGAGTCTGGATTGTGGCTAAAGGTATTTTAGACCATTCTTCTTTACAAAACATCTCTAGTTCATTCAGGTTTGATGGTTTCCAAACATGGACAGCTCTCTTTGAGTGACACCACAGATTTTCAATAATATTCAGGTCTGGGGACTGAGATGGCCATTCCAGAACGTTGTACTGGTTCCTCTGCATGAATGCGTTAGTAGATTTTGAGCAGTGTTTAGGGTCGTTGTCTTGTTGGAAGATCCAGCCCCCGCGGCAGCTTCAGCTTTGTCACTGATTCCTGGACATTGGTCTCCAGAATCTGCTGATACTGATTGGAATCCATGCATCCCTCAACTTTAACAAGATTCCCAATCCCTGTACTGGCCACACAGCCCCACAGCATGATGGAACCACCACCAAATTTTACTGTAGGTAGCAGGTGTTTTTCTTGGAGTGCTGTGTTCTTTTTCCTCCATGCACAACAGCCCTTGTTATGCCCAAATAACTCTATTTTAGTTTCATCAGTCCACAGCACCTTATTCCAAAATGAAGCTGGCTTGTCCAAATGTGCTTTAGCATACCTCAAGCGGCTCTGTTTGTGATGTGTGCGGAGAAAAGGCTTCCTCTGCATCACTCTCCCATACAGCATCTCCTTGTGTAAAGTGCGCCGAATAGTTGAACGATGCACAGTGACTCCATCAGCAGCAAGATCATGTTGTAGGTCTTTGGTGCTGGTCTGTGGGTTGACTCTGACTGTTTTCAACATCCTTCGCTTCTGTTTATTCGAGATTTTTCTTGGTCTGCCACTTCAAGGCTTGACTTAAACTGTGCCTGTGGTCTTCCATTTTCTCACAATGTTTCTCACAGTGGAGACTGAAAGCTGAAATCTCTGAGATAGCTTTCTGTATCGTTCCCCTAAACCATGACGGTGAACAATCTTTTTTTCAGGTCATTTGAAAGTTGTTTTGAGACTCCCATGCTGCGTCTCTTCAGAGAAGATGCAAAGAGGAGAAAAACCTACAATAGCCACCCTTAAATACCCTTTCTCATAATTGGAGTCACCTGTGTATGAAGGTCAAGGGTCACTGAACTTACCAAACCAAATTTGAGTTCCAATAATTAGTTCTAAAGGTTTTGAAATCAATAAAATGACAACAGTGCCCAAATTTATGCACCTGCCTACTTTTGTTTAACCAATTATTGCACACTTTCTGTAAATCGTATAAACTTCATTTCACTTCTCAAATATCACTGTGTTTGTCCCCTATATGATATATTTAACTCGATTTATAAAGGTAAATCAGGAAAATTAACAAGGCTGCCCAAACTTTCGCACCCCACTGTATTTGAGTGGGTGATTTGAAAGTACGTGGTGTTAATTCAGGGCAGGTTATATAGTGTGGGGACTTAACTAGCAATATTTAAGGACAAAATAATCAGTGTAAAATATTATGTATGGGGTTGCTCATGTTTCTAACATCAGTGTTGGCCAGGCATTTCCCAGATACAGCAAACTGACCAGAATGAAACCACATTCAGATTCACCTCGCAAATATAAAAAAGCTGAGCTGTACCTGAAATTGCCACAGTTGGATAAGGCTAAAAGTTTTTTTTTTGGCAAAAGGAATTCATAATAAAATTTTCAAGTGTGGCAGCAACTCCTGCATCTGACTATTGCAACCTGGCTAAAAGGACAGAACCAGAAGGTAACACAGACTTGGGAGCACCCTGTAATCTTAGTAAACGAGACGGTTCATAATAGTAAGGACCCTAGCTGCAGCATTTTAAATAAAAACCCATTTTGTAGAATATTCCAGTACATCTGATACAATACTCTAGACTTTGTGGAAGTTCTTTATATAAAAGCAGTAGGACACTCAGGGTTGTGTGTAAGGGGAACAACACCGTGGAATATGATGTTATTCCTGAAAGCACTCATTTGAAGAATGATCCAACCACATGGAGCTTTTCTGCCCTTGTTTTATAGCTGCTGAAGGTTTAAACGTGTATATATCTGTGTTTGTGTCTTTCAGCTTTCCTACTATAATCAGGCCACCCCTGGTGTTCTGCCGTACATCTCCACTGACATTGCTGGACTTTCCTCCAGCTTCTACTCAGCCTTCGCCTCCTGCAGTGCTTTCCTGGAGGAGAATAAGGACAGTCTGGCAGCAGTGCCCTCAGCTGCTCCAGGAGAACCACACTGGGAGACAGTTTGAGAGAAACAAAAGTTTGGATGCATCTTCTGTAATGGTTAAAGCTGCACAACAGAGTCATGGTCTAGATAACAACAATGCTGTAAAAGTCCAGACAATAATATCAGCCCAGGTGTTGAGCTTATAGTTTTTATATAGTTTTATTTATTATCACTGTCATGAAAAAAAAAATTGTTTGTTGGTAGTATTTTGCACTATTAGCTGCCAGTACGCTGTGTGAATAGGTTGATGAATAGACCAGTACAAATTCTGCTAAGCAAATATCAAGAGTTAGCTTGAGTGGTTTGCTGTAAACCGCTGTCAAAACTGTCAAGCAGTCAAAACTGTTTACATCCGTGCTCTACTTCACATACTATTAGACATACTACTTAATGTCTAAGATGATGGTGTGTGGTCTAAAATGTATTCAAATCCAATAATTTTCCAAGGTGGAAGGATATAAGGAAAATGTTTTAAGGTAAAATAGTCACCAAAGAAAACTTTCCACTATTTAACCATCATATATCATCATATATATATATATATATATATATATACACACACACACACACACACACACACACACACACACACACACACACACATATATATATATATATATATATATATATATATATATATATATATATATATATATATATATATATTTCACACCAAACCTGTCTGAAAGCACCCAATTATACAAAAATAATCACCAAAGGAATTTCCCTTTAATGTGCTGAATTTAACATACTGAAAAAAAAGAAAAACCTTACTGTGACCTGTGCAAACACTCTGGCACTCTTACACTACATGACTTATTTTTTCTCCCGGTATGTTAAATCAAGCACTAAAATGGAAGACGTGTTTAGGTTTGTTCATCTGAACCTGAAGATTCCTCAGCTTATTCCTGGCCAGTACATGTTTCATGGTCTGGTCTTTAGCTATTCCAGACACAGTACATTCGGTGAGCCAGACACAATTCGTGAGGCTTAACAGCTCGTGAGCTAGAGCGCCATCTGCTGGAGAAAAACTCTCTTGGGCTGCTATGGAGTTTGGATTTGGGTATTGAAATGGCATCTTTTCAGCACAGGTGGTCAGCAAATGAGTTATTCTTTCTCTTTTTTAAAATCAGATTCCTGTTTATTTTCTCTGATGTCTGACATGGATGTAAATAGCAAAAACAGTCAGAGTTCATTTTTCATGTTACCATTTTATAATCACTCCTTATCTTTTAGAATTAAACAGGCTGTTTCTCACACAGTCCCTTTAAAAATTACCTACATTTTTTAATTGGCTGCCCGGTATGGTGCCTCTTTCAAAAAGCAGACCATTCCTTATAACTTTAATAAATGTATATGTTAATGTATTGGTTCTTTTGACATCACAAAAGCAATGTTTTGAAATCAGCTAGTTTAGTGTCTTGAAAATGTGGATTAAACTGTACATTTTGATGTTATAGATCAGTGAACAATGTCTTCATGGTTTTCCATGATATAGGCCCTTTAAATGAGGGGGAACCAGTGAACTGTACCGTGCCGTGGCTCTCCAGGACTGCTGTGTAACAAGCCTGTTTTAGCAAACACCTGCTACTGTCACACTGATTTAATCAGGTTGTGGTTAAACCACAGCTTCCCAGTGGTTTAGGATTACTGCCAATGTAAAGTCAATCAGAATCATTTCATACATATAAACTTTGGTCAGATCAAGCTCTTTGCCTATTAATGTAGAACTTGTAATAGGATGAGTTTTAAAGGAGCAACGTGTAACCTTTAGTGGTGAGAACCCCACCTTTCCATTTCTTCTCTGCAACCAATGTTGGCTTTCAGGTTTTCTGCCGTTGTCTCAGTTCCTGTTTCATTTTCCATTTTCTCATCTTTTGGCTTTTTTTGATAGTGAGAATTTCATCCTCAGCCTTTTCTTGTGTTTTTGTGCTAAATTATACAATGCTTTTATTAGTTAAAATTGTGGTTCTCAAACTTACAACTCAAAATGATTATCCAGAACATGTGTTATACTTATATGCAATATATTATACACATCAAGCGGTTCTACCTAGCAGGGTCACATCATTAGTGTAGCGTATGCTTATTGTCTTATTTAATGTAAATTCAGTTCAGAATTAATATACCTTTTACAGTTATAAGCAAATTTAGACTTTTAAAACACCCTAATTATTCTGTTAATGCTGGAAACAGCATCTAGTTTGTACTTCATTCCACCTTAATAATTGTTATAATCATCCTTGTAATAATTCCTGCATAATTTAAGGTGGAGTGGGAAAATTTGAGCACAGAACTGACATATAAGAAGCATAGGTGGAATGCAACTGCTGCATTATGAAGCTGGAATGGAAAGCTTTTAACAAGAAGCTGGTAAATAGGAAAATAAATGTCAGTTCCAGAATGCAAATGCTGCATTTATTAAGGTGGAGCAGGGAAATACAAACAATAAATTGGCAAAAAGGAAGCTGACTCCGTAGATCTAAAGTTGGTGGTATTCAACATCATCGTAAAAGCATGATAAACTCTCTCTACAGCCAGTGTGTGGGACTACTGCTGAAATGTGGCAGTACTACATTGCATTCTCTGTTTTTAGACAACCCGTTACTATGTAGACATGAAGGGCTCATACTAAACAAACGAAAGCACAAGGACGTGTAGTCACAGGCCAGTTTATCTAGAACTGCATTTTAAACTTGAGTACAGAGACTAAATGAGACAGAAACATTAACAGAACTACTTGTGATGCACACAAACTAGTTGTATAGAGTTAATTATTGTTACTCTGGGTGCACATATTGTTCTAGATAATTTTCTACCTCCTCATGTGAAATTCAGATTAATTTTTTTGATCAACAAATAAAAGCAATTTGGATTTTCTTGATTTGCGTTTGTAAGTTTTAAGCTAAAGTAAACAATGCTATGATGCATTAATCTGATATTTATTGATTATTAAATAAAAACCTAAAAACCACTGTCAGTAATTTACATTTGACCCTTTGCTGTTATTATTTTGATTAAACACAGTAAAGCAGATGTTTGGGTGTTGTTTGGTCTTGTACTGATGTGGCCTGTACCTACGCTGCATTATAGTTCTAGCCATGTTTTTTGCTGTGGATTATTTAAGGTGGATCAGCACAGTTAAAGTGTACAGACAGAGTGATTCATCGTGTTGGCTGACTGGGCAGCTGTGGACGCAGGACCTCCACCTGATAATGGCTGGATTTGATATGAGCCACTCTGGCCTGGGCTGCTAAGAGCTCATGGTGCTGTTGTTCAGATAGGAATTTGTGTGCGGACACCCGGGACATTATGGCCTCTGTATGGATACTCTGTGACCTGCAGGAAACAGAACAGAAATGCATCACTGAACCAGCAGAAAAACATGGGTTACAGTAATTGCAAATAAAGGAAGAGTGAACTTCATAAATGTGCGCACTATAGAATGAGCTGTAAAATAATATTTTCTATGTCCTTTTCTGTATATTATCATTCCTCTTCTCCAGGGTGGTGTACCTGTTCTCCAGGTTCTCCAGGTGGTGTTCTGCAGGTCTGTAGAATACAGTACCTCTTTTCCAAGTGTGTCAGGTGTAGTATCCAGATGTGAAGTTGTGTTTGGTTTCAGCACCTGCTGTCCATATATATAATGTGCTATACTGCACCTGTTCTCAGGGTCTGCAAGGTACTGTACCCTTTCTCCAGGCTGCATAACCATGTTTGCAGACTGCAGGGTGTTGTACCTCTTCTTTAGGAGTCTATGTAGGTAGTGTAGTGCCTTTTATGCCTCTTGTAGTGCCCAGATATGTAGGTAGGGTATGGTGCCTGCTCTCTAGGAGTGCAGAGTGCTGAATCTAGACTCCAGGCTTTCAGGATGCTGCACCTGCGCTCCAAGTATTGTACCTCTTTTCCAGGTGCATAGTGTGCTGTACTTGTTCTTAAGGTGGGCATGGTGCTGTAACTGTTCCTTACGTCTGTAGGGTTCTATACCTGTTCTATAACTACATATGGTGATGTACCTGTTCTGCAGACCTGTAAGAGGCTGTACAGGTTCTCTAGGTGTGTGGAGTGTTTTCCAGGTTTTGTAAAATGCTGTACCTGTTCTTCAGATGTGTGAAGGTGCAGTGCGTATTCTCCAGGTGTGGAAGGCGTTCTCCAGGTATGTAAGGTGTTGTATCATGCTGTGTCTGTGCTTAAGTTTGAAGGTGCTAATGGTACGGGTGCATGTGTGCAGGTTGTATAGGTGTATAGTATGCTGTATCTCAGGTGTGTAGAAGGTTGTACCTGTTTTCAAGGTGTGCATAGTGCTAGACCTGGTTTCTGGGTGCTTACGATGTTGTACCTGTATTCATGTACATGTCACTATACCTGTTCTCCAGGTGTGCAGCATGACGTACCTGTTCTTCAGGTAACGCTGTATGAGCAGCTTCTGATCCGCTGTGTGCTGCTTGCTGATAGTGACCTGTCTTCTCCTTTCATGCTGAGCATTGCTGAGTCTTTGTTCCATATGATGTCTTGTGAAGGCTTTGGCCAGAGAGCTGTGCTGCCCACTAAAACGGATGACCATCTTCTGCTCCAACAGTCTCCTTCTTTTCTCCTCCAGGAAGCTTAGGTGTTTTTGGCGAGCAAGCTCCACTTCCTTTTTGCATTTGGCCCTTTGCAGGCTAAGCATTTCCTCCAGTTCGGCCTTGTCCCAGTCCTGCTGCAATACCACCTCCTTCCTTCGAGACTCCATGATGTTGTTACGGTGATCACGGGCATCATCACGGCGGCCCTGAAGTAGCGCAACTCGTTCCATGTTCTCATTCATCTCCTCTGCCTTCTTTTTCATCCAATAAGCTTTTTCGATCGCATGGAACGAGACAAGGCTAACACAGTCATGGCACCTGCGAATAAGGATTGGGGTAGATAGGATCACTCTTCTATCACTCTTTCTGATGATGCTCATGAATTCATGTTTAATCATTCATTCATCTTTCAAGCTGCTTATCCTTCTGGGACACAGTGGATGTTGAAGCCTGTCCCAGCACTCACTGAGCCCAAAGAACACCCTGGACCTGGCTGCCAGTCCATCACAGGGTGAATTGTGAATAAACAATCAAAATTACAATTTTTGTTTTTCTATAATTCACTTGAGGAATTTGAATCTGCCTACCTGCCAATAAATTGCTTCTTTGCAGTGATGTTGTGAGGACGGAGCTGTGGGCAGTTCAGTGGGTCAGGCTTCTGTGAATGGAATAGACAAATGGCATCTCGAACCTCCTGTCCCAGGGCTTTTCGTGATATCACCATTTCAGCGAATGGCTCAGACAAGTGCATGGCGGCCTTAAAGCCAGACAGCTGGAAGGTATCTCGGTCCATTTCCTTATTATGAACATCATCTACACTGGAGATATCTAGAGGGAAAAAGAGTACCAAAAAATTTTAAAAATGCAATAGTAATCTAATAGAGGTGTATAAATACATTAATGCATTTTTAGTTGTATTGATTTTGAAATGTTAGTGTCAATTATTTTAGGAATAGTCAATGAAGTGTAAACTCGATTCATAACCAACATACTTTTTTAATGTAAATAATTTATATTTGTGCTAAATGTTTTAGACCTCCGTATGTGAATGAGTGAGCATTTCTAGGTGTTGTTCGTAGACATTTGCTTTAATGTGACAACATAACTACCACATTTGATATAGCTTACTGGTTTCCGTGGGATATAAAGCATGACTTCAGAGATCTTTTATTCTGGGTTAGCAGCAGTTTAAAAAAATGTGGTAGTTCTTCCCATGTTTCAGACAGAGGAAGCTCATGCTAGTCTCCCCTTCCATGCTCAGAAGCATGACGGATAGACAGAGTTGTAGCTAGAAGGTGGAAACTGGCCAGAGTTAATCCAGAAACCTGCTGTACCAGCCCTCTGTTAGACTCACTGAGTTTGCCTTTACATGGGTTCATAATGCTGCTCTGCACAGGCGTGTTACATGGCATCCTGAGCTCCTGCAGTGTTGTGATGTCCACTGATTGAACGCTCCTTCCCTCCTGCAGCGTCATCTGCTATGTAAAAGAAAAACATGATCAGCATAGTGAGCAACACCATTCAGATACTATAACAAACTGGCTTCAGCCGACCTCCTGGCTGTCTGTCCCTGTTAGTTTACTGGAGTACAGCCTTTTAAATGTTGCCTCTCTCTCCTCCAGCATCTGCAAAGCAGAAAGGCAAAAAAACATTTCATTCAGTGTCAGAACTCGCTACAAAATGATTAATTGACCCAAGTACATCAGACAAGTAGGCAAAAAAGTAGCACTGACCAGGCCAAGTTGCTCTGTCTTGCACTCCTTAATCCAGGAACCTGTGGTGGTTTCTGGAGAGTGTGGTGTTAGCTGTGTGACGGCTCGAGTTACTTGCGTCCTTAACATTCTCAGTGGCATAATCTGCCGACATAATCTGCAGGAAGAGGAATTTGGTGCGATTCAGTGCAGTTTTATACCTGCGGCGTTGTGTGAAATTTATTTAATCTTTTATTACCCCAGGCTTTTCCGACTCAGATGTCCTCTAATCCATTTCTGGATAATCAGAATCGGACAAAAATGAGCCTGGATCCGATTTATTACTGCAATCACTCCCTGTACTGTTTTCATTTCAGTCTGGTATGAATCCTAGGTATGAGAAAGTACAAAAACATAATTAATAATTACATCAAGGACATGCATTACTGTTCAGAAGTTTGGGATCACTAGATTGGAATTTAGAATTAAGAATCATTTGCCAATTGTTCCTGTGCTGTGCATTTAACCCAACCCAACCCCCAACCAAACACCCACATAAACTAGTGAACACACACACACCAAGGGGCAGCGGGCAGCCCCATCCATGGCACCCGGGGAGCAGTTGGGGGTTGGGTCTTGCTAAAGGGTAGTTGAACCTGTGACCCTCCTGTAATAAGGCTGGTTCCCTACCCTAATTGTTATTTGAATTGTTAATAGTTAAAATTAGGTCACTTGTGAATAAAAAATCGTGGTTACTTTGTTCATTCCGCTTGATAATAAAATGAAATATTGCAAACCTAACAACAAAATGTATTTTAAAGGTGTGCATTTAAAGGCATTCAGAGTGGTTTGATGCTAAAAGGGTTAATGGTAGAGACTCAGTATTTCTTTTCAGTAGTTGTGACAGAAGTCTGGGGTCACCATTTTATTTACTACCCAAAACCACCAGTAAACTTACATGTGTCTTCTGAGTTTTTCTATATAATGTTGATGATGATAGACTAGTGGAAATGTTTTAGTAATAAGTTTTCTTTGGAAATGATTTTGCCTTACAGCACCCTGCATGTACCCCTCCAGCATGAGTGGATGGACTAATACCTCTTAGACCAAAACTTTCTCATAACAACTGTAAAATAATGTCATCGCTATTCATGTGATAACTTTCTGTAAGGGAGATTTAAGAGGGGTGTGTCTGGTTCCTACCACCACCACTGTGCACAATTCTCCTACGTTTCTGTAGAATGGAACATTTCACATTAAATCACTCTGAACATCACCACTAGAATAATGTATCTGCAGCCAAATAGTTCATTATTGAAATCAGTGATTACAAACGTTTAAATGATAATGTACATTAAGTATAAATAAAAACAATCAGGAAATATTAAACCAACACTAACCGTATTTGAAGATGGATACAGATTTACATGAAAATGAGGAGCCAGTGCTTTGAATTTAGGTGGAAGGTGCAACTTTTCCACAATCTCCTCATCTGAGATGACAAGGTTATCCAGGGCCTTCAGGGACCAGACGCTGTTGACGACGCAGTGCCTGTAGTTCTGCTTCAAACTCAGTGGCGTGTCATAGAGGGTTAAGGCTGTTAGTTTGGGACAGCTGGACAGGGCAGTAATATTCCTCCTCTCTGCCAGGCTGTTGTTGTGTAGATTGAGCAGTTGTAAATGTTTCAGAATACTCCAGAATGAAGCACCGGGAAGATGAGTAATCTGACCAGGAAAAGAAAAATACTCCACATCCAGCAAATGAATTTATTATGATGATTGAAAATGCCACATTATGTGTGTGGTCTAAAGCAGCACTGCCCAAAGTGACCATATTTAATTGTATATTGCTTTGTATACTTTGTTCTCCTAAGGCAAAAAACACATCTGGCCCAAAGGGATGAGATTCATAGTTGTGTATGCACATTTTGGATGAACTCCTAACAGTGTTTATTATTTTGATTATATGCCATTTTCATAATTTTGTTCACAAATCAGTTTATATTTTTCTCTTCAGTAGCCCCATGTAACCAAAAGACTAGATTTAATCTATTAAATCAGATAAAAACTATTTTAGTCATATGGTTTGATCAGATTTATCTTTGGATCAAAGCAAATGTAACATTTTAGATCTGGACATTTATTGGTTAATGATTTATTTTACTCTTCTATCTGCACCTCTCTGTTTGTACCGCTATATTGTATGTATAAGCTACTTTAAAGATCAAGACCTATTGCTATAAACCAGCATCAGTTATTAAGTATTAAGTATTAATTAATTACTTATTATCTGGCACAAAATAATTAGGAACTGCTATGATTTCTTTAGTTTCTACTATTAAGTAGTCAGTAATATGAATTATTCACTATTCACTAAGAATTATTCAGTACCTACTATGACTTATACAATAACTACTGTGAATTACTGAGTATTCACTATGAATTATTCCGTAATTACTAGTAAATTATTCAGTATCTGCAGTGAGTTATACATTACCTACCATAAATTATTTGCTATGAATGACTGCCCACTATAGATAAGTCATTAAGTACAGTGAATTAGTCCGGATCCACTATTAGTTATTCAGTTACTACTTTGAATGATGCAGTAGCTACTATAAATAAGCCAGTATCCACTATGAAATACTAAGTACCCACTATAGTCATTAAGTATCTCATGTACTACTATGAATAATTCCCTACCCTCTATATATTATTCAGTATGAACGAGGAGACAAATAAACAGGCAAACCTGATTTCCTGTGAGATCCAGCTTTACCAAGTGCACACACTCTACAAGAGGATCTATCCGGGTCAGGAAGTTGTCAGCCAGGGTGCAAATTTTTAGCCCTTTGCAGCGTCCAAGCTGGCCCAGGCTTTTTAATAGCAAGCTGGTCAGATTGACCAAGAGAACATCCTGTAGGTCTGTGGCTTTTTCATCAGGTAGTGTGCTACACCCATGGTCCAATATCAAGGACTCTGAGCAGTCCACCAGAAAAGCCCTCTGAGCACTGAAGGGCTCCATTTCACGGTTTCTTATTGGTCACATTTCCTCTTGGCTGAGAAAACAGGTAGCTTTGTTAATGAAATAAAAACAAAGCAAATGGCAGATGCAAAATACACAGTTTATAATAATATACACATTATTATGACCACTTCCTACTTTTAATGGCGGCAACACGTAGCTCATGGAGAAAGGCAAGAGCTGACTTGGCGGTTATATAAGGTGTGCAATAGGCTGTCTGTGCACATATCGCTCATTGCTGTCAAATGTGGGACCAGATCTCATGCCATCCAGCAGCTGTGGGATGCATCGCAGTCAGCATGGCTCCAGATACCTGTGCCACGCTACCAGGACCTTACAGAGTCACTCCCGGCCTGTTGAGCTACTATTCGGGCTGCACACAGTGGATGTCTGGATGTTAGCTGGTGGTCAAAATAATGTGACTCGACTGTGTATTTATTATGAATTACCTCTTAAGTTAGCTACTTCCATTTAAATTACACATGCTTAAGCAAAAAGTTTGTACAGTGCAGTGGTACATATATAATATTAACATATTGTTAATAAGCTGTATTTGTGAGAAAAGCACAGAACAAGTCTAACACAGATTAGTCCCTATGCTCAAAGATGCTGGATATACTATATACTTTAAAATTATGGTTCTTTGTTTAACCATATTAAGGTTAGGTTTCTATATAGACCCAATTTAGGGTTAAAAAGGTTCTTTGCTCTGTGAAATTGTTCTTCAGAATGAGAATGTTGTATGTTTCTACATAGAACCAATAAAGGGTTTTTCTGTTGATACAAGCTTACAAACAATAGAAGAACCCTGTCTGGTGCAATACGGAACCACATGTATACAACACATTGCAAATCAGTCTAAAGAACCACTTTACCATGCAAAAAATTATTTAAGCACACAATGGCCCTTGCCTTAATTGAAGAACAACCGAGGAACCGTGTTTAGTGTGTAAGAGGCTGCACTTAAGTACCCTTATTTTTTATTTATTATTTATTACACAGCTTTGGTGGCTGTTGTCATTATTTCATCACAGTGACAGTATTCCTACCTGGGGCTGATCTCAGTCGCTTCGATCCATATTTAGAAGTTTGTTTGGTGGACCCTTAGACAAAACTCTCTTCAGTTAGTCCTAACTTCAGTGTTACAGTTGCCATAGCAAAGCAAGTTTGAAAAGGTTATTGCAATAAAAAAAATCTAAATTTAATTGAAAACAGAACAGAGTTAATAATCATACAGTGATAACTGAAAACTATACAAAAACAAAAATAAATGAATTTAAAAAAATTAAAACTTCGTAAGCGTATGCTGGAGTGTCACGTGACTCGGGAATGCGGAAGCGGCGATGTAAACACGACTGAAGGCAGCGTAGAATGAAGTTGCTTATCTCATGTACAGATTAAATATAGTCTTATATTTCTGTACAACTCGACTTCCAAAGTCATTTCTCGCTCATTGTCTGTGTTGTGTATTCGTCGCCTCTTGTTTTTCTTTTTGACTCGGGTAGTTAGCCAACTTAGCGTTTAGCCTACTCAGAGTTTAAAGTGCTTACAATGACAGAACTTAGCAAAAGCAAAAACGTACACCTGCAAAACGCCACCAAGGAGAAACTGGAGAAATTCGACAGAATAAGGGGTAATTATTTTACCATTAAAGGGAAAGTGCACTGGTCTGTGTCATTAATTACACTAAATGATTACAAAGGAAACAAAGCAATTCAGAGAGGTTTAAGAGGTTTGTTGTAAAATACTACGGTCTACAGAAACTAGCCGAGCCAGAACGGGTTACAGTGGTGGTGATAGGAACGAGACGTCCCCCTCAAAAAGCTCACAGAAAGTCATGCCTAGATGTATGTGACATGATGTCTAATACTATTTTAAAGCCATGTTTAAGCTCACTGCTGGTTTTGGATAGTGAATAAAATGGCTATGTTTTTGTAGACATGGCAATGCCTGCTTCCTAGCTGCGCCACAGTAAGAAGTCTTTCTGCAGTCAACCATTTTACACCAAACTACTCTGAATGGTTCTATTTATGTTTCACATAACACAAAATTATTCAATAATGGGTGAAATATCCCCTTTAAAATATATGATTATTAGTCTAGTCCCAAGTGATCCTAAGGTTTAGTGTTATTCTAGGCAAAGAGGTGAAACCTGGTGAATTTTGGGACCTTGTGGTTATTACTGCCGTGGATGAAGACCAGAGAGCTGCATACGAGCTCCAGATCCGAGAGAAGTGCATCAGGAAAGAGCTTCCGATTGGCATTTGCTACCATGTGTTTGCAGATCCTCCGGGATACAAGATTGGTAAGTACAACATATGTTTGCTCAGAGAGAATAAATAACTTCTAGTTAAAGTGGTGATATGATCCTTAATCTGGTCTTCGTCCAGGTAATGGAGGGTCAACGTTACATTCACTTCAACTCCTAAGTGATAAGTATGGAGAGAAACTGTCCAGATTCAGAGTAATTCTGATACATGCGGGTGAGTGCTTTTCCCCCCTACCACCAACAATCATCACAAAAAGAAAACTCAACTAGCCCTTATATAGCTCAGGACCAATAGCCTTTATTGTCTTTCCTGCCTAGTAGTAATTTTTGTATGATCAATGTACAGTTTTTTAATGACACTTCGTATCCCCATGTCTGCAGGAGGCTTTAGTCAGCGCTTACCCAATGCTAGTGCTCTTGGTAAGATCTTCACAGCACTTCCTCTTGGAGAACCTTTGTATCAGATGCTGGAGCTCAAACTGGCCATGTACGTAGACTTTCCCTTGCACATGAAGCCTGGTGTGCTGGTTACCTGCGCGGATGATATTGAACTGTACAGCGTAAGTGATAGCATAGTGTTTGATAAACCGGGTTTCACAGCTCTGGCCCACCCTTCGCCTCTGTCCATCGGAACCACACATGGAGTGTTTGTTCTGCAGCTAGCAGAAGATTCCCAAATCCGAGACATGGAGTATAGAACCTGCTTCCGGTTCTTGCACAAACCAAGCATTGAAAGAATGCGCAAAAGCAGCGCGGTGTGCAAGAAGGCAGATGAAGACTTTGTCTACACTGACAGCACTTACTATGTTGATTATGGCAGTGTTCTGACACTACTTAACTTGTTTAGAGAAATCAGACCTTTGAAATGTGAAATAGATGCTTATGGAGACTTCCTTCAGGGCCTGGGTCCAGGGGCCACAGTGGAATATACCAATGACACAGCAAACGTCACCAAAATGGAGAACAGTCTGGTGGAGATCAGAAAAAAAATATTCTATTGCCTGAAGGGAACACCACTCAATGTCATTCTCCTTAATGAATCAAAGTTCTACCACCTGGGCACCACAGAGGAATACCTGTTCCATTTTACGGTTGACCCATGTCTCAAGGCGGAACTTGGTGTCCTACCAGCTGCATTTAGCATATGTCAGCTGGAGGCTTCTGAGAAATGTACTGCCTGTGTTATGCATAGCGTTTTGCACCCTAGTGCGTCAGTATCTGCAGGAGCTGTGGTGGAATACTCCAGACTGGAAGCCAATGTAACAGTGGGCACCAGAGCTATTGTGAGTGGATGCTGGATTGCTACAGAACTTTCAGTGCCCAGTGAAACCTTCATGCACTCTCTAAGCGTTGCTTTGGATGGCAAGACGGTCTTTGTGACCGTGGCATTCAGCGTCCATGATGACCTAAAGAAAAGTGTGTCCAGTCCCACAGATATAAACAAGTTGAAGCTGTTTGGAGTTGCACTGGAGGAGTGCGTGTGTCGGTGGGGTCTGTGTGCTGAGGACGTGAGATTCTCAGGAAATGGGAGTGGGTCCAATCTGTGGAACTGCTGCCTCTTTCCAGTATGTGAGGACATGAAGAGTTCCTTTGCGACAACACTGGAGATGGTGTGGGCAGCTCGTGGAAATGGGAAAATGACCGTACCCAAAAAAACTAGACTAATGTCACTGAAGGATATCCTGCAGAAAAAAGACTTGGAGCAGATGCTGGACTTCAGAAAAGGACTTTATGAAGAAATTCTTGCAACAAAATGAGCTGCTGCACCAGTGGAGAAACAGATCAGGGGTACTGTAATTAGAATCATATCAGACATGTTTTATGCAATTTACTCTGAGGATATGTTTGCAGTCTACCAAAAATAAATACCTAGTGGTTGTTTCTTTTCCTGTACACTCTTAATAATATGCTCCCTAAAGAGTTCTTTTGTGTGGGGAATGATTCAATCTAAAGCCATGAGTTCTAAATAGCCCCATTTCATGGCTCTTTGCATTGTTTTATGGTTCAGCTGCACTGCACTGTTTAGTATTGACTGTTTTGCTGTAGTGAAACTGGTAATGTGAACATTTATTAAATGCAGGGTTTAAACCAGATGATTCAGGATATGGAATTTATGTAATACATACAACCATTGTTATAGCTACTATAAAAAAAAGTTTTGATGAACAGAGATTAGTGAAATAATGCTCTGTTTGTAATTTATATATTTTTGTATTTTGTTTAGTTTTAGTTTAGCTAATGTAGTATGTTTTATTTCTGTACCACTGACACATTTCAAGTCCAGAGAGTAAAATGTTTGTATGATACTGAACATGAGTGTTACATTAAACATCCGGGAAGATTTAAATGAAAAATGTAAGATATAAATATGATGAAAAACATAAAAGATATGTCTAAGAACTGTGTGGGTGTGAATAATAAGCAGCTTGATTGACAGCTCTCTGTCTAACACTTTTAGGACGTCCTGCCACCCATGTAGAACCAAAGCTATTATCCAGCTTTTATGTGATGCGAACTGAACCAAAAGTCAGACAAAGAGACACATGAGATGGACTGAAGAAGCAAAAGCATAAATAAAGGAATGGATAAAGGAACAATAGTGGTGTATGCATAAACAGTCAGACAGGTGGTCTAGTTTGCTAGATATTGGTTATACCGAGTTAGCTTTAGCTCGCTGAGTTTCTCCGAAACTGTTTTGTGTTGGGCAAGAGAAGTCAACCTTGTGATTAAATAGGGGAATGAAGCGTTACCCAACATTAGGAAAAGAGAGAAATTAGGTGAGATAAACCAGCCATTTCTTGGCCAGTGGAACGTTACTCAATGGATTTACTTAATATTTAGTACCTGTAAGAACAGGATTTTCCTCATTAGGTTCTACAATACTGTGCGAAGGGCAGAGAACACCAATTATGTATTTAATGTATAATCTTGTTTTTTTTTTATGTAATCTTGTTTTTTGCAGTCAAAACAGTCATAGCAGGCAAATTATTCTCTTTTCTAAGATACATTTTTTTTTGGAATTATTAACGTTTCCAAAAGTAGAGTTTAAAGAGTTTAAAACTGAAACTCATAATTAGACCAGGTAGACAAAACTGTCCACATTAGATAAACAGCACTCAAAGCTTTCATCTTTGGAAGAGAGAAGAAAATCTAGCTGCTTCAGATCTTTCAGGATGAAAACATCCACAGGTCTTTCTCTCCATCCACTATGAGAAGACACTCAATGCTATGTGTCTGAAAGGATGTGTAGCTGTCTCATTAACAAAGTCTCATCAAACAAAGAGAAGCTGCTGATGTTCTCATTACAATGGACTGACCACCCAAGAGTCCAGACCTTGCATAGAGTAAAAGTGCTAGCCGAACTTCTCAGACTGAACTTTGGAGGTGTGTCTGCATGGGTTTAAAATGAAAAAAGATTTAAAATGAAAGGAAGCTGTGAATTAATATGTAATTGTGTTAATCATGTTGATCATTGTAACGTGATTGTTATGTTTATGAAATGTTTTTGTTCTTTTCATATCCAGATATTTAATTTATGTGTACTCATAACATCATAGCTCTTTTTCTGCTGTTACACCTGTTGTTTGATGAGAGTTAGAAGAGAGAGAGGGAGAGAGGGAGAGATGCAGCCTCATCATAGCTCACAGCACTCGCTCACGCTGGTTCAGCTGTCTCTGGTGTCAGACATTCCACTCAGTGTATTTTTAGCAGGAGGGCAGAGATCCTGGGCTTTATCTGCCCTCTCTCTATTGTGTTTGAGACTGGAATAGTGTTTCAGTTGCATGACACTTCGCTCTGATCTCACAGTGAAGGGTTTGAGCGGAGTGATCCGATGGGGAATTATAAGTCAAGACCTACACAGACATGCACAGGTACAGTGTTTATTCAGTTTCATTATGTATCTACTATAAATTATTCAATAACTCATATAAATAATTCAGTATGTACTGTGAATAATTCAGGATCTACTATTAATTATTCAGTATCTACAACAAAACCTTCAGTAATTAAAAAAATCAGTATGTGCTATATATGATATCTACTATAAATCGTTCAGTGTTTACTATGAACTACTTGGTATCTACCATTAATTATTTAGTGTTTGCTACAAGCTATTCAATATTCATTTTAAATTATTCAGAAACTACTGTGAATAATTGTTCTGTGTTTTTCTGTAGACGAGTGGAAGAAGAAAGTGAGCGAGTCGTACTCTGTAATCATCGAGAGACTGGAGGATGATCTGAGGGTGAAAGAGGAAGAGATGGCTGAACTAAAGCATGTGTTCAGGTGAGGATGAGGAGGAGTGGAAGGGTTGCGCTGGTTTAGTGTTAAAGGACACGTATCTTTGTTAAGGTCCATTTATGAGGTGTTATGTAGCAAGCCCATCATTCATACATGGCCTTTAACCTCTTCTTAAAAAAGCTGTTGTTGTTAACTGTGCAGTGCTGTTTAGAAGGAAGATAAAAGTTGCCAGGAACAATAAATTATGGAAAATGTTGAATAGTACGGGCAATATTTGATGCAACATGCAGACTTCTCAGCATTGAGTTGTAGAGGCTCTTAATGATGTCCTGTGTAATGGTGTCCATCCCAAGCAGCCTGAATA
The DNA here is from genome assembly GCA_024036415.1 of Prochilodus magdalenae. NCBI lineage: Eukaryota > Metazoa > Chordata > Actinopteri > Characiformes > Prochilodontidae > Prochilodus > Prochilodus magdalenae. Next base: position 2,174,727 of record JAMWET010007653.1, on the reverse strand, counting down.
TTCTCACACAGTTCCTGCAGATGGTGCGTTAGGGGTGGAGATGGAGTGATGGAGATGTGATGCTTGACAAGCAGATGCTGAAAGCGATGGCTTCACATACAGATTTATATGTCATCTCAACCAAGACAAAAGTACGGTGCCTGAAATGTACAAAACAAATTAGCATTTTAGAAAACCAAAGAACTTACAAAAAAAAAAAATCACATTCAGATTACAATTACAAACCTTTTTTGAATTTTGCTAAAACGTGTTTTGTGGCACGCATTTTATCCAGCTGGCATGCTTTTGTGTTTCCTGTGGAAGATCTTTAGAGTTCTTTTAGAGAAGATCTGTAGAGCAGACGGAAGAAAAAGCAATGGAAAAACAAAAGCGTGCCAGCTGGGTAAAATGTGTGCCACAAGATAGACAAAATCCCAAACTCCTCTCACTCTTCCACCACTTAACAGTTTGACTGACAAGGGTCTGCAAACAGCGCTTCCTGGCTGTTACACCTACTCTTTCTGTTGGAATTCTCAGTTTGTGTATCAAATATTGTAAATTTGTTTTGATTTTTGTAATTTTGTTTTATGACATGTTAATTTGCTTTGCACTTCTCGGCCACTGTACAAAAGCATGAACAGGATGACTCATGGAGGGCCTCACTGATCGCTGATCAGCTTTGATTTGCTGCATTCTATTCATTTCAGTGAAGAGCTCTGCCATATCACAATGCATGGTGAACCTTTGTGGACGACTGAGGCATTCTGAGAAGGCCATTTTATTCCTATTGCAAGATTCTGTGTTGCCAATAAGTTCAGTACAGATCCTTCATTTTAACGGTAGTGTCCTTTTAACAACATTGACACATCTGGTGGCTTGTTTGAGGTTAGCAGGCCCTGCATAATTACTTAGTGGGGTGAGAGTAGTAGGGTGAGAGTAGCCTATAGACAAGAACCTTAAAAACAAGTGCAAGCACTTGCAGTGTTAACATAAAACAAATAAAACATAACGTTCTCTACTGAATGTTCTTCTGTGGTGGTTTGTGAATTGTACAGCTCGGATGAAGCCTTCAACAAAGTGAACCTGAACTATCGCTCAGAGAACGGCCTCTCGCTGCTGCACCTATGCTGCATTTGTGGAGGTAGGAGAGCAAACCTGTGTAAGTTTCACTGTGTTAACCTATTTTGTATGTGCATTATAAACGGAAATTAAAAGATGAATGCTTATAATCAGCTAGACGTGATTTAAAGTGCACATTGGCACAGATCTGATTATAATAGACCAGCTGGAACTTTTTTCTGCTAACCTTAAAAGCTGTCTGTCAGATGAGAAACAAATTAGCCTTGTGTTAACTGCATGTGGAGCTGAATTTATTAAACAACATAATCCCAGCAGCCACCAGGAGGCCCCACAATGATCCTTTATCATTATCATTACTAATTAACAAATATTTATCATAATTAACATGTGTGCTAGTCACTGTTATTAGTTGCCCTCTACTGTTATAGCTTATAGACTGGCAAGCTAACTGGATTGCTAATGTTATGTAATCAAAGTTAGGATTCCTAAATCCTAAAATGCCTAGTTTTAGGGCATTTTCTGTAAGAACTGGCAGAATCATTTGTTGCATTTTCTCCCTTGTGTTCTTGTTTGATTCTCTTATTCTAACAGACTCCTTTTGCAGATGTCAATTCAGTTCAGTTCAGTTCAACTTTATTGTTATTATACAAATACAGGGTTGTACAGTATAACGAAACACAGTCTAGCTCCTTCTCCAGTGCAGTTATAGGAATATGTGTGTGTGTCTATATATATATATATATATATATATATATATATATATATATATATATATATATATATATATATATACATGATAAAGTGCACAAACACTAGACAAAAATAATTTTTGTAAACAGTACAGTAGGACATGTGCAAAGTGTAAGAGCAGTGTCTGTATATTAGAATGTAGAGTACTAGTATACATGTACAGTGTGTTGAGGTAGCAAGTGTGCAGTAAACAGTTAACCGGTTTATAGTGCAGATGTTCAGTATAGATTAATAAATACACAGCTGAGATGTTCAAGTATACAGGTTAAAGTTAAAGTGCGGTGCAAACAGTCCTGTGAACTAGTCAGCTAGTAAGTCTTTCAGCCGGCTGTGGAGGCAGTGTGAAGGTTCTACATGTTACATATTCTATATGTACATGTACGCCCTCTGTTCAGCCACTGTAGGCATAACTAATGGAAGAGCTTACTTGTCTGATAGTTACCACAGAAGAAAGAATTTAGTTGTTCCAAGCGAAATAATAAAATATAAATACGTTACGCCTTCTCCAACAACGTACATAGTTCTAAAAGTTCCCCACTGGTGCATTTAACTCTCCATTACTTATTAGCTACATTGGCCTCATTGTTCCATAGCTGGCATAGCTTATTGTCAATATTTGGACACTGTATATATGACATAATAATACAATTTTAGGTCAAAAAGGCTTCAAGACTTCTAAATGTAGCTAAGTGTGGCTCTCACCTTCACTGTAACAAAAACGACTTTGATGTTTTAAAAAGGAAACAAATCCCACATCAGGACGCTAATGCTGAAAGGGCTCCGTCCATCCAGACTGACCAGGAATGGCTTCACTGCCCTTCATCTTGCTGCCTATAAGGTACACATTCCATTCAGCAGTACATAAATACTATACTTTATCGGAGTAGGGTTTGTTCTTAGCATTATCTTTCATTTATTCCTGCCCAATTAACTTGATCCACAATACAGTACAATACAATACAATACAATACAATACAATACAATACAATACAATAGTATAGAATAGAGATTTTCTGCCCACATCATGTCTCTTCAACTTCTTAATTGGCAGTTAATTTATAAACGCTGAAATAATCAACAAAATAATAAAATATTTGAAACAGCAAATGGATGGAATACAGTCTGTAACTGAACACATATATAGTGGACCTATAATTTATAGCACTTAAAGTGGCCAATGAGGTAAAGAACATTTGTGTACATTTGGATTAAAGGGACATGCCATGTTTGTCTTTCAGTAGTGGATGTCAGTTTCAGAATAATGTTTAATCTACAATAAGTCTCTTCTTTGGTTAGAATATTATAACCTATAGTATTTTTCAATGCACTATAGTATTTTTCCAGACACCTTTGATAAAGTCCTTTTCATTCACTCTTTCTCTTCTTTCTCTCAGGACAGTGCTGAGCTGGTAACAGCACTGTTACATGGTGGGGCTGATATCCAGCAGGTTGGCTATGGTGCCCTTACAGCCTTGCACATAGCCACTATAGCAGGACATCATGAGGTGGGGGCACAATTCAGGCACACCATTTTGCATAAGCACACAGCAGGGGTGTTCGGGTAGGGGGCATGATTAGGCTTACATTTGCTTATTTGTATTAATTCTGATGCTTCTCATAAAATGCCCAGTGAAATAGCTTCACAGATCATTCCCCTAAGAGGCCTAAAGCTTCTCCATAGTGCTGTATATGTGGCATATATTAATTTTGTCATTTTCCTGAAGGCTGTCGACATTCTGCTGCAACACGGTGCCTATGTTAATGTCCAGGATGCAGTGTTCTTCACCCCTCTGCACATAGCAGCCTACTTCGGCCATGAGCAGGTTACTGGAGGCTTTTTTTTTCTTCTTGTACATAGATACAGTTGTGTGTTCATCAGAGGCAATTTTTTGCATTTACTTTAGATGTATTATGTGCGTTAAAGGATCAAATGATTTTAGTAACAATCCCCCTCAGCTCATGCCCTGCCCCCATATCTAAAATGATTAAAAGGTCCTTAACAATGAAGACAGGAAGTAGTGAGCTATCATTTTGTTAGTTGATAAACTGAATCTGTTTATTACCTTTATTACATTTACATTTGAGGCATTTAGCAGACGCTCTTATCCAGAGTGACTTACAATCGTGCTTAGTGTTCTGTTGGATGATATTCCAGCTAGTACAGGAAGGTTAGTACAGGAGGTTAGAGCCTAAAACTCACCATGAGCTCAGACACTGCCTGAACAAGGGCCAGTGATAATACCTAGAGAGATCAATACACAGACATATATAAAGCAAAAGTGCACTACCTGGCAACCCAACCCAGCGCTCTTACCTATACAGAAGAAAGGTAATTATAAGTGCAACACAAGTACATACACATATACCTTACACATCTACTAGTGCTTACTCACCTAAGTGTGTTACAAAGAGATGGGTCTTCAGTCTGCGTTTGAAGACTGTGAGAGACTCGACTGTTCTGACAGCCAGTGGGAGTTCATTCCACCATCTGGGAGCCAGGACAGAGAAAAGTCTGGACGCTTGTCTTCCATGAGTCTTCAAGTATGGCGGGTCGAGTTAATTGAGCAGTGTTTGATTCTATCAACACTCTAAAAGCAATGTCTGATATATTTCATAGTTAAAGAGGACTGATTTTTGCATAATTAGTTTTTTAAGATATAAGTCATTCAGAGTGATTTGGTGTGAAATGGTTGACTGTAGAGACTCAGTAGCATTGTCAGAGTTGTTTAGCATCTGGGCAAAAAGCCTTTGCTGAAACTGCTAAGGAGAACAATTGCTCATTGTTTGCACAATGTTGTGATGTTGTGTATAATTTCCTCTCTGTGAGAGCAGGTGTGCAAGCTGCTACTGAAATTCGGCGCAGACGTGAACGTGAGTGGTGAAGTGGGTGACCGGCCACTCCACCTGGCAGCCGCTAAGGGCTTCCTGGGCATCATCCGGCTGCTAATGGAGGAGGGAGGCAAAACAGATGGTAAAAACTTGACTGTGACTCTAAACCTGACATTGTTTGGGTGATTGGACTACAACCAAAATTAAATCAAGTCAACACTGGCCTTAGAGTCAGCAATAAAGTTGGTAATGGGTGACACTATGCAAAGGTCCACCATGTTTAATTTACAGTCAAGACAAACAAAGTACAAGTTATACATGTGAAGTCTTTGCCTCTATATCAGCATCCATTCTTTTCAGGAAGCTCACTTTCAGGTTCTCAAAAAATTCTGCAGACATAAACCCAAAGTTCAGTCTTAGAAGCTGGTTTAACAATTTCTACTTCTCACCATCTAAATAATCTCAAACACATGCACTGATGTTTTGGTTAATCCATTGTTTTTCAAGAACACCAGCAGCTTCTTTGTTTGATGAGTCTTATTTTCTTAGTGATGAGTTCTTAAACAGCTACAGTGGAAGGATGGACAGCTGTGGTTCCTATCAGATCTGAAGCAATAGTGGAGCTTGATATTCTCCCCTCTCATAGGTGAAAGCTTTAAGCTTCTCTGTAACCTTCAATCATTTTTAATCAATTCCAGTTTTGGAAATTCCTATTTCTCCTTCAATACATAGGTTGATTACTTTATGTCCGTTCTCCTCAGAAACATCTCCTGATGCAATAGCTTGTAGATTGTACTGGCAGTTTTGACTGGAAATAAAATACATGAAGGACAGCACTATCTGTATAAGCTAAGAGTGATAAAGTAGGCAGTGAGCATGTATTTGTATTCCAGGGACATGTTGACATTTTGATGATGGCCTCTAAAGACTTCCTGTGTATCATCCTCCTGGTAAGAAAAGCAGATAGTAAAGCAGAAGGTTAAAAAACAGAATCTGCCTCAGAACCTGATCAAATATCTGCCCCTTCATCGGGTCGGCCTCCTCCAGCACTCTGAAAATGTTGTCTGAGCCGTCTGGGTCTTAAATATCAGCTGTTGAACAGAAACTGTTCCAGGGTTCGATAATGGTGTAGCTACAAGACTGATTTGAGCAGATATTGGCTAAAGCAGCTGAGACTGAAGCTACAGGAAGCTGTTAACAGGAGTGTGTCTTGTCTTTGAACAGTAAGTGCTAAAGACAACTTGGAACATGTCCCACAAGTGAGATTACTGGAGTAGACTTGCAGCCAAGCATTACTTAATATTCTCACACATGCATATTCAACAGAGCTGTACATTTATTAAATATGATGCACCCTAAGTGGTGCAGCAGTTACATTCTGGTGATTTTTGCATTTTCACAGTAGCAGGAGGTCAGTATTGTTTTGTCCAGTTGTCAACATAGCTAATGTTATCTACAACACTTGCCGTGTCTTTGTTCACTGTAGCGGTATATAATAGAATTTTTCCATACAGAGCTTGCGAGGGAGTTTTATGGCCACAATAAAAAACAGGTTTGTTTGTCCAGGGTTGTTTGACCTGACAACATGCATTTTGGAGCATCCATGTAAAAAACAGGTCTGACCAGTAGGGGGCCAAAATCTCATTGTGTAAGGAATTTAATCGACTGTGCATGGCCCATTTACGAATGTGTTTTATAGTTATTGGAGTGAATTTGAATAAGCTTCAAAATTCTCTATCTACTGAGAATGAAAGGATACTACACAATCCTGAGTTTCCAGTTTATAATGCAATGCTACTGAGCTGTGTAAACTGTGTTGTAGCTTCTCAAAACTAGGCATGTTTAAAAAACGCCATGCTAATATTATCCAATGTCAAAATGATATGAATATTACCATTTTATTCCTAAAAAACTACATCCCATGTCTTCACAGCATAACCATTCATAGACACACAAAATATCAATTTGTTTCAGGAGACTGATATAAAAGGTGGTGATAGGAACCAGGGGTCACCATGTCTAAAACAAATATAGTCATTTGATTAACTTTCCAAACCCACCAGTATACCCTCATGTGTCAGTTTATCATATGTAATTGTTGATGGTAAAATGATGATGAATAATTTTATATGGGAACTATTTTGCCTTACAACGCTCTGCATTTATCTCTCCACCATGACACAGTGTCTCAGGCCTCAGTCAGTGTATTTACAACCATTTCATGAAATAATATTCTGTGAGGGAGTTTTTGGAGGTGGGTGTCTGGTTCCCATCACCACCATCGTGAACAATACTAAGCCTGTAAGTTTCACCAAACTAAACCTCACAGTTCCTCTTTGGACAGTAAATGCTCAGGACAATGAAGACCATGTGCCGCTGCATTTCTGCGCCCGTTTTGGACACCAGGATGTTGTGCGCTTCCTATTACAGGGAAACTTCGATGTCCAGCCTCATTCGGTCAACATCTACGGGGACACACCTCTACACCTGTAAGTTTGGGAAGCAAGATAAATGGCTATGATGTCCCATTTTTACTTGGAATGTAGCTGACCATTCAAAGCATGTTTGTAAGTGCATGTAAAACTATAAACTATGAAGTAGTGATGATGGTGTATGCCTACAGTCAGATGAACAATCAGTGGGGTAAAAGCTCCGATTATGTGTTAGCTTCATAATGCCACCACAGGACTAAACAAGCTTAAGACACTAAACTCAGCCACATTTAAGGGAAGGGAAGGGAAGCTGTAAGGCTCGGTAATTAGCTGATGCAATTACATGACAGTGTTGGTTTGAAATAGGAAAAACATGGAAAAGTGGCGGGTATGCATCACTGGGTTTGGGAACACTGGTTATAAATCGAATGCTCTTCTGCAGGGCGTGCTACAACGGCAAGTTTGAGGTGGTGAAGGCGTTGGTACAGCTCACAGGAACAGATAGCCTGTCCAAAGAAAACATCTTCAGTGAGACGGCTTTTCACAGGCAAGGCCCCTCTCCAGAACAGCATTGATTCAACTGCATCAGTTTTGAAATGTTACAACCTGAATCTATTGTTATGGATTATCATTATGTGTGCACTCATATTATGGTCAATGTTTATGGCTAAATAGGGCTATTTGAATTTAAATTCAGTTTCTGCTAAATTAAATTGCTGAGGTTGAGTATGTAAACGTGGTGATCGTGGTGGTGTTGGTGATAGGAACCTGAGGTTGTGATGACTACAACACAAATATTTTATTTACTATCCTTAACCAAGTCACCCTACACACAGTCACATTTTTATGTTTACTTCTAAACCAAGCTAAAATAATCTAATTAAACAACAAACCAACCATTTAACCTCAGTCTGTACCAGGAGCCTACTGGAGTTTCCAGTCCTGCATTTGGTAATCACTGGTAGGTCCGACACTAGGTGGCCAACTAGTTGCATGAGTTACTACAAGTGGTCACAAAATCCAGAACCAGAATCTTGACTCAGGGTCTGGACCTCTGTTGTAGCCTATGATGGATTTTACTTTGAGGCCTCTTCTATAGATGGACTTTAACCCTTCTCCTCTGTCTGTAGTGCCTGCACATATGGCAAGGACCTGGAGATGGTCAAGTTCCTAATCAGCCAGAATGCAATGAGTGTTAATCACCAGGGCCGAGATGGACACACGGGTAACTATGCTAGCCACGTTTTACATTTAATTAATTGATTTTCTTTGTCCTGGCTGTTTTATGCTCAAGTTTGTGCACCCTTAATCAAATTACTCATTTTCTAATCGCTAATAAGTGTACAGGAAACACACATGAAAATGGCATATTTAGGCAAATATTTAGGACATTATTTTTAATGATTAGTCAAATGTAACATATTAGAATAAAGGCTCACAAAAGTGCCATATTTTTGCCCATGCCACTTATTCCACAGTACAGCAAATAAATATTAACTGTGAAAACAAAGTAGAGGATGGGAAGCTACTTCTGCACACTTCTGCATAAAACTGTAATAAAAAAATAACAGGGAACATTAAACAGTCCTGCATTTCAAAAGAATGGAAGCTGTCCCCAAACTTTTGACAGGCGCTGAATATGTCAGATCAGGTGATTTCGAGTTTGTGGTTGTGCTGTGTTTGGAAAGGTCTGCACAGCGCCTGTTTCCATGGACACATCCGTCTGGTCCAGTTTCTATTGGACAGCGGTGCTGATATGAATTTGGTGGCATGTGACCCCAGCCGTTCCAGCGGAGAGAAAGACGAGCAGACATGCCTCATGTGGGCCTATGAGAAAGGTCAGTCTGGAGCCCACACTATCACACTGCTTAATAAGGAGTCCTGGTTATCACAGAGTCATTCTTGATGGGCAAACACCATGAAAAATAAGTAAATTAATTAATAAATTATATATATCATATATGGTACATATGTGACAAGTTATACTGTTTATTGTAAAAAAGACCTCATAGTACAACAATTCAAACCCGAGAGACTGTTTAGTTTTAAAATAAACAATAATTAATGTGAGCGGTTTGGTGTGTCAATGACTGTGTCCATGTGATGTGTCACTGAAAGTTACTATACTATAAATACACATAGGATTTATAGTTTGTAATAGAAACCATTAATTTTGATATATAAAAATCAACTTATGGTGGAGAAGTAAATCATGTTGTAAGGCTAAAAAAGGAAAAGTGTTTTCAGATTTATCACATTTCATTATTATCAGTATTCCATTTATAAACACAGAATGTTAAGTTTCACTAGTGGTTTTGAATTGGTGGGTATATTTGTGTACATATTCCTACCACCACCTTCATAAAGAAGTCAGAGTCCGGACAACATTAATTTAATAATTACTGCCCCCTAAACAGTTCCTAATAATTACAATGAATGAATTAAACTAAGATTTTGAGTAAACTGTGGAATTACCCTTGAACTTTGGTTCAATAAAAATGTTTTCTTTGGAATGTTTAAAGATATTATGTCCTGTGCATTATACAGTATATCTAATAGAAGGTGTAACGGTTTATAATGGTATTCATAATGGTCCGTTTTTGATCTCTGTAGGTCACGATGCCATTGTTACGCTGCTGAAACACTACAAACGACCCCAGGAAGATTCACCATGCAATGAGTACTCCCAGCCAGGAGGGGGTGTGACTATACTCATCATTTATTCAGCATCAGCACACAGATTGGACTATACACAAAAATGCAGACAGCAGAATATTAATTATTGCATGTTTCATTTTTATCATAGATGGGTCTTATGTCTCTGTTCCGTCTCCACTGGGAAAGATCAAAAGCATGACTAAAGGTAACACCACCCCCTCTTTCACACTCACACATACAGGCTATGTCTGAAACTGAAGGTAGTTGTCTCGAAGCCTTGCTGCTTACCCTGTCTCTCTAGAAACCATTGTCCTGTGTAACTGACCAAGGAAGTACCTGTGGTACTATGTCTAGCTGACAGATCAATCGCTGCAGTGATAAGGGTGTGACTGTCCCCTATATAAGCCCATTCATCTCCCAAATTTGTCCTTCCCTCTCTCTCCTGTGAAGACCTCTCCTTTCTTTTCTACCTGCTCTACTTCACTGCGTTTGGTCACTGCACACAATCTGCATACCCTCTGCATCGCATACATAGGTGATTCACAGCTGGAGAGATGTCCACTGACCCTCTTCCTCTGCCCTTTGGGACCCTTTCCGATCCTCGCAAGTCCGTCAGGGCCCTGGCTTTTTCATGTGGAAAGAATTTGGACATGGAGTCTTCCATTCCCCTTTGCCCACTTTTAGCGCCAAAGGAGGAAATCTGGAAGGACAATGACAATAATGCACCGTCTTTTGGTCATCTCCATATCCACAAGCTATTTTGCTTGAGCATGTGTCAAGGCCAACTGACTTGTCTAGCACTGTCTTCAACCTTGTCAAGACCTGCAGCGAGGTGGCCAAAAGACCACATCACTTGGCCTGCTGCCAAAAGTACTCAGCAGGAGGCACAGTGTTTTTTAGATGGTAAAAACGTTCTCTGCTTGTTCAACCTCAGCCACCCAATCTCTCCCCACCATCCCCACATGCATGGAGGAGCTGACAAGCTACTGGGATAAACCATTTCCCCACCACAATACAGTGCCTGTTGTAGACTATCATCTTCAGCCAGATAAGAGATGGACTGTAGTCCAACCCCAGCCTTGCAGGTAAGACAGAGCACCTTTTGGCTTCTGTCTACCAAAAGATGTGGAAGTGTTCTGCTTTTGCAGCTACAGTGCTTAAAACTTCGTCACTCCTCTGCGGCTACCAGCCTGAGCTACTGAAGGAGTTGGGAGCTCAGCTGGATCCCAAGTCGTGCACTTTTTGTACTGCAGTTCAGAATTTATATAGCCAAGGGTGGGCAAGTGCGTCTACTCTTAGATGTGTGTCACTGTGTGTCACTGAGAAGGAGAGAGAGCAGAACAGATCTACACTAGCACTTATGTAGTTTTACCAAGTTTGCCTCACCACCTGTGGGTGCTACTTCCAGTCTCTATAAAAAGGATTCCCCCTGGAGAGGATATTCACCCTGACATTTATATGACCTGGCATGTGAGTTTGTGCAGAACTGAAGCCGATTTCCAGCTTTTCATTTCTTTGGCGTCTTCACACAGGGGTTCACCCATGTCATCCCAGTGCTTGTCTCATGAAGTAGTGGAAGCCATAAATTTAGCTTATATTACAATGAGCTTACAACCCCTCTGCACTTATTCTACCATCCTATTTTTTATTTTTTTGATAGGGGATAAATGTGCTGCAGTTTGCTGGTCCAAACACATTTATCGGCTTTTCTCAGTTACAATTTCACAATTGTCTCCCTGTTACTAGGAGGGGCTGGTGTTGGGGCTTTTAGGCCCCTCACCTTAACCTATTTTCTCTGTTCTTTTGTAGCCAGGGTTACAGCCCTCAAACCCATAGTGAAATACCAAACGAACAGTGAAAGAGATTCTAGGTTACTTGCATAAACCCGGTCCTCTAACCATACTTCCATCCTTGCACTTTAATGGGGAAAAGCATATTCTGAAAATGAAAAATTTGAAAGCTGCTCTTGCTTATATAGGGAGCATGTACTCTTTTATAGCTGCTGTGAGCCAGCTGCCAGACGTGGTGCCATTAGTACTTCTAAGGTTGGTCACACAGTGGGTGTTACCTATAGTGAGGTACCTCAGTCCTGATTCAGAGAACCAGGGTTAATTCTTCGCTGTGTCAGTGCTCATGTCTTCTGCTCTTATTTCCTTACTGAATTGTTTGCTAAATTGTTTGAGTATTATGGGGTGTGTGAGGCAGTGAAGGACACTTCTACGCCACTTTCATAAAACAGCCAATCAGAGGAACCTCAGTAATCAGCGTTTTATACAAACATTACACTCAGAGATGACTGGCGGCCTTCCTGCCTCAGAATACTGGATGAGTAGGCAGCATTAATGTTTCAGGAACAGCCACAGAGTTATTCACGACTCAACTGACTCTGTTGCTATGACACTTTCTCTGTCCTGTAATTTTGCTACCAATGAATAAACTCCCTGAGGGATGCATGGCTACAATGTAGCCCACAAGTAAGGCATGGGAGTTGTGTAAAAAGGACTTGCACTAAAACTTAATTATCTTTCTAGAATTTACAGGTCCAATTGTAGAAAAAAAAAAAAACCAGTCATTAAGTGGTTTAATCAAGTTACAGTTTCTTATTTCACTGACTGCACAAAGATTGTGTGATCTTCTTAGAAAAGTTTTGGCCAATACAGCAGAACTCTTGGGAACAGCCTACCATGTCTGATGCCAAATTTTGACGAGGGGAATATATATATATATATATATATATGTATATATGAATATTATTAGACCTCAAAAAATCAAAAGCAATGTTTATGTGGCTTTCAATTTCTTTACCTTTCTCAAAATGAGCATGCAGACCCATGGTGATGCAGTAATTGCCTGACAACAAGCAAAAACTGACTAAACACAAGCAAATTTGATAAGCACAACCATGTATTCTCACAGAAAAGGCAGACATTCTCCTGCTGAGAGCGAGCCTCCCGTCCAACTTCCACCTTCAGCTTTCTGAACTGGAGTTTAATGAGATCATTGGTTCAGGTGTGTTCATTATCAATAAAGATCAGCCCATGTTTACAGAGATCTGCCTATGGCTCACTGCTCCTGAACATATACCTGCTTTTGTATTTACAGGTTCGTTTGGGAAGGTCTACAAAGGCAGATGTCGCAACAAAATTGTGGCGATAAAAAGGTGGGATTCCAGTATTGTTTGCACTGGGCTCTTGTACCAGGTTTTGTACTGTATGTTGAGAAAGTTTCCCAGACCCAGATTAGGATAAATGCCAGTGCCAGTCAGTAGCGGGTCGCTACAATAGTTTACCTTGTCCTCTATCAGTTTACAAGCCAGAACCTATTTTATTTGAGGGCAATTTAGAATCATTTTACCCAGAGTTATTATTTAGTACTTTGGAGATTGTACCACATGCCTACGCTGGTTAATAGCAAGAACCTAAGGCACTGTTAAAGAAAGCTCTACCGCTGAATTCATGAAGCCACTGTGGATTCTGTTTTGTGAAATTGTTTAGAAATAGGTCAGAATGAGCATTAATGAAATACATTAGTCATCACCGTTTACTCTTGTGTGTTCTGCAGGTATCGGGCCAACACTTACTGCTCCAAGTCGGACACAGACATGTTCTGCCGAGAAGTGTCCATCCTGTGCCGCCTCAACCACCCATGTGTGATCTCCTTTGTGGGGGCCTGTCTAGATGACCCGAGTCAGTTTGCCATTGTGACGCAGTATGTGTCTGGAGGGTCCCTGTTCTCACTGCTGCACGAACAGAAGAGGTGAGGATAAATTCCACAATAAATGCGGCAACAAAATACTCCAAACTTGCTTTGAATAACATTAACTTACACTCCTGGTACTAAATTGGGCCAAGCACAAAATGGCATTGGTCTCAACAACGCTGCTTGTCAAACACACATAAAGTGAAAGTATGGAAAGCTTTCTCTTTGATTTCTTTAAATAGTGAATTTTATGGGCTAAATTTGAAGACAATTGTTTACAAAAATAATAAATAAGTGGGTAGCCCCACTTCATGCTGACACTGTACCCCCTATGCTGCTGACTCTGGGCTCCAGCCGAGCTTCAGAGCCTTGTCAAGTTGTCCTCCAGCTGGGTTTCACTGTTGAGCCTCATCATGCTGCCTCCTCTTTTGCAGTTCTCTGCAGGTTTTGGTCTCTTCTTTGATCATCTTTGTTTGAGGCATCGTTGTTTTTCATCAGTCTAATGGGGGACTTCTCCCTCGGACACCAGTGTGACTGTACAGAAGGTTTTATAAGTGTCCTTTGTCTCAGTCAACACACACACACACACACCCCACCGGCATGTGTTCACAGGTGTATCTGTCTTTAAATGTCAGTCCACAGAAAATTTAATCATTGAGTCATTTACTGTTATATTCTTAAGAAACAATGTAGTGTAGATTAAAATAAGTTAAAGTAATTAAAGTAATCTACTTTAAAGGTCTAAATAAAAAATAAGTTTTATTTATTCTTAAAAGACAGAAAATCACAAAAAACATCATTTGCAAAAGTACATTGTACCCTTGAATTCTCAGGAGGTTATTATCTTTAAACACATGATCACAGTGGATTAGCAGGTGCTAAAATGGATGTTAATATTGGGGCAGTAATGACCTCCTGAGGCCATGGAGAAAAACCTACCAACCAATGGCCTTTTAGGGTTTCCACACATTCCAGCTCAGACATGCTGTTAAAAATTGGCTATAAATACGAAGATTAAACACTGTAAATCATCTGTACCATTTAGTCTTTCTTCACCTTTAGTGTTTGTATTTGTTAGGGTTTGAATTGCACAGAATGGATAACCCAGACACAGCTGTTACTAGGTTTTCACCCAGACAGAACTGTGTAGGTGCATCCTCATTGTGCACAGACAAAGAAGAGCTTCTTTCGTCTGCTTGGTCAGCGCTGTGCAGCTTCTGGGTGTAATTTGCATAAAACTGAAGGCAGTTCAACTTTCCCTGTTGTGCTGACAATCCGACAATCTCTTCTGCATTTTGCACCATTTTTACCCTTTGACCTCCCACTGGGGATATCTGATGACAAATTTGGATGCAATGGACATACGGTGAAATAGACTTGACTATGTGGAAGGTATTAAAGTTATCACTTTCATCTCACCTCCTTCTATCCTCCTGTCCTGTCATAAAGACTGGAAAATGTATATAGGATATATAGGAAAACTGTTTATCTCAACATTTAGAGTGCGTCAGTACTGACTATCACAGTGGTGTTTTAACAGGAATGGGACAAGAGGAAGAAGAAATATGTGCATTCAGAAATTTGTGCTGTAATGTATAAGTATAGTTGAATGTCTATAGTGAGTCTGACTCTGCAGTGATGTCCTTCCATCGATCCGTTTAAATCCTGATGCAGTTTAAATGTCTTTAAACATTGATCTGTGTGAGCTTAGGTGTGCTTAAAATTGTTCTTAAACGAACAGGATCATCGACCTGCAGTCCAAGCTCATCATCGCCATCGACGTGGCCAAAGGCATGGAGTACCTGCACAATCTCACCCAGCCCATAATTCACAGAGACCTCAACAGGTGAGCTGTCATCATCATTAGCAGCACCATTACCAGTTACATCATCATCATTATTGTCAATAGCTGTGGCTGTTGTTTTAATCAGTGTAGTCAATCTTCATCGAAATGTCTTCATTTAAACCTGTGTTCAGTTTCATGTGGCCTTTCTTCAGGTAAATATCATGATGTGTTGCACTTTTGGGGCAGTGGAGAAGCTTCAGGATCTCCTAGCTCTACAGAGAAGGCCCAGTGTTTTTTAAATAATATGTTTTATTCATTTTTATTCAATAGTATCATTGTACTGATTGTATTTAAACTCTGCGACACTGGGAATTTCTGCCCAGTTCTCTGTTGTATCCAGGTAGATCTTCCATTGGTCAGGACTTTAGAGGCTGAACTGAAGGCCTGATGTCTGCCATGGCTTAGTGACTCCAACTGAGCAAGCCAGACATCAAAATAAAACACTTCTGGTTCTATAAAATGAACTGACTCTTAAACAAAAACAGAAGACAGACCACAGAGATATTCCATAGGCATTTATACCATATTCATACAGTGTTCAGGAGATGATGTAATGCACCTCCTGCTTTTCTGTACATTTCCAGATTAGGTGTTGTTACCATTATCTCAAGGTTTCCTCCAAAGACCCATACACTGAACATGTTTTTAGATCTCATGTCTTCCACCAGACTGCCTGTATTTTATAAAGAAATACGACTCCTGACTTCTCAGGATGTTCCCCCATCATCAATTCTTAGGATTGTAAATTGAGTCACTTACTGCTTCTAGTCCTGGGTTGTAAATTAAATACTGCTCCTAGCCTTGTGCATCGCAAACAATTCCATCAATCTTTGGGGTCTTTTGGGGTTTATGCTGGAATTTTCCAACCTGGATCATAGCCTCACTACAAAGGATATAATTGTGCCCTTCTGTTTAATGTATTATCAATCATATATTCCTTAAATGTTTGCCAAATTATCCCCCCATGTCATAGATCAATCCCAGTAACTGAACTGATCTAAACTGGAATGATGTGGAGGCTTTCTTGCTGTCTGTTTTGTTCTCAGCCACAACATACTGCTCTACGAGGACGGCCATGCTGTGGTAGCTGATTTCGGAGGTGAGATATTAGTCATCCTTTTTAAAATTCTATGAATTATACATATTTGTTTGGGTCATGACATGTGACACAGTTGAGTCACATTATTATGAACAGAGTAACCGCTGTGTGCAGCATGGACAGCAGCTAGACGGGCTGGGTGTGACTCAGTAAGGTCCTGGTAGGTTGTCCCAGGTGTCTGGAGCCTTGCTGATTGCAGTGCAGCCCACAGCTGCTGGAGGGTACATGGGGGTGGATCCATGGAACGAGGACAATCATGGAGGTGGTCCCACTGATGCTAAATTGTGGTGAAGTCTGGAGAATTAGGGGGGCAGGGTAGTACTTGGAATTCTTGGTCATGCTATTCTAGTCGTGTGACATGTTGCATTGTCTTACTGGAAGACCCCATCCGCCCCAGGGCAGACAATCAGAGTGTGTGGGTGTACGTGATCTACAAGGAGGGATTCATACTCATATCGATTCAGAGTTCCTTCAACATAGATGAATGGACCCACAGAATGCCATGAAAACGTGCTTTCCTTTAGGAGCTATGCACTGCCATGATCTAAGGTAGATCATATAATGTGGCTCCAGGGTGGAACAGCTTTACATTGTTATAGATATTATATATTTGTTATGCTTATGCTGCTCTGCAGAGTCCAGGTTCCTGCTCTCCATGGACGAAGATAACATGACAAAACAGCCTGGGGTCAGTTCAGCATCTCTGATTCTTTTATCTCTATGGTTGGAGGGAGTCTTATGAGTGGCAGAATTGTATGGTAAATGTACCACACGACTAATCAATTCGGATAGGTGCTATGGAGGTGATGTTTTGAAGGTACCTTGATTTGACGGTGATATGTGTTGCAGATCTTAATGCACCTGGTACAAATGGCATTGATTTGTTTTACACATGATTTCGATACCTGTTACTGATGCTATGGATGGGATTAGATAGCTGTTACAGAAAAGACACATGCGTATGTTTTAGATATGATCTTGATACTTGCTAAAGATGTGATATGTCATGTACACTACTGCACAAAAATCACATATTCCTTAAAAAATATTCATTTCATTTGGTAAAAATATCATAGATTCAATCGACCATATACAAATACACATACATACAGTAAAGAGTAGTTAGTTTAATGAACATAGTTTGATGTAGTGTTCCCCTTGATAACAGCCAGCAATAACAACAATTTATCGAATTACATTGCCAGCACACATTTAACATAATAAACTGATTACCAAAGAAAGGTATTGAGTAATAAATATTTAAGGTACTGGGCTGCTATGAGAAAAGTTTTGTAACACTAAAAACATCTACATATATAAAATCAATACTTTTTTTTTTTTTAAATGTTATTCATCTTATTTAAATTATCCTGTAATGGAAATAACACTGATGTGTGTTACAGAGCTAATTCTGTCTTTGCTGTAGAATTTGCGATGGATGGCACCAGAGGTCTTTACTCAGTGCACACGCTACACAGTGAAAGCAGACATGTTCAGCTATGCACTGTGTCTCTGGGAACTTCTGACGGGGGAGGTTCCGTTTGCCCACCTTAAGCCTGGTACTGTTTTTCTGCAACCTCTCTTTATTTATTCATAAAACCTTTTAGGTTTTAAGTGAAATTCTAAATATCTAATAAATGGTTTTGGATCTGGAAAAACATATATACACCATCAACACCAACTGATTTTCTCTTTTATCCTTTCTCTGTTTAGCGGCTGCAGCTGCCGATATGGCCTACCATCACATACGGCCTCCGATTGGCTACTCTATCCCCAAACCGCTCTCTGCTCTGCTAATGCGAGGCTGGAACGCCAGTCCAGAGGTCAGGGCTTTTAAAGGAATGGTTATAAGAGGGATTATAAATTATAATAAATAAGTAAAAGTGACACTTTCAGTTTTCTTACTTTGGACAGGCCAGCATTAACTGAACAACACTGATGCTCAATGTCAATGTGGAATCAGAATAGAACAGAGCTACACACCTTTACTGAGCAGGTTTCTATGCTGGCCACAAAAAAACATCAGATTGTGTCGCCTGATATCCTTTGGGTCTCTGAACCTGTATCTGTGGAGAAAAAGTCGGTTTTGTGCATCCTTAATTCCCCAAGACGAGATAAAAACAGTCACTGTGTGTGTGGCGTGTGTATGTGTGTGACGCAGCAGATCTGACTCAGTCTGTCTTTTGAAGCTGTTTTGCTTTGATGTGTGTGTGTGTGTGTGTGTGTGTGTGTGTGTGCGCGTGTGTTATGTAAGCTCCTCTAATTCCATTTTTGCTAATTGGTATCTCTCTTTTTCTTCCTCCCACTTGTCTGTCTCTCTCTCTCTCTCTCTCTCTCTCTCTCTCTCTCTCTTCTCTCTCTCTCTCTCTCTCTCTCTCTCTCTCTCTCTCTCAAACTTAATCTCACGTTCTCTTTTTTTCTTCCTCCCACTCATCTCACTCTTTTTACTTTGTTCCATCTCCCTCTACCTCCCATCCTGTCCTTTTCTCTCTTTTCTCCGTCCCTTCACCTCCCTTCTCTCCATCTTTTCTTCCTCTCCTTTCGCTCTGTCTCTCTCGTTATCTTTTCATATTCTATTCCTATTCCTCTTCTCTCTTCCTCTCCCTCCTGCTGTCTCAGGAAAGGCCTGAGTTCTCTGAGGTTGTGGCTAAACTGGAGGAGTGTCTCTGTAATGTGGAGGTAAAGAAAGTAGAGTGGTCCGTGTTATATAACACAGTAAAGTGGTCCGTTTTATATAACACAGTAGAGTGGTCCGTGTTGTGACGTAAAGGAATTGCTGTCTATGTACCCTGCAGCTGATGTCTCCGGCCTCCAGTAACAGCAGTGGTTCTTTGTCCCCCTCGGCATCGTCGGACTGCCTGCTGGGCCGGGGGAGTCCTGGCCGGAGCCATGTAGCAGCACTGCGCTCACGATTTGAGCTAGAGTATGCTCTGAACACTCGGGCATATGCAGCCTGGAGCCAGAGGTACCCATGTGTACACACACACACATACATATGCACTGTGTGTCAAAAGTTTGGAGACTAAAGAGGCATTGTGCATTGTTGAAAAGAAGATTTAAGGATCATAAAGCAGCTCTTTGCTAATGCTTCACATATATTCACATGAGTGGGTTATCAATACTAATTAACATGAACCAGTTTGACCTTCATCAATATGAAATATTGCATTAATTTGAATATTTTATGTATACTGAATATAGTCAATATTCAGACATTGATTTGACAATTTGATTTTCCTTGAGCTCCCATGACAGTCTTTTAATTTGTTGTTTTTGTGACGTCATAAAAACCTTTCCATTTATACGTATAGGTTTTAACCTACAGCAGTTTAGCCCCACCCATACATCCTGAAGATATAAGGAGCGTGTAAGAGTGGACTGCTCTTTGAATGAGGTGCAATATAGGGCATCCAATCAGAACAGAGCTCATTTACATATGTCAGTCATAGACACATGTGACCCGCAGAAAAACAAAGACTAGTTTTGGGATAAAAACATACACAAAAGTCTTAAGTGGACCTGCCTAGGAAAGAAAAGAAATATGAAGAATATGCGCTTTTAAAGGACAGTTCCAGTGTTTATCATACTGGAATTCTGCAGGAACTCTTTGAATATCTGGTGGAATTCCCATAAACAGGACAGAGTGGATGTTATTACTGGCCTCAGGTTTTGTAATGTAAAGATGTGAAAAGATAAGAAAGTATTATGAGGTGCTATGCAGAGGCAGTCCAGTGCTGGGTCTGACGGTCAGGCTGCTCTGCCCTTTTGTATGGTCAGGAGCACACGGTCCACCAAACACACTTTAAAGTGTGGTTGCTAGGAGACAGCGCCAAGGAGACAAAGCCAAGCTAATACAATAAAACATGCATGACATTCAGACTGGGAGACTTTACCAGCCGCCAGCTCTTAATTCTACATGTGCAAATGCTGAATCAGCGTCTGTGGGGAAAGCTAAGCAACGGTCAACATAACCGTTGAAAGAAGGAGCTGGAGAGATAAGATGACTCATGTTGCTATTGTGTGTGGACCTGAGGTGTCTGTTTGCAGACCCTGCAACGCAGGCTGTTTTGACCGTTGCTGCTTACCATATTTAGTCTCCTAGCACATGTACCCATAGGTACTAAACACTTCCTGAACCACAAAACCATTTACTTGGTCTTGGAGGTAGAACTCCAAATAGTTAGAGAATAGCAGACCACTGTTTGCCAAAGTTGGTGGTCCATCAATGTTTGCTTAGCATTTTCTAGGCATCCAGAAAGAAAGGCATCATATTAGACAAAACACCACTTTCCATTGTTCATTTTCCAAGGAGGAGTCCACTTTCCTTATTCTTTTTATCATTTCTTACATTATCCTGTGAACTAGTTATTTTTAGTCATTTTTAGTGTTGGCAATAACATTCTAAACTAAATAATTGTATATCAGACCTAGTTCCTATTTGTTTCTTTCAGGCATAACATTATATATATATTATATGATATCTTTGTAAAGTCAAAGGCTGTACACCTTAAATTATGAGATAAACTGGTTAGATATGATATGCAGAATGGTAATCTGGGTGGTCCGAGGGTGGCAATCACTTACTGGGGTGCTAACCTGATCAAGCCAGTAGACCGATATATACTGCCTATCTGGGACTTGGTCTCCATCCTATCTCTGTGCTGGGAGCACATTAGCAGCAGGAGAAACTAAGTGAGTCAGAACATTGAGACCCCACAGACTGATTAAAGGAGGAGCTTCATATGCACATTGTCATAAACCTCTATGACCATATGATGCAGTCATGAAGGTTCATAGATAACCCAAAGGCCTTAGGTTTGGGAGAAGTCATGAAACTGAACTACTGGCCTCTCCTTGATAAACTAATCTAGGTTGAATGCGAGTTAAAAAGCAAGTTGTTTTTTTATGTTTAAACTAAAGGCACTGCTTCCTGCGACTTGCTAAACTGCCTCTAATACAACATCACTTCAGCTCGTTAGGAAGACCATGCTAAATGCTAATTCTGTTATATGAGCTAACAGAGGGGCACACTGGCACACTGGCTAGCCTCACGCCCAATCCTATGGGAGAGGATAGGACCCTCACTTCCTGCTAAACTATAGAGTCTGACTCTTGGTTACAGATGGCTGTGGCATCCCCAGAAACTGAGCTTGCAATTTCCTGTCAATGAGCTTAGACAGTTCTAATGTATTGGTTATTGCTATGTAGAATATTAAGAGAGCAATAGCTCTTCTACAGCTTTTGTGTCCAAAATTGTCACTGGTCAGTTTCTGCATTAAGTCCTTGCTTGCCCTTTCTTGCAGTTCTGGCCGACGTTTATCTCAGGGTCTCTCTCTGGATGAGCTGAGGAGGAACATGCAGTTTCCTCCAATCGACAGAAATGGTTTGTCTTCTTAAATAAGTTCCGCTCAAATGAATCATGAACATAAAAAATGTGACTTGTATAAAGACTGTGAAACTGTACTGATGTCTTGTATGATGAATGAAAACTTTAAGGCATGTTGTTTTGTGTTCTGTGTGGAAATTCTGTTTTTCAGGCTTTTTTGTTATAATTGAATTGACCTATTATGTATGTAATTTAAAATTGCAAAAAAAAAAATATAAAGATATGGAAGCTTATTCCTCACCAACGGACATACTGTAAGCTGTGGACCATGTTGATTGGACATTTGGTTATGTATAATTATGAAGAAAAGTTTGTTGCGAAGTGTACAACAGTGTCCTGAGGCCTTAATGGGGAGGCTTAAACTTCGATTACTTCAAAGTCTTACCAAGGGATGCACTGATAAGGGCTGATGTCAAAATCTCATACTGCATGTACATATCTTCACTGCAGATGAACTGCGTCACACAACTTAACATCCCTGTTTACCCCCAGTAAGCTGATTTAAGCTGTTAAATACCCCTATTCTCCTTTTAAAGCTATCTTATCTGGAGGTTCGGTGAAAGATAGCTTCCTATTTTCCAGCTTCTTGTTAGAATTTTCCTGCTGCAGCAGTTATTATTAACACCTAAACACCATTTAAGATGGAACATTTTAACAAGGAGTCCAAATTATGTTTTCAAAGTCAGTTTTGTAGTTTTAATGCTGGTAGTATTTTTTGATAAGATGCCTGAGTGTTATGTAGGGAACTTCCTATAAATACAGATTATACAGCTTTTGACAAGACTGAAAGGTCTTGCAGGTGATCAACTCCATCCCCTTTGCTCTAATTGTTATAATTACATTAATGGCATATAGCTGACACTCTTATCCAGAGCCACTTCCATTGTCTACCTTATTACAGGAAGGCCAGTGTAGTCTTTAGAGTCTTGCCCAAGGACTCTCATTGATGTAGTACAGCATAGTTACCCAGACTGGGAATTTAAACCCTGTCCCTCCCATAGGGTAGTAGCTCACTGGCGGGTAGTGGTGTTATCCGCTGAGCTACATCAACCAAATGCTTTTGAGCATTTAGCTTTTGCAGGTTTTGCCTATCGACCGACTGAGTTACTGCAGGTTTTGTTTGTGTATGTGGTGTTGTAGGAGAGATCTTAGATATGCTGCTGTACCATAGCCAGCATCATCTAAATGTTAGAGGTTCTCCCCTGTCAAATAATGCATTTCAGCTCAAAACACTGCAAACATCTGCATTAAATTCCCTAATATCAGTTTGAAATATGGTCATCTAACCATTCATAAAGGTAAATATCTGCTGATACTGATGTGATTCTGATTGTGCATCCCTAATAAAGAACTTTCAATAGCCAGTTCTGTCCACAGCACACCTAATTCAGCTCATCACTTGGTCGTCTTTGTCATGGTTGTCATGGTGTGAAGAGAGATTGGTGAAGTGTGTGATGCAGTAGAGTGAAGTGAGGAGCACTGGGTTGCAGGGGAACGACTGTGCTGTGTGTTTGAGATTGTAATGGAAAGCAGACTGCTGATGCTGTGTTTCCTGCTGTTGCTGTAGGATACGTATCAGATCCCATGAGCACCATGAGGTTCCACTGCAGCAGCAACACCAGCTTTGAGGACAGCAGCTAATGGCACACTGTGTGGAGGACCACTCTCTCTTTCCCTCTCTCTTTGTCTGGATCTCTCCTAATTTTTCTATCTCTCTTTTTCATTGTTCATTGTTGAAGTGCTTTAGATTACAGTTGTACTCCATAGCTTAAAAAAACTGAAGTTGACTTTTTCTTCAGGGTTGCTTTTTTGGTGTAGAGACTAGCGAATATGGTAGCACGATCTCATACGGTTCACTCTTTTTTCTAAACAGTAAATGCAGTTCTTACACAAAACCAGATCTCCATTCAAACACTGTGAAACACGAGGAAAACATTCAGCAATAGCTGACAGAACATAGTCTCCTGAATACCTTCAGCACCTCTATAAACCGCAAAGTACACAATCTAATATCACTGTTGTAGGCAAATGTCATTTTTAAGGCAAATGACCATTTCATGGTTGTATAGCACGGCTAAAGTAAAGGGTAAGACATCTCCCGTCCTGTGCTGTATAGCCTTGAGATAAACATGTCATCATGCGGATGTCGTCCAGTAATTTAAGGATGCCAAGTAATCATTACCAGTAACTGTCATAGCAATTGGCTTAATGTGTGATACCATGACAGCTTAGATCACATGCTTATTTTTGCTATGTACTCTCGTTAACCATCATAACATCAAGCAAAATGGCATATACCATGACAATAACAGTATTGGGAACATTAGCTATATTTGCAAAGAAAAGCCCACATTGGTTTAGTATCATCTGCATTTAAAATGACATCAGAATGGACAATAGAAAAACCTGTAGTATTGTCCTCCAGTCTGTTGTGAAAGAGTATTGATATGATTGTATGTAAATATGTTTGTTTCTGCTTTACTATCAGGGTTTTAGAATAATATCCATTTAGAAAAGCGCTTAAAATTTTAATTACGCAAGTGTTTTATTTTTTGTAGTCATATTGCATCCCATTTTACCTTAAGACTTCATGTTTACTTCATGTCTTATATCAATAAAAGTTTAAAAATGAACAATGTTCGCCATGCTAATTTCCAAACATTATAACACACAACACATATAGAGGAATGTCAGTGGAATGTTAAATACTTTATTTTCATTTTGATGTCAGTCACTGTGTTATCTTCCACAAGTAATGTGTTAAAAAGCGATGGAAAGATCTCGACAGAAGAGCTAGCTAATCTGAGCTACAGTAGGCATGTTCTCCAGTCTTTATTTTTTTTTCAGTAATCGTAGTAGTAAGGGTAAAGCATCCCTTAAAGGTCACTAAAAAAACAATGTGATATCGACGCAGTTTCTTTCCTCACCAACAAAATGTGAAACCACAAGTATGAAATGATCTCTAGCTACATTATGTTAATGATGATTTTGAATCATTCACATGTCCCAATAATTTAAAAATCTTTGATTTCTAATCAAGACTGTTAAGCTGATAAAAAGAACAAGAAGAAAAGTGTCAGCACTAATGCATTCTTTGAAGTTTTCATTTGTGTTTATGTTTGGTTGAAAGGAGGGTGGCTGGAGAGGCCTATGAAGTGTGTTGGTGTGTGGGTGAGTGGCAGGAGGGCTACACAGCATGAATAATTGAATTATTTGTGCTGAACGCTTCCAGGTGTATCTGCTTTCGGGAGATCGCTGATCGCCACCCTGCTAAGACTCCAATTCACTCTGTCTCTATTAGTGGAACAGGACAGTGGCTGACTTCACTAAAGGAGACGTAAACAAACTGAAATGGCCACTTGTTATCTGTTCAGGTTGAAAAGGTGCCCTTTTAACGGCCAGATCTACTTTCTGTCACATGTGCATGTAATAAACAGTCTTTAGCTTTTGCCTTTTGGCTTCACTGGCCTTTATCCAATATACTCACTGTCCATCTTATCAGCTCCACTTACTATATAGGTTTACTTAGTAGATTTACCATCACAGATTGTACTTCGTCTGTTTTTCTTCATACTTTGTTAGCCTCATAGAAGAGTGGTCAGGATCCTCACAGGGCAGGCACTAGATCATATACAGTAGTGCTCCTGGAGTTTTCAAACTATTGCTGAGCACAGAATTGTCCACTAGTTCAAATATCCTGCCAACAGCATCCACAGGCCAGGAACTGACCACTGATAAGTGACTGGAAGAAAACTAACCCAAACTGACTGTGCAGCAATATGGTTGACTAATAGGGTCTGATTAACTTGTACCAAAGCAACACACACTACTATGTCAGGGTCACTGCAGTGCTGAGAACAATCCACCACCTAAGCAGGACCTACTCAGTGATGGTCTTGGACAGGATTGTGCCAGTCCTGATCATTGTGCCTCCCAGCTGCCAGGTAAACAGAACAAATACAATCTGTAATTGGAAGTGGATAGCAAATAAAAAAATAAAGCCAGTAAAAAGCAAATAAGGTAGCCAGCACTGTTTATCTGGCTTTGGGACTTAAGTTTTACATTCTATTTCATCTGTTGGACTTTTTTGACCTTTTTTACACTGTCCACCTTAAAGAAGAACCTTGTTTTTGTTAAATATCAACAACAAAATGCTAATGCCAAGAAAAACTACTGTATGTGACATGTTGGTAAACTTCATTTGCTCCTCTGTTAGCCATAGCTCTGTTTTGGAATCTGTGTTGGGATGTTTTTCATTACTGTACTGTAACACCCTCAGGATACTTCAGACTGTCCACTTAACTTTAACCAGAGATCTCTGTTTACTTTGCTGTTTGGGGAAAATAATATCAAACACATTAAAACTGTTTAGACTGGGTCTGTCTGAATAATAAATTGGATGGATAAGCAATCTACTTCTAGAGTGTTAGCTATCTTGGCTAATCTCAAACTTCATCACTGGTGTCTCTGGGAGGTTATCTACAGGTATAGCCAGCAGTTCCCCAGACGTAAACATTGACTCTGTATCGGGCACAAGGTCCTTTGCTTCTGTATCGTCTCGGTCTTCCAAAACATTTTTATCAGACCTGGGTGTGGCATCTTTGGACTGACTGCTTTTAGCATCTGACTCTAGGGCTTCAGGTTTTGTCTCAGTGTTGAAGCTTTCTACAAGAGCATCCTCCATGTCTTCAAGGTCACTCTTGACTTGCTCCTCTTTGGCAGTGTCGGATCTCTTATCCGCACCCCCAGACTCTGTATCTTTGGTGCTTAGCGTTGTCTCTTCTGGCTCTTCTTCAGCCTCACCATCCACCTTCCCTTCACCCTTGTGTGCAATAAGGCTCTTCAAGTCATCCAGTGGTTCTACAAATGTTTCAAAATACCTTGAGGCTTGGTGAATGTTCACCCAGTTACTTACAAGATCCCCCTGATCCGCAGGAGGACTGGCGAGAAGCTCCGCATCTTCAGTAAATGCTGACTCCCTGTCCTCTCGTTTAAGAGCCATCACTTTCTCAGCAGGCTGTGATTCTTCTGAAGGTGAAGCAGAAGAGGTGCTGCCTTCTCCATCTGCACTGGCACCTTCAGCACCTGCCTGTTTGCCCTCTTCAAAAGCAGGTGAACCAGCATGTTTGTCTTCCCCTCCTATGCTAACCTTGTTTTCAAGGTCAGTGTCTTCACCCTTCATTTCTGACTCCTCTGCAGCAGATTTGGCATCTAATGGTACTTCATCATCAGCATTGCTACTAGCCTTTTCCGCTTCTTTCTCCTTCTCATCTTCCTGCTTTTCTTTATCCTCTTCATTGGTTGTATCTTGCTCTATTTTTGCTTGGATCATTTCTTCCTTTCCGACATCAAATGTTGCCTCATATTTTTCTAACCTAGCTGGAGTTTCTTCCTCCTTTTCAATTTCTCCATCAGCAATGATTGCTTCCTCTCCATTTTGTGTGTCTGTCTCATCAGACTTTTCTTCATTACTAATTGTGGCTTCTTGCAGACCATCGTTGATGGCAGGTTCTGCATCTTCTTTTTGCTCCATCTTATCATTTTCCGTTCCTTCCTGTAGCTCTGCATGATCTCTGCCAACTTCTACACTCCCTTTTTTATCTTCCTTGCCATCCATATCTTCACCTCCACCTCCTTCTTCTTCTTCTTGTTCTTCTTCTGTATGTCCCTCACCTTCAGTTTCTTTCTCCTTTGCTGATTCATCATCCTTCACTTCTTCCTCAGGTTTAACATTCTCCACCCCATTGTCTGTCTGGTTTTCACCTTCCAGCTCAGCAGCTTTGTCTATTGCTGACTCTGGGTCTCTTTCTATGATAGTGTCTTCAGATTGTTCTATGTTGTCCTCCACTTCCTTCTCATCTGGCTTGTTCTCTGTTTCACTAACCTCTAAAATACCTTCACTTGCAGGGTTTTCTTCAGCACTCTCATGGTTGGTGCTATTTTCACTCATCTCCTCATCCACCTCCTCCAGATCTTGGTCCTCCATATTGGTACTATTCAGTCCTTCTTTCACCTCTCCATCATCTCCACCACCTCCATCATCTGTCTTCTCTTCTCTGCTCTCATCAGGAGATACGTCTACATTTTGTTCCACAGGCATACTTGTGTTGTCAATGTTCACAGCAGAGCTCTCCACGTCATCTGTTATGTCCCTACTCTGGTCCTGTGATTCAGTCTCTATCACCATTTGTTCTTCATCTTCAGCTTCACCCTCCGTAACCGATTCATTTTCCTTTACTCCTGCCTCAGGTTTGCTGTCAGATTTGCTTACAGTATCTTGGTCTACTGCAGGTTCGGTTTCTCCACACCTGTCATTGTCCTCTGCTTTCTCCACACTCTCTATCTCTGTTTTTTCTCCACCTTCATCCTCCTTTACAGATTCAGGCTCCATCACTGCTTCTTCTTGTTTATCATCATCTCTTTCTTTACTGTCTTCGCCAGAATCTGCCACTTCAGCATTCTTCTCAAGTGTGAATTCTGCTTGTTTCTCTTCATCGGTGTTTGGTAAATCATTTACTTTCTCTCCTTCGTCTTCAACTTGTTTCTTCTGTAACATGTTTCCTTCTGCCTCACTAATCTCCAAACTGGGTTCTCTCGCTTCAGCTTCTTCTGAGATCTCTTGTTGCATATTATCCCGAATGATCTCTTTTTCGTCTTTCTCTTCGACTTCATCTTCAACCATGCTCTCTCCATTTGCCTTATCACCTTCCTTAGCTATCGTTTCACCTCTCATTTCATCAGACCCTTCCTTCTCTTCTCCATCCACCTCACAACCTGCTTCTTCCTCATCTCCCCCAACCTCCTCTTTGACTTTATCTTCAGCAGATGCTTCTTCCCCAGTTCCTCCATTCTCTGCAGTGTCTGTTTGTTCCTGGCTCTCTAGCTCAGCATCCTGACATGCGTTATTATCAACCTCACCTACACTCTCAGTGTCAACTGCAGCTGCTTTTTCTCCAGGGTCCTCAAACTGAGGCTCTGTGATTACATCCCTTGGCTCAAGCTTTTCTCCAGTTTGAGCTAATTCCGGTTTCTCCACTGGAGTGCATCCAGACTCCTCAGCATTTGCCATATTTTCAACCTCTGTTTCTGGTTCTTTAGTCTCTTTTCCTTCTGCTATCTTTTCAATGTCAGGTTTTCCTGCTATGTTCGGTTCTTCACTTGCTTTATCCTCCTCCACGTTCTCAACATCCTCCAGGTTTGTGTCATCTGTCTGAACAGATGTGACAACCAAATCATTTTGTTTCTCACCAACAGATGGTTCATACTTTTCATCTGTGTTCTCTGCATTCCTCTCCTTTTCCTCTGTTTTTGACTCTGGCTGTGGTGTTTCATTTGTTTCTTTTTCTGCTGCTTGCTGTATATCTTCATCTCCTTCTACTGGTTTGGCCTCAGGTGAAGGTTCAGCTGCATTTTCATTAGAAATCTCTTCATGTTCACCATATAGCTGCTCTGGTGCACTGGTTTCTGGTTCTGCTCCTGTAACAAATAGCAATTTAGCCCAGTTATGATACTCAATAGCAAGGGCATTTTATTACTTTATAATAAACTGCATGATGCAATATGTGAGCCCATGCATGTAGAGACTTTTTCCTGTCAGTGGAGAAAACTGCATATTTTGACATCCAGTTGTTCCCAAGCAAGAAGGAGATAATTGGGCACAGAAAAATCAAGCACGAACACGAACTGTAACAACAAGGAGATAAATGGAAACTACTAATATAGAGATGCTACAAACAGAAGTCCCTGATTTTCCATGATTTGTGCCCAAAAAAGTGATCTAATCCACTAAATTTTAATGTCTGTAATTTCTATTCTAAAAAGCAAAAGAATGGATATTCATTGAATTCATCATTAACTAAATTAGGGTACCTAAGGTATGATTTACTGTTGAACTACAATATAAAAGTCTAAACAACTTTATGTTAGTGTTTCAGTCAGAAGTACCATTAAACCCATTATTTATAGCTATGCTTGTTCTCTGAAACAAGCATAGAAATAAGTATAATCAAGACCACACTGATACCATGCTGTGGTGTATACATCTTCTTTTTTTTTATTAAAGAATTAATACCTGGGCTGTCCTGCTGGGTCTTGATGGAAGATACTTCATCTTCCTCTGTGGTGGTATCACTAAGTTCTGGCTCAGAACTGCATTCAGGCATGTTCAAAATGGCTTCTGCCAACTTCTCCTGCACAGACTTGGCTTGGGTTAGGCATGGAGCAGGAGACAGGAATATGAAGCATGCAATGCACAGAGTTAATAAGATGAAGCGATTTTAACTTTCACAAATTCTGCAAACACATGCAGTCAGCGATTATCGTAGAGAAAATGACAGTTAAACAGTGAAAAACAGTGAAAAAGACTTCTAATTAAAATTGAAAATAAAAAGAGTATATGCTTAATAAAGCACTCTGCATTTGTACAAGTGAGCAAAACAACAACAACCACAATACCAACAACAAAACACACAAGAAATGAACAACACAAAATGTTGAGTCTCAGAAAGGTTTATTAGCAAATGATGTTTGATTAAACTCATGCCATGCAAATAGTGGTAATCAAATAAGACAATTAGAAAAAAAAAACTTTTTAATTTCTTGGTGTGACACACATACAAGTGCTAAAGGAACTACATGTGGGATAAAAATATTAAAATGGTTTTAAGTCAGCTAAAATATCCAAGCATAAAAAGCATCTGGGAAAGAAACATGAATTGCTTGTTTATCCCCACAGGTAACACCTTTAATGAATAGCAAAGCTTAAAACTGAACTGAATTTCTGAGCACATAAAATAAATGAAACTAAGATCACACAACACAACAACGCAGTACGTGATATGCAGACACAGCACAGTATTTTCAGTCTTTCAACGAGCAAACTTCAAAATACATGTCATAGAGTAAGTACACTTCTGTTTTTCTATATTACACTGTACTGTGTAATCCACATAAAGGTAGTAGCTCAAAAAAGTTTACAAAGGTAAAGAGCTTAACATCTTTACCATGCTGAAAGTCTAAAAATACTGGCATTTGGTGAGCACAGCAAACACACACTGTTAAACAGGCAAACCAAGAACAAGAAAAACATGCTTGATTTTTAAAATAAGCACAAAAACAATATACAAACAAACCAAAGGGTTTCAGCCAAAACACACAGCAAACAAAATGGCTTTTCCCTCTCAGAACCTGGTCCAGAAGTTGAACCGTTGACTGGTACCTGCTAAATTGCCTGATGTTTTGAAGCACATTTTAACACTTTGTTACCATACAACAGCTAAAGCTAATACAGTGGATTTTGGGTGGATTTAAAGGTGGATTACTGGCGGATGGTCGGTCATAGCTGTAGTACCTGGAGTATCAAGACCTCCTTTTAATCAGACCAGCCATCCAACAAAGCCATCCAAATTTTATTTTATTTATGGATACCTTCAAATCATCTCTCTTGTTCTTGTACAAATTTTTGTTCACCCTTAAATCTGTGTCACTCACCCATCCAGCACTGAAGCAGTGGCATTAGTAGCTAACTTTTATAATCTTTAGTAAATAGAGGTGCACTGTGTAGTAGTCAAAGCGGTCCTGCTAAGACGACTAAGGATAAATTTAGGAGGTCAACTTAAAAAATCAGCTGTTTTTTGAAGAAATTGATGTTTTTTTGTGTTTTTTTTGTTCTGTATTTTTATGTCACTACTGAGTTTTAGTTAATGTGTGAAGCCTTATTTTAGCCATGCCCTGTGTTTTAAAAGGGGAAAGTGAGGCGACATCTCTGTCCCTCTTTGCCATACAGTGAGCAGTTAGATCTTATTGTTCAGAAGTACAGGTTCACTAAAGGAAACATTTTTTTGTTTGTGCACAATGGTTCAAAGTTCTGCTTTTGAGTTCTGCTCAAGATGAACTTAATTTGTCACTACCCAAACAGTCAGTAGTAAAGATTTGGTAGAGTTTATTAGTGACAAATGGACTTATTTGTTAAATAAACATTATAAACATAATCAAAAAGAATGTCGTCTAAAATTCTATTAAAAGTTTAAAGTTATTAAATTTTTTTATTATCTTGAACCAATTCCAATAATTAGAATTATTATATTAGAATTATTATAGATCAGTTTTTATCCACTATCTTTGGTGATGTATAGAGTGCTAAGTGTAGTTTTTTTTATTTATGTACTGGCTTTTAAGATTTTGGTAAATCATTTAAGGACTAATATATCCTATTATAGCATATATGATATTATAGCATATATAGCTGAGTTTGTGCCAAATCTTGGGATATAGCTATAATGTCTCAAATGTTCTAATTAAGGTCTGAAAATGACAACAAACATTCAAAAGGCAAACATTTGCCAAAAAAAGCCTCAGTGTAGGTCTGAAAGAGACAGATAAGTGCTAGTGTACTTGGAGCAGATCTAAGGGTAAAAGCCAATAGAGAATAATACAAGCTTCAGCAAAGCTAAAACGTACACAGATGCTCACCTTTTTCAGGTTCCACCCCCTTTTCTTTATCTTCATTTTTGACCTGGTCTTCATCTACTTCCTGTCTGAGTTTCTCACCCTCTCCATCAACCCTATCCGTGTCTTCAGATATCTCCATGTCACTCTTTTCTATGAAACTATCCTGGGTTTCTGATTCCTCCTCCATTTGCTGTGGCAAAGACACAGAACTGGTGTCCATGACTTCAGTCTCTTCCATTTTGGTGTCTTTTTCTGAAGTTAATGTTGAATCACATCTTTTGGGTTCCACAGTCTCCTCTGGGACCTCCTCTTCATCGCCTGGCTCTTGACCCTCGCTCTCATCTTCCGTATTGCTGGATGAGCTGCTCGGCAATCCAGATGAGACGGATGATGACCGTTTGACCTCTGAGGACATAAAGATGGACCAGAAACAAATACCTCTAGATAGTTATTATTTTGTGTACTGAAAGTATATAATTATAGAGTTACATTTAAATAAACATCAGTCTAGAAATAATGCCTACTAGCCTCTTTCAGTAAAATTACATAACTAAATACATCCTTTCCTTACACAGCTACTTCTGTTATTAGAGACTTATTACAGTTATGTTTAACCCTAAGAGTTACTGTCATTTGGCTGTATCGTGTAAAATCTCAGGGAACACAGAGTAAACTATTAAATGTGTGAAAGACGGGGTAGATGAATGATCAATATTGGTGTATAGATAAAGGAATTAACAGTCATCTGCAGAGTCTTGCTTGCTAGCATTTGGTTTGGCTGGGCTATCTTTAGTTCACTATGATTCTGAAACAGTTTTGTGCAGCCGTCAGGGCAAGAGACATCAGCCTTGTGATTGCTCAGGGGAATGTTTACAGAAGCGATACCATAGATCAGGACCTGCCATGGTACACGGACAGGACAGAAATATAGAGAAATGTATCAGCCATTGTATCAGCCAGTGGAATATTATTCAAAGGGCTTACTTAGTACATGTTTACTGTTTACCTGTGAGAACAAGATTAACAGAATTATAAAGGAATCATAGATTTAGGTTCCCTAACTGAGAAACAATTTATATAACCTACTTTTGTTATTGCTAAAAATAAGTGCAACATCTAAGGGTTAAAGACAATGTTACAGAGTGAAGTAACACTGACTATTTCTGCCTGAATCTCCAGCTTCACTGTCTGAGTCTTGATTCTTTTCCATCACATCATTTTCATTTTCATCCTTCTTTCCACCTTCCTCCTCTTCCTCCTTCAATGGGGAAGGCGATGTTTCGTCTGCAGCATCTTCCACAGGGCCTTCATCATCAGCCTCAAAGTCTTCCTCATATTCTATAGGGTTAGGGTTAGGAGAAATGATGAACCGATTATAACCATCAACAATAATGATTTTCTATGAAGTTCTGTTACATTCAGTTTTATATACATAGTGCCTTTTCAAACATGCAGAAGAACCAGTGAGAAGAACCAAGACTTGAAAGGAAAAACACTCTAAGAGCCTGGGGAAAAAAACATGAGGAGAGTCCACTGAGTGAAACTACAACTCAAAAGAAAAATCAAAAACACAAAGAGGAATTACTATGAAGAACTATCGATCAAAACAAATGTAATATTTTGTATTGAAACACATTTAAAGAATTAAATGGGGTTTTTTGTTTATAAATTACCGTTTTTGAGTTTGTTTTCCTCTTGTGTGGTGTCTCCTTTTGTATCTTTTTTATGTGTTTGACTGAGATCAGTCTTCCTCTCCTCATCCTCTTCCTCTTTAGAGTTTTCTCGAGATGTGGAAAGAAGTGGATCGTCTTTTGCTCTCTTTGGTGGAGTGGGTTTCTTGTCCAATCCCATGGCAATAATGCATCTGTAGAGTAACATTAAGTCATTTTATTGTGTAATACCACATGTAAAAAATACTAGAAAATTAGATACTAGAAACTCTAGTCTCATGTAGGTCTATAAAACCACTGAATGTGGTTCCCTCCTAATAGGCTGAAATAAAAGGAGCTGGACTAAAGGGCTCATGCATCATATTAAGTATCCACATAATTAGAAAGTGAAAGCAGAATCATTCAGTCATGTTTTGATTCCCAATGTGAGAGGGAACACTTTTGTCTAGGCTTCTAGAAATCGACTGATTGCAAAAATGTTAATGTGCCTATTAACTTCATACTAACATACTATGGGAAAGCCCACAGGAGAGCTAGAACTTATTAGAACTTAGATTTTTATCTAGTTTTATATTTGTAGACTGAAGTAAAGGTCTAACTCTAAAAGTCACAGTGTGCTAACAAAAAAATGTATTTGAACATTATTTAGAGTAATTTATTAACTTGGGGGGGAAAAAAAAGTTGATCTCAATGTAATCTCTGTGGGCACTTATTCTGACCCCTGATATTTCTGACCTGTAGCAGGGTGATGCTCCTTCCACCCCAGTAAAGCCAAAGTGGCCATGGCGCCCACCGAGCCGAGAACCCTTCCTGTGTTTAAACTCGCAGCAGGAGCTGAGGCGCTCCACTTGGAGTCCATTCAGGAAGAAGGTTAAGCTGAAGGGAAAACCACGGTGCCGCCGAGAGACAAACTGGAACATCTCTGTCATAAAAAAATGCAGAAGGAGTGGAAAAACTGGGAGTAGCATATCAGTACTGCTGAAACCTCAGATCTCCAGAACATTAACTCACGCAACTTTTTATTTATCTTTATTAATCAATTCGGTCAAATTTGTATTGGTGTAAAATGAACCTGCCCACATTTATGATAAATCATCTTTGCGTGGTGTCCTAACTTTACCCTAACTAGAACATTTACTTTCTGCTTCCATATACCTAAGTATGTCTTTCACTCAAGAATACGTTCACTCATAATTAAGGTTTTCTTTCATTTTATAATCAAACTTTCTACTGTTTATAAAAACAATCCTGAATCGTAAGAAAACACTAGACTTAAATAGTTAAGAAGCGTTATATACACTGTTGACGTTAGTATACTGTGGCGCTTATGGTCAACCTCTAGGTGGTAATTGCGAACTAAATTCAAGGAGTCTATATGTACCTACTCAGCACAAAATGAGAGACAGTAGGTGCAAAAAATCAAAACAATATTGTTGTATACAGTAATGGGGCAAATCAATCAATGTGTGAATAGATCCTCTACATAAATCTGTTTACTTCTGATTTGTGGTTTTAGTAATAGCCTTTCAAATAACTTTGTTGATCCAGTGTGATGTTGGGCACTTCGGTAAATATCACGGAACACAGGCTCTAAGTTCTGTGAGACCAGAAATTTGGATTTTTGGCATTGTCATTTTTGGCTCAATCTGTAGACTGACCTCCTTCTTTGAGTCTTCCTTTGTAAACACAGAGGTTCTCCCCCCCACAGTGTTGCTGGAAGACCTTCACCTCATCCTTCAGGTCCATGAGGTCATGAGATAGATGAACACTTTTCCCGAAGTAAACCATCTTCACAGTTACTGCGTTCTGAAGCGACGCCCGCTGAACTGCACCCTCCTGTGAAAGGGGGAGAATGATTTGATTTTTTGAAGATTTTACTCTCAAATGTCCCTCCCTAGTAGCAAGCTATTAAGGCCCTAATCGCCAGTATTAGACCTGGAAATATTAGACTACTGTGCAGAACCGCAGTTCTGAAATTGTTTTGGACATTCTTGGTGGCAATGGTACATTAAAGAGGAATTTGGTAGATCACTGGCAAAATCAGCCGAATGCAACTGCTCTGTCGTAGGTAACTCTAAGGTGAATTATTACTAAGTATTAACAAAGCCAGAAGAAGCAGAATAGATGAGTCCTTTTTCTGTCTACTAAACTCCCTGAGCAGATTGCTTTTAGTTCTGGGTGTTTTATTGTGTGAACACTCCACTCATATTCAGATCCACACTGAAAAACTGAACCATATTAATAAAGGAGAGAATTTATCAGCAGAGCAATTTTTTTTCCAGTGCAGATCAGCGCTGTAATGTCTGCACAATTTGTCTCATAATCTGCCTGTTTAACTTCTTACTCTTTACAGACGCTCATATCACTACTGTTAATAACAGAAGATGAGCAGTAAAGCATTTGATTTTGTCACATGGATGGAATTTTTTATGCTAAGCATCTGTAACCTGGCTAGTTATTTCAGTCTTTGAGCAAACAGTACAGATCTGTAGTTAGTTGTTTTCTCATGCATTAATCTCCCTGGTGTTCTCATGCACCTGAAACCCAGAACCCTTACCATTGCTTTCAGTGATTAAGACTATAATAATAATAATAATAATAATAATGACAATTAATAATGTAGTATCATGTTTACATATACTCCTGAGACATGTGTAGGGTCTCTGATCATTTTTAACAACAAGAAAAATGGTTGTATTTGTTTGGTAAACATTGTGGTTACACTCCCTTCTTCCTCTCATAGTCTTCGGAACTTCAGCTGCTGACTGTGACACTGACCTGTGTGTCTGCAGCACTTGGAGCAGTGGTGGGTCGTAACCTTCGACTGCGGAGTGTCCCGTTGCCTTTTGTCCCTTTCTCCTTCTTCTTGGTCAGCGGAGGAACAGGGGTTACAAAGTTGTTGATGACAGGGAGCCGGTAGGGTGAGACGGTGCTGGAGAAGTCTGTAAGGGTCAGATGCCTTGTGGCATCTCTTTCCAACTACATCAAACAAGCACATACACAAACACTGTAAAAACTACTACTCTTCAATTGTTCCTCATAGCTAGCTTAGATAGTTCTATAACTCAGGTAAATGCTTTTTCATTAATGTGCTTTTTACAGTCCATCAATGATGATTATGGAGCATGTAAGTAAATATCGTTTAGTTGTTAATAGCTAAACAACTATTGACACAATGGTCAAAATGTTGCATAAAAACAATAGTAGCAGGCATCTTAAAACTTGACATATATGAAATCGAGTAAGTGTGTGTTTCATGCAAACCAATAAGATGATATCAGATTTCGGCAGCTGGTCAGTTATTCAAGTGGTCATGTAAACAGTTTAAAATGAATTGGTAGATTAGATTTCTTGAAAGAAGTGGATTGTTTAACGCATTTACACCCTGTTTTTATGTTCTTTTCAGTCTGTGTATGTATGCAAATGTAACTACATGGAGAAAAGGCTGTGCTTGGAAACAAAACAAAACAAAAAACAAACACTGTAACTTTACAAGTATGAAATAGGAGAGTCCAATTAGTGCGAGGAACCGTCACAGCAAAACCCATGACTTAAAGATAATGAAATATGACTTCATTCACACTGTGATGATACTACTGTTGGTAGCACATTAGTGCCAAGCTGTATTCATTTTCCAAAATATGAGTTAAGTTTGGATATCTGCATGTTCAGTTAATCATAGGAATATTCCTATTCTTGCTCTTTGTTAATTCAGATATGACTTCCTTTTTTTCACTTAGCTTGCACGTCCTGAAACTACAAGAAAAAGAACATAAGGCACTTTGGAAAAGCATAAGTGTATCCTACTTTCATTACTAAAATCATATTAAAAGGTTATGAGCCTCATTCACCAGCTGTTCTTTAAAAGGTTTTGTTGTTTAAGAACTGATGTAGATGCAAACTAGATATTGATGAATGAACTGAATACCACCGAAATTTAGCAAGGTAGCACAAGGCTCCACAGAGTAGCATTGCAAAGCACTAGGGTTGCTACACTGTACGAGTGACATATGATGAGTGTATCTGTCAAGGTGTATGTAAGTGATCCGCAGCATGTTTGGGGTCTCACCGGCGAGCTGAATGGGTGATCCGTTTCATTAGAAGAGTCTTGGTACCTATAGCGGGATGAGTTTCGCTTCAGAGAGCCTGGAGTGCTGGTACTGTTCAGAGGCTTCAGCCGAACGGGTCTCTGCATCTTTCCCGGTGCTGTGTTTGGCCTGGATGAGCCTGGCTAAAATACAGTATTTTAGAACCATCTGTTTTGTTGTCTCAGTGACCCAAATTAAAATGAAGCAGTTTTGAAGATAAATAAATGAATGTTTTATTGTTATATTATTAAATGTATTGATAAATAGCTTATATTGTAATTCATTTACAAGCAGTATACCTTCTTCCATTTTACACATCTCTCAATTACAATAATACTATATACAGTATTAATATACTAATGATACAAGGTAAATCAGGTAACTTAATCTGAAGTGTATTTATGTGTTTATGAGGATTCATTATTTAAACCGATTCTTTACATTGTGGTTATAAAGGCGAGCCTAAACATGCTGCAGCATTTGGAATGCTTTTCCAAGAGAAGACAGAAACACAGGGTAAACCAAACAGCGCTTATCTGTGAGAAAGCGAGATAAAATGTGCATACTGAAGCTTATGCAACCACATCATAACTCACTCTTTGAAATGACTGGTGAGGTAAAGCATAGGTCAACAACACCCTGTATCTCAGCTAAGCATGGAAAACCTCTTAGCACATGAAGCAGCAAATTGAGTGAACTGTCAAAGATCTGAAAAGTGATGGATGAAAGATCTGAGAAGTCAGTGTGAACTGAGATAATTTAAACACTGTAGCTTCGGTAACGCTTCACTGTAGGCCAGCTTTTATAAGCATTTTCAATTCACTGCTTTTTATGGATGAAGTACTATTGGAGTTTGAACGAGGTATGACAGTAGAATGCCTCAACTGGGCTCATGTTGGGTGAACATGCATTATCCTGCTGATCTATCCCTGATCCTGATCTATTGTAAGTGTACATGAAGTCCCTGAAGGGCTGCAAATGGTGGACCAGTGGACCCAACCTATGTCATAAAAGCACACATCACTTCCATATGGAA
This sequence comes from Prochilodus magdalenae, assembly GCA_024036415.1. Taxonomy (NCBI): domain Eukaryota; kingdom Metazoa; phylum Chordata; class Actinopteri; order Characiformes; family Prochilodontidae; genus Prochilodus; species Prochilodus magdalenae. The sequence continues at coordinate 2,135,726 of JAMWET010007653.1, read as the reverse complement.
CCACCACCAGCCTGCACAGTACCTTGTTGACAACTGGGGTCTGTGGCTTTGTGGGGTATGCACCACACACAAACCCTATCATCATGTCAAAACAATTGGTACCGTGACTCATTGGACCACCTCACATGTTGCCAGACCTCTAGAGTCCAGTCAGCAACCTCACGAACCCAGGTGAGGTGCAGTATCCAGTGTTGTGGTGTTAACACAGACATTCTTATGGGTCTTCTGCTCCCATATCCTATGGGGGCTAAAAACGCTGCACTGACCTGCATGAAATATATGTGGGGCCATCCTGCATGTAACTGCACCACCATTTAATACGGCATAGTAAATGTGTAAAACAAGCTCTCGACTACAAAGCCAACTTCAGTGCCCACAGCTTTAACAAGATTCTGGACAATTTTAATTCAAAGTTGATGTTTTGAATTTCTCAAGATTTGGACGATACTAAGCAGGGACACCACAAAGTCACGGCCAAAATGCACATCACAAATGTATATTAATGCCATCTTTTACAAGTCAGCATATTTTTTAATCAGAGTTTGTTGTAATCTCAAAACATTTTTCAATGCACTGTACAAATGCATTAATGTCAAGCTGACCAATACGCTGAGCTCCACTGTCATGGTTGCAGCCCAAACAAACATGAGCAGGATAGCAACAGAACTTGTCTGCAGCAGAGCACACTCCTTTATAATGAGAGAAACAACAAGCAGCAGCAGAGGCGAATTCCTCTACTGACATACAGGAATAATTGCAGAATCACCTCAGCTCCAGTTGGGCTGTGATCTCCATGTTGTAATCTTTTTTTGTCAAATGGGTTGTATCCACTATTTACACAAAAAAGATCAGACCACTTCATTAAAAAATTGGCAGTTTAGCTCCACCCCTTTACTTTAATGCTCAAAGGAAAGTTGTAGCCAATAAGAAGAGGTTGGAAAACAATCATGTATGATGATGAGTTTTTAGGTTATAAAACCACACAAACCGTACAAAAATAATTAAACAAAACAAATGTATAAAGTGTATGTATAAAATGTATAAAGTTGGCCTTTTAATTCATGTTCTGGTTGTATGTCTGTATACGGCTCTGCTGTAGTGTATGTCTTTTATCAGCAGATTGCATTGATAATGACCTGCCGTATTTATTCTAGCTCTGTATGTTTAGGTATTTCTTACTGATTCTGTCGACTCAGAGTGCTCTACTTCTGGCCCGGAATGCCGTGTGTGAGAATTTTTTGGCCCTGTCGGTGGCCGGGGAGAAAGCATCATTATAGGATCCTCCTCATACCTGTTAGTGCGCTCCACCTGACCGTAAACATAAAAGCGATTTTATTCACAACAGCATTATAAAATAAAATCATTATGTCATGTGCAAAGAAACTGTCTCTAAAACAAAACTACAACTAAAGATCAAAGTAAATATGACAGTGTACCTTTATTTTATGCACTCTTTCTCTTCTTGCAAATTCCTCAAGTTTCCTCTTGATCTCTATTTGATGTAGACGCTGATCAGAAAAATAAATAAAAACACATTATTGTCTACTCACACGTCAAGAGAATAAACTGCTTAGATGATTAATCAATCCAGCAGCATGTGGATTCAATGTATGGAGTATAGGCTGAACCAGGCAGTTACATCAGCGATTAAGTCCTCATTTACTACTTACACTTGAGCTCAAGCAGTATGTGAGCAGTATGTAGTAGGCTGTAACACAGCCAGGGATAGCAAATTTAGCCCACAGGTCTGCACCTGAGTAACTCACCTGATCCATCTTATATAGGTGATAATTAGATGAATCAGGTGTGGCACAGCAGAGGTGTTACTCAGTAGTAGAAATATAAGCCTCACAATAGTTCTATTACAGCTCTTCAGGAATGTTTTAGTATATCATGAAATCTCAAATTTCACTACAGTTTGATTGATTGGACATGTCTGATATGATATTTATTTACTAACATGTATATAGTAGGGGAAGACAGACAATGAAAACAACTTAACAAGCATTAGTCGAGTTTTATGTTTGAAAATTGTCCAGGATTTTTTCTTTATTTATGAAATGATAGTAATTAGCCTGATGGCCATGCAAAACAATACACAAAGAGGTAGGTGTGTATTAATTGAGTTTACAAAAAACTCAAAACTCCTTAATTTGTCATTAAAGTATAATGCAAAAAAAGCATATTCTGGACGTATTACAACAGCATGGATCTGTAATGTATGCAATCCAGATGGTCACACATTAAAAATATTTAAATGAGACGCTGAACTATTACATCTTCCAAAGTTCACCCACGTCACTCCACTGCTGCGCTCCCTTCATTGGCTTCCTGTCGTTGCTTGCATGAGATTTAAAACCCTGATGCTGGCCTACAAAGCCAAGAATGGACCAGCGCCTCCCTACCTTATGGCTATGGTTCGAGTCGAGCTGTACCTCGAGCCCTTCGCGTTTCAAGTACAGCTCGACTCGAACCATCATCCCTGAGGACTCATGGAGAACAAGCGTCCAGACTCTTCTCTGTCCTGGCTCCCAGATGGTGGAATGAACTCCCACTGGGTGTCAGAACAGCGGAGTCTCTCGCAGTCTTCAAACGCAGACTGAAGACCCATGTCTTTGTAATGCACTTATTTGAGTGAGGTCTAGTAGTGGTGTAAACTGTGTGTATTGTGTTGCACTTTAATGACCTTTGTATTGCACTTTTAATGACCTTTGTCAGTGTGTATTGTGTTGCACTTATAACGACCTTTTCTCCTCTATAGGAATGAGCACTGGGCCAGGTAATGCTTTGCTTGCTCTGTGTCTGTGTATTAATCCCTAGGTACCAGCACTAGCCCCCTGTTCGGGCAGTGTCTGAGCTCGTGGGGAGTTTTGGGCTCTAAACTTCCTACTATCTGGAATATTATCCAACGGAACACTAAGCACGGTTGTAAGTCGCTCTGGATAAGAGCGTCTGCTAAATGCCTTAAATGTAAATGTATTAGGCAGCTGAAATCCTATATCAAGCGACTAAAAAGCATTTCACTTTCAGAACTATAGCAATTGATCTCCTCAGTTCCCAAATGCTAAGAAAGTGTTGTCAAAAGAAGCAAGGTGATGAACACAGTGCTAAATATGAACCTGTCACAACTTTTTGAAATTTGCTGATGGTGTCAAATTCAAAATGGGCATATATTAAAAAACTAACAATTACATTTCTAGAACACTAAAAGTTTGAGAATCTTTGTACCATTTTCTATAAAATACAGGGTTTAAATAATTGCTACATTACTGCATTTTGCACATTGTTAGTACCTACTTAGTTCCCATTGGCCAACGTTGTGCCATCACGTTTTGAGTAGAACAGATTAATTTTTTTAGGTCAAGGCAGATTCAGATCAGCGGATCATGACGCATTAGTGTATTCTGGTCATACTAATAGCACCTGCAGAAACTTGATTTGTGTTCCTCTGCATTGTTGTAATAGGTTAGTTTTCTGAGTCAGTGGGAGCAGTTTCCACTCACTTCCATGTCCAGCACCTTGTGAAAAATTGCCTGGGCCAGACATTCCCGAATGTGTCTCTGGTGGGCTCTCTGGATCAGTTTGTGCCTGTATTCCTTTTCCGGAATAATCCGCCCACTCCTGCTGAGCTAATTCACACACAGTAATTAATGATTAAAGAATCCTTCCAGAGAACAGCAAGCTTGTTCCCATGTATCTGCACTCTTAAATAAAAAGGTTCATTAAGGTGCTTTAGCGAAGACAATGGATCTATATAAAACCTCAAAGGGGCCATCTGCCCACCTAAATTGTTCTTTGCATGGCAAATGACTCTTCAGACTGATAGAGAATGCATTGCATATGGGTCAGTATAGAGTCTTTTAGAAAATGGTTCTATAAAGTACCACCAAATAGGGTTCTTCTACTGGTACAAGCCTAACATAACAAAACCATTTTGCCTTTTTTGGTGCTATACAGAAACGTTTTCAAAAAGAAACCATATACACATTCTTGTGTATAGATAAGGTAGATAAGGAAAAGATAAGGTAGTAATTATCTCACTTATAAATTATGTGACATTATTTATTTAAGCTATTAATATAATAGATATCTATAATATAATAACATTGCTGCTACTACTACTGTTATAAACATGACTACTAACTACAAATAGCAATAATATCAACAATGCCATTATTACTATTATTATTATTGAATTACATAATAACATAATTACATAAGTACATATTACATCATTTAACACACATTTAATATACATCTGACCACCTACCAGGCCCACTTTTTGAAGATGTCTTCGTATTCTTGTGTTGTTGAAGTAACAGGTCAGGTGTTTGTCTGTGAGACTGTTATAGGCTCCAAGCAGGCTGTGGAGTAACATAAACATATTTAATTTCATCTGACAGGACTGGACAATTAAATCATTTTATAAGAATCCAACTTCTTTGACTCTGTGTGATAAGAAAGTGTTTAAGTGTTCACAGTGTACACAGAACTGGCTACATTCATCTAGTTTTACCCACCTCTTATTAATGAGGTTTAGAGTCTGTAGAACGTATTTGTACGTCATGAAAGCCAATTCATCTACACATATTCAGTCTACGGTGTCTTTGCTCTGCCCAGTTATGTTTGAGACTGCTTTTTTAAATTAAACACAAATACATTTTTCAAAGTTGCTGCCTAAAGATAAAGAAGTAATTCAGAATGATTTGGTGTAAAAAGTTCTGTTCTAGAGAAGCTTTTTTATTTGTTGAGGTGAAACATCTGTGTCAGATGTACTGTTGGAAACGTCCAACTGTTTGTCTTCTCGACTTTTTCCAACACAGATTTAATTTCCTCAGTTTTTTGTGGTGGCGAAACAACAGTACCCGGCACTCACTATCCGGCCTGAGGGATACATTACTGGTGTCTGATTACGGTCAGAGTTAGAAAGGATGGATGGCATGCTTAACCCATGCTCCTTTTGTATTAGCTTCTTTGAGTGCTATTACATAGAGAGGAAGACTGGATTTCAGACAGAGGAAAGCACGGCGACAGGAGAAAGACTAGCAGGCTTAATGACACTATTAGGGTGCCAGCTCTGTCAGATACTTCACCTTTCGAAGGGATGGAATCACTGTTTTTAACTATATAAAATCAGGCCTGTTGTTTTAAAAGGGTTCTGATCTGATAGCTCGCAGAAAGTGATGGAGCGAGACAGAGAGAAAACGGAAATACAATGAATTTAATTAAAACCTAAAAGAGTTATGATCCCCCTTAAATACATTTCAATATAAAAGTTCAGATATGCTCTTCCTAGCAATATAAAAACATACATATTATAATAAGGATGCATTGGTTGTTGATTTCTAATATTTATAATTTAAACAATGGTCAAGGTTGGTCCAATTGCATATTAAATTTGTGTTCTAAGCCAGAAAATAATTTAACACATTTAAAAAGCGCATTTGTCTGCAAATTTTACTGTACACTAATTACTGGAACACACTGGAAAGGGAAAAATCTAAAACATGAAATGTGCTATGATTTTATTTGATGTTTTATTTTTATATTGTGAAAAGTAAGAGTAATTGTGTATTATAATGTAAACATGTGTGTCCTTTGTAGAGAATCTGTTACACTAATCAGATTTTCTTTTTTAATTTATGTATTTATTTTTTTACAAACCTTTATTTCTGATTGGGCACGTCTGTAGATATGGAGCATCACCAAAATGGTTTAACATTTATAATGTAGAAAATGAACTTTTATAATCTGTAAAATAATAAATAATTATTAAAACATTAGTTTCTCTGTAGGATATGCATCTACTTTTAAATAATATAAATTTCTCTAAACATATGTATATAAAATAATCCAAAATTTAACTAATTACTATAAAGTATGAAACATTTTGTAGCAAAGATGTAAAAATGAAGAGGTAAACAGAGCTGTAAGTGATTTCAGGGTAACTGAGAAATCTGTATGACACTGAGAATTAACTTATAAACAAACCTATATCTGAAAACCGATAAGCAAGTTTAGCTAATTAAACAGGTGTTCCAATAAACTGAAAATTATACATATTTTAACATCTTACATATAGCTGCTGTCTGTCATTTTTAAGTATCTGACATCATTTATAGAAACCTGTAAAACTTCACTTCATGTGCTTTAAATTTCATGATGAATGGATCAGAAGAAATGGCCAAAAATAATGAAAATGTCTAGTTACATTGACTTAGATTAAGCGTTAAGTTCTGTTTTTCATTCTCCTTATCATTTTGGTGCAACATCATTTATTCCAGAATGCTGTATGTTCATTTATAATAGTTTTGTATATAAGGACATCTGCCTCCTCTTATAAAGGTGGTATTAATCATAATATAGCATTGATATGTCTTTTATGTTTAAAGCTCACTTCCAACAACATGGATATCTTAAAATAAAATAAATGCTTTCTGGCTTTTAGATTGAAGTATCTGTTTTCTTATAGTTAACATTATTGTTAAGTAAATTAACAACAGTTCTTAATACAACAAGTGAGGCTAAACTTTTAAACTGTACTGTTCAAAAATCATTTCCATATTTATGTCTCAGATTCAATATTGATGTAAGTGTTTGCTTTGGTATTTTAGGAGACTTTAGGCTTCGTTTCATTGACAGTGAGAGACATTAGTGCTCTAGTGTTTTCTATCTCCACAGTAACAGGGCTCCTAAGCCAAACACTACACGGCTTACTGAAGCTGCTAATGACTCATTACACAGACTGTGGGGAGTCAGACAATACACAAACCAACACAGTCACTGGCCAATTTATTTGAAATACCTACGTTGTACTTTCACTAACTGAGCACTTTATTAGAAACCCCTAGCTTTTACTTCCACTTGCTAGTCACATCATTAGGAACACAAACTGACTGTAGTCCATCTGTTCTGGTCCTCTAGTCTATCATACTTGGTCAATGTCTGACCACAGGACAGATGTTGTCTTGATGTTATTCGAATAGTGGTCCATTCTCAGCAATGCACTGAGACTGACAAGGCTGTATGTGTAGGGCTGGTACAGGGATTTTCACACACACCAGTGCCACTTCTAGGTTTAGACTGGACCGTCTAAATAAAGCATGCTGAAAAGAGCAGCACTGTTGTCAGAAACTGATGAAAGACTAGAGGATGGCTAACACAAACTACTCAGCAAATGGGCTACAATCAGTAACTGTACACCAGCTACAAGGTTGGTGTTTTTAATAAAGTGGACGGGCTCAGAGGAAGTCTCATGCACCACACAAACGATGGGGAATGCGGCATCATGGTAACACAGAGCTAAAAGCCTGTTCTGCTGCATTACCTCAGGTTCTGCTGTATTAACCTCAGGTTCTTCTGTATTAACCTCAGGTTCTGCTGTAATAACCTCAGGCTCTGCTGTATTAACCTCAGGTTCTGCTGTATTAACCTCAGGTTCTGCTGTATTAACCTCAGGTTCTGCTGTATTAACCTCAGGTTCTGCTGTATTAACCTCAGGTTCTGCTGTATTAACCTCAGGTTCTGCTGTATTTACCTCAGGTTCTGCTGTATTAACCTCAGGTTCTGCTGTATTTACCTCAGGTTCTGCTGTATTAACCTCAGGTTCTTCTGTATTAACCTCAGGTTCTGCTGTATTAACCTCAGGTTCTGCTGTATTAACCTCAGGTTCTGCTGTATTAACCTCAGGTTCTGCTGTATTTACCTCAGGTTCTGCTGTATTAACCTCAGGTTCTGCTGTATTTACCTCATGTTCTGCTGTATTAACCTCAGGTTCTGCTGTATTAACCTCAGGTTCTGCTATTTTAACCTCAGGTTCTTCTGTATTAACCTCAGGTTCCTCTGTATTAACCTCAGGCTCTGCTGTATTAACCTCAGGTTCTGCTATTTTAACCTCAGGTTCTTCTGTATTAACCTCAGGTTCTGCTGTATTAACCTCAGGTTCCTCTGTATTAACCTCAGGTTCTGCTGTATTAACCTCAGGTTCTGCTATTTTAACCTCAGGTTCTTCTGTATTAACCTCAGGTTCTGCTGTATTAACCTCAGGTTCTGCTGTATTAACCTCAGGTTCTTCTGTATTAACCTCAGGTTCCTCTGTATTAACCTCAGGTTCTGCTGTATTTACCCCAGGTTCTGCTGTATTAACCCCAGGTTCTTCTTTATTTACCTTAGGTTCTGCGGTATTATCTTCTGTTGTGCTGTATTTACCTCAGGTTCTGCTGTATTTACCCCAGGTTCTGCTGTATTAACCCCAGGTTCTTCTTTATTTACCTTAGGTTCTGCGGTATTATCTTCTGTTGTGCTGTATTAACCTCGGGTTCTGCTGTATTAACCCCAGGTTCTTCTTTATTTACCCCAGGTTCTTCTTTATTTACATTAGGTTCTGCGGTATTATCTTCTGTTGTGCTGTATTAACCTCGGGTTCTGCTGTATTAACCCCAGGTTCTTCTTTATTTACCCCAGGTTCTTCTTTATTTACATTAGGTTCTGCGGTATTATCTTCTGTTGTGCTGTATTAACCTCGGGTTCTGCTGTATTAACCTCACGTTCTTCTTTATTTACCCCAGGTTCTACTGTAGTTACCTCATGTTCTGCTGTATTTACCCCAGGTTCTGCTGTTTCCCGCAGGTGTGTGGGTACTTACCCCGGGTTTGGGTGGCTCATGGTGCTGATCCGCTCTCCGCTGTTTCGGAGCTCTGTTTCCTCCCGCTGCTCTCAGCTGATGACAAGCCGCGTTACCATGGAGCGATAGAGCGTCACGTGACGATACATCAGCAAACTCGTTTCTCTTCTCTCTCTCTTTCTCCCTTCTCTCTCTCGCGCTCTCTCTCTCTTCTCTCTCTCCTCTTTCTCTCTCTCTCTCTCTCGTTCTCACTCTCCTCCTTCTCTCTCTATCTCTCTCTCTCTTTCTGTCTTTCTGTATTTCATCTTTCTCTCTAATTTCTAACCTCAGATAGAGATCTGTTGTGAGACAGTGGTGCTGTACAGTTCCATGTCAATGGTGAAACCCATAAAATCATTATGGTTATTGTTTAACTTAAGTCTAACATGTGTCAATCAGCGTGATGTAATTATATAAGTAAAATAAAGATTTTATCATTTTTTCTCTCTATTCGTTTTTGAATATCTAGAGATCTAATGCTGTCATCATAATTATGAGCGTATCTGCTGCATGCAGACTTATCATTATATTTATATTATGCTGTAAGACTTCATATTAAATGCAATGACCCACACAGATGCATTTGAATCAACGTTATGTACTTTACTAAAGGCCTCCGCCTCCTGGGAGCTCCTGCTCCAATACTGACTCACCTCATCTGGGAATCATGAATCCCTCTGTGAGCTGATTCAGGTATTTTACAGCAGGTAGCGCTAATAGTGTAGTACATCACGTCCCCAGGGTTGAGAACCTCAGGCCAGTGAACTTGATGAGCATGTTAAAGTGATAAACGTTTCTCTTGCAGGAATGCATTTTCTTTTAAAGGTCGATGTAGAATGTAAACATTGTTAAAGTTCCCATTCTTCAGTCTATACAGTCCATAAATTAACTGCACAAACAACCTTTTTTTTTAAATTCACGGCTTTTTGATGTCGCACTTTTACATATATCCACCTTTACTCCTTGAAACACCTACATAAACACCTACAGACTGTAGTGCCTCTGTTTCTGCAGATTTACCAGCGCCCCTCCTGTCTATCCATCATTAGTCAGTGTCTGACCACAGGACGAATATTGTCCAGATATTATTTGGATGGTGGTCTATTCTCAGAACAGCAGTGACAGAAAACTAAGCTGCACAAACAGCATGTTTTGAATTCACAGCTTTGTGATGTCACACATTTACATATACCCACGTGTTCCCATCCACTTACTCCTTATAAAGAGTGCCTGGGCTGCATTTTAAATGAGACACAATTCACAGCAGCCAATCAGAAAATAGGTCGTTTGCATATAGAATTCTTAAAGCTACTGTGATAAAACAGTCTGCTGAATTCTGAGGGATAAAAAAAGGTTGGGAAATTGTTGCATGAAAAATTGCGGGATATGGGCCCTTTAAACTGTTAAAACATAGCTGTGTATTATACAGTCTTAATCAGGGGTGCACAATGCTCTGGAACACTGGCCATTAAAGGAGCTGTGTGTAACCTTAAGTGGTGATGATAACCTCCAGTTGTCCCCATTTCGTTTGGCTTCTTCATGTTTTCTCTATTTTCCTGGTGAGAAATCTTTGATTCTTCTTGTGTTTTTTTGTGCTGAATAAAAAGTACATTTGTCAAATGCTGAGTTCTCAAAAGACTAAGGGTTTGTCCAGCACCTGTCTTCTAGCCATTCTGTTCTACCTAGCATACTCATATCATTATCACAGAGTTTTTCTGAATGTTAATTCAGCTCAGACTCAGCTTAACACCAATACTTCCCTAATAAGATGATCTAGACCATCAAAACATTCTAATGATCTTTTATTGCTGGAGGCCTTTTTTGATAAGGACGTCCACCAGATTCATGTTTAAAATTTCTGTTCCACCTTAAATAGTGCTGTGGTTACATTCTGGCGTCTGAGGCATTATATTACCAACTTGTTGGAAATTCCAACAAGAATCTGGTGAATGAGAAGCCAACTTTTAATGCTGGTAGTAATTCATTATGAGGAGAATTAGGCAAAGATCTGTCTGCATTCTACATCCACCAAATTCGAGATGCCACTTGAACATAAAAGCGTGACAGGTTCTCTACAGCCAGCGTGTGGTTTGCCTATTCTGGGCTACTGTAGAAATATCTCTGCCTACAGGTATCATCCACTAATTAGATCTGATCAAATAAGCTCTTTAAAAATCTCAGGATTCAGAAGATTTCTACGTATAGCAGTGTTTAGAGTACACACTGTCGCAAAACAGCTTGTTTAGAAAGGTGGGTTGGATGTGATGATGCATCAAGCCTAAAGCTGGAAAATTCTAAAGCTGTAAATCAGCACCCTCTGTTGGTGCAGTCTGCATCAGCCACCATATAAAAGGATCACGCAGTAAGATAAGATAATCCTTTCTTGAAAAATATAAATAAAATACTAAACATGTCAACCCAGAAGACAGGATTATGCTATGCAGTTTTATTGCACATAGTAGAATAGACTACTGTAGAAATAGACTACTGAGGGGAGTAGCTGTTATACAGTCTGACAGTGGCCGGGAGGAAGGATCTGCGGTATCTCTCCGTCATACACCGTGGGTGCAGCAGCCGGGCACTGAAGGATCTGCCCAGTGCTTCCCGAGAGTGGTACATGGGGTGAGACAGGTGATGACACCCGAGGACAGAGCTGGACTACTTGATGATTACATGATTACATAAAACATAATACATACAGGGCACCTTAATATATACAAGATACCTTTATTTTAATATAATAAAGCACAGTGCTTCATATCCACCTCTGGAAGTACTGCAGTGCTTTTACTGAACTTGTTGTGCTCAGAGGACAATGACAAATGACATATTTTAAAAACTAATGTTGGTGATAATATAGATTTACAGTTGAAATAAAGTAAATAAACAAATAAATAAAACATTTTTTTTACATGTTAATCATTATTATAAAATACAAATTATTTATTTATTTATTTTGGGCTGTGTGGCTCCCAACAGTCAAAAGAATGACAAATCATAAAGAAATAGTAATGTCTGTATAAAATGGTAACTTTTTAAAATTCAGTATATTTACAAAAAGCACTAAACATTGTTAATTAAATTATTTTGGTTTAATTTAATTTAAATTCATTTATGGAATTTACAGATATAAACATCTGCCAGACACCAGTGAAATGTTTTTAACAATTGTCTGCTTATACCAATATGATTCCATTTTCGTTGCCTGTTCCTAAAATAACTGTTCAGTTTTAAACAGTTATAAATAAATGTCAAACAGCCAAACAGACAAGCAACAGGTTAAGCGTGACACTGTTATATCTCCATTGCTTTAGTTGCACCACTGTAACTCCACTGTTACAGCAATGAGCTCCAGGAGTAGGAGTAGAATACTGCTGTAGCTGTACTGTTGTAGCTGCACCACTGTAACTGCGCTGTTACAGGAATGAGCTCTAGGAGTAGGAGTAGAATACTGCTGTAGCTGTACTGTTGGTGCTGCACCACTGTAACTGCGCTGTTACAGCAGTACAGCTCCAGGAGTAGTAGTAGAATACTGGGGTAGCCGTACTGTTGTTGCTGCACTACTGTAACTGCGCTCTTACAGCAGTGAGCTCCAGGAGTAGGAGTAGAATACTGCTGTAGCTGTACTGTTGTAGCTGCACCACTGTAACTGCGCTCTTACAGCAGTGAGCTCCAGGAGTAGGAGTAGAATACTGCTGTAGCTGTACTGTTGTAGCTGCACCACTGTAACTGCACTGTTACAGAAGTGAGCTCCAGGAGTAGGAGTAGAATACTGCTGTAGCTGTACTGTTGTAGCTGCACCACTGTAACTGCACAAAGTCAAAAAGTTTGAAAGCTTAAAGGCTGTTTCTGAATTCTTCTCAGTAATGGAGATTGTGTGGCTTGGAGTCATTAGGAGGTGCTTGGAGCTCAATCAAAGTTAAACCATGCTGCTGTGCCGCTTTGATTGTGGAGTGTGGACCATTTTACCCTCTGATTAACGCATTTCTCTCTCTGCATTGATCTCAGAGCTCCCTTTTGGTATTTTGCTAGAATGCTCAGCAATCACAGACTGACTGAACCACTGACTCAGTGACATCAAATATTTTACAGTTTTGTATAACCTGGAAAGCATACAATAAATAAAGTGTAACTTGCTGTCTGATTTACATATCATATACATAAAGCACACCGTAATTCATGTGGATGTTTTAATAAGGAGCCAATAAAATTACATCTTTCAGTGGTTATGAGCCAATGGCTGTGCCTTCTGACCAATATGATATAATATGATAATGATATAATATAATAATGTTATAATCTGATCAAAAAATAAGCATGCACCAAGTGTTTTATTATCTGTCAGTTTTATATTTTAGTAGAAGTACCTGTAAGCTTGAGCATAATAGTTTAGCGCCACCACAGAGCAGGTCTCATTTGGGTGGTGGATCATTCACGGCACAGCAGTGACACTGGAGGTGGTCACAAGACACTGCCCACAGAGCACTCAGTCCAGCAGTGACACCAAGGTGTTTAAAGTTACAGCAGCACTGCTGTGTCTGATCCATTCACACCAGCACAGCATACACTAACACACCTGAGAATGATCCACCACCCACATAATACCTGCTGAATGGTAGTCCTGCAGGTACAGGCTAGCAAAGTATTCAGAGAAACAGACGAACTACAGTCTCCAACTGTCGGACTACAAAGTGCTCCTATTTGGTAGAGTGTACATACAAGAACGAGTTGAATGGTAAATTGGTTGAAAATGACCAAAAATCAGAATTTGCTATAGTAAGTCATAATCAGTGAATCCATAATAAAACTAAAGAGAAAATAACAACATGAATAAACAGTCAGCTCAGATTTGCACCAGCAATAAACTGGACTGCTTCTCCACTCAACTACCATTCAGTACCTGAAAACATTTGTTGAAACATTCTCCTCACAGCGATTTTCAGATGATTGATTTTTTCTGCTCCCCCTAAAAAGCTAATAGTCCTTGCTTGCCCCAGCCAAGCAGCTGAATGTGTCCAACATCTCCACCGCACTGAAAAGAACCCACAGCAATTAGGCGTCAAGAGGCTAATGAGTCCACTTCACCTTTTCTCTGCTCTGCCTGGCCTGAACGTCCTTTTAATTGCTGTTATTAAATAAATCACTTCCCTTCTTTCCCAGCATCACCGGACAGTTTGACTGGCATGCGTAATGGATATGTTTGCAGGGAAAGGCTTTGTGTTAAAGCTCTGCCAAAACCTTAAGCGCATTTGAAGTGGAAAATGCTGTATGCATAAGCAGTGTGTTACTCCTGCAGACCTTAATGACACAGATTGTTCTTACTGAATGTGCTTTTCAGCATGGTGAAGGTCGTCATGGGGAAAAGTGGAGGATGTTTTGTGGATGGAGAATTCAGATTTAAAGCAGACTTGCCTGGTGAGGAGTGAGGATGAAGGTTCTCCAGACTGACCACTGCACCATGGACTTCCTCAGCATACATGGAGAATTTGACAAGGAGCCCAGCAGGGTATGTATACTGTCTTACTTAAGGAAAAGTACAATATATAATATAATGTGTTATACTGCCTTATTTAAAAATGAACCAATTTCTGCATGTTTCTGCATCATTCAGTGGTTAAGATGTAAACAGTCATATGAACCAGGCGTCTGAAGAGAGGGAGTGAAAGTTAGTACATACAATGCTTATGAATATGCTGCCTGATGTCTGTTTAGAAGGTTTAGAAGAAAGCATTTTAAAACCCATTAAGGGAGGGATATGTGAATATATGCAGGATATGTGAATTAATGCAGGGTACTGTGTGGCAACATAGTACCCATAGAAAGTGTTATATAGTAAATATACTGTATATTAGATTTCCCGCTATTTTACCACCATCAACATTCCATATAACAACTCGGAAGACACATGTAGGTTTACTGGTGGTTTTTTATAGTAAATGAAATTTGTGTTGTAGTAGACATGGTGACCCCTGGTTCCCCTAAGTCTCTACAGTCTCTACAACCACTTCACACAAAATCACCCTGAAGGACTGTTTACATCTCAACCAGTAAATTATGCAGAAAGATTAAGTTCCTCTTGAAGAAAGATTATTATTATTATTATTATTATTATATTATTATTGTTGTTATTATTATTATTATTATTATTATTATTATTATTATTATTATTATTATTATTATTATTATTGTTGTTGTTGTTGTTGTTGTTGGTGGTGGTGGTGGTGGTGTTGTTATTATTATTATTCAAGGTATTATATGGCATTATTTAAGAACAGATGTTACTTGATATGTATAATAAGAAAGAAAGGTAACTCGATATATATTTACACTACTGCTCAAAAGTTTGAGGTCACTGATTTCACCTATTTAAAAGCAGTTATATGAAGAAACAAAATGATTCTGCAAAGTAATTAATTTATTACATGTTTGAAGGAAGCAGTAAAAATGAGGTTTTGGATGATAAACAGTGCTGTAAGTGATAACTGAATTTTAAACAGTGTTATCAGATTCATAAAACTATTGCTTATCACATGTCCTGATTTTATGTTGTTCCCAAAATACAGTAAACTTTATGATTGAATGCTAAATATATCAATCATCATTATGACAAGTGACTTCTGAGCGATAGTGTTTATTTAAAATGAATTATAATATTAAGTGAAAAGCTTTATTAAAGAACACTATTAAATAACACTATTCATTTCAATATCAACTGACCTTCTCTACAAAAAAGTGGCCGTTGGAAGGTTTGTCTGCCCAGCCAATCTCTACCTCCGCAAGCCTCGGAGAGACGACAGTGTGCACAAGATGCTGCAAGAAAATCACTGACAAATATCTACTCATGGTAAGAAAGGCATCATGAGTAACTTATACAGCTCTTTGCCCCCTATACACCCAAGTGACTTCTATACAGCCGAATGACTTCTATACAGCCGAGTGTCAGTGTCACTGCAGTGCTGAGAATGATCCACCGCTCACATAATACCTGCTCTATGGTGGTCCTGTGGAGATCCTGACCACTGTAGTACAGGGTAAAGGGGACTATATATACAGTACATATATATATATACATTGTATGTTTGTATGTTTGTACTCAGGTGAATGGTCTCTGCTGGCACGTGCACTGTCTGTCCTGCAGTGTCTGCCACACAACACTCAGTGAGCACAGCAGCTGCTACATCAGAGACAGCGAGGTTTACTGTAAACACCATTACTACAGGTACAGTATACTTATTATTATTGTTGTTTTTATAAACATTAATTATAGAAAACACAAATCTTATTCACTATGCCAGACTTTTCAGCTGCTGAACACCTGATTTATGCAGAAATGTAGACAACAGGGTGGCATTCTCCTTTAAGGTTTGGCATTTGTTTGGTAATGTTTGCAGGAAGTGCCGGTGTGCGTGCTGTGGTCAGTCGGTGCAGTCCAGTGACTGGGTGCGCAGGGTGAAGGGGAATGTTTATCACCTGGCCTGCTTCTCCTGCTCCTCATGTAAAAGGCAGCTGGGTACAGGAGAGCAGTTCTCTGTGGTGCAGGACACTCTGCTTCTCTGCAGGACGCATTATGACTGCATGCTGCAACAGCTTCAACAAGGTAAACATCTATCTATCTATCTATCTATCTATCTATCTATCTATCTATCTATCTATCTATCTATCTATCTATCTATCTATCTATCTATCTATCTATCTGTCTCTCTGTCTAATGCCACACCTCGGTTGGTTTGCTGTTTTAGGACACTGTATCAGGGTTGGAGACACTGGAGCTAAACCATCGAAGCGAGCACGTACCTGTTTTACAGCAAAGCAGCTGGAGGTAGGAATCACACACCCAATATGGGTCCCGCTGCTATATTCAAGATTATTTAAGTGGCTTCTGGGAAACTGGTGCTATGGGTCAGTGCAGGTCAGATCTTTTGTTCCTTTGAGTCATTGTCAGTAGAGTCTTCATCCATATGACTGCAGTGTGGCCTGTTGTGCTGCAAAACAGCTGACACAGCACAATTAGATACTGCACAATTTACTTTCCTTAAAATTGTGTTTCTTTATTGCATGTCTTCCAGATAATGCAGGCCCAGTTTGTACAGGACAGCAGTCCAGATGTCCAGGCCCTCCAGACACTGGCAGAGCAAACCGGACTTAGTCGAAGGGTCATCCAGGTCAGAATGTTAGGTCTGAAATTTGAACATCATCTTTGGGTCTTTTGCTTTAAATAGTTCATCTGTCCCACAGGTCTGGTTTCAGAACTGCAGAGCAAGGCATAAGAAGCGTCCAAGCTGTGGGACAGTACCAGACGCTGGCCACCGGAGCCTGGAACAGTGTCTGTGGCCAGAGGACATTACCACACCCCTGCTCTCCCCACCGCAGAACTACACTGACAGTGAGCATGGGTGCAGTCCAGTCCTCATTTCGCAACACCAAGGTGTGTAGAGTTGTGGGAAGCCCTAATTGTCTTACAGGTTTTCAGAGAAAGTCTAAATATAACCTACTGCTGCACACACCTGTATTCTATACACCCAAATCCCCTTGTATCATAGTGACACACAAGCTCGTTTTCTCCATGACTAAAATGTTGTTTTTGAAACTAGCTGCTATCGCCCCCCTGTGGTGAGGTTTATAATAGGCTTACTTTCATGTGAAGTCATTTTGATGCTGCTTGTAACATGTATGTAAAAATAATAATATTTAACCTGAACATGTTTGGTAATTACACCCATTATATAGTTACTTTAATCAGAAAATATAAAATATAAACATAAACTTTGTCCTTAAAAAACTCAAATATCTTTACCAGGCTCAAAATAATTCTTTAAATAAGTTTTAGATTTAGAATTAGTTTTAGGCTGAGAAATCTGAAATCTGAGGTTGCTACAGATCCCTTAATGCCCCCACTTCCTGTTTTCATGACATCTTCTTATTACCACTGTGCATCTATAACCATAGACTTTGAAAACAAAGGATGCTTTCGCTCTCACGTATGCTTTATCTTTGCAGGCCGCACATCATGTGCGCTTCTCCAGCCTCTACCACCCCAACACACAAAGGTTCTGCCAGGTCTACCCACCTACACTCAACAAAGACCCTCATTATCCATCTGAATGTGTTACATAGTTGGTTCGTTAACTACTATCTAAGCCTGTTTGCTGCATGTGTTTATTTCAGTGTGTTTTATACCACAAAAACGTGTTCAAACTGTTCAATAACCCACTTCCTGTTTCTCACATGCTCACAAGACAGACTTGTTTGTAGATGTGAACTTTTTTTTTTGGTTTATTATAATCCTGCTTAATTTGTGTTCAAGTTCTGGAAACTTCAGCATATGTAATGATTAAACAGATCTAACTGGACATAGTTGTGGGCTAAATGTATTGTCTTTGGAGAGTAACTAAGCGATGCATTGAATTCACTTCAGATGCATATGCTACTAGTCGAAGGTTTAGACACACTCAGCTAAATGGATGTTCTCTTGACCATAAAGACTCTACAGGCTTACACTTAACAATTCCAACTGATGAGATGTCTGAAAAAATAAATATCCTGATATACCACATATACTCATGATGTGTCACAACAATGTACAGAATTTATGCCATATCGTCTACCACTAATAAACACTCGTTATGGAAAATATAGTTCCACCCAGAAGGAAGTGTTGGATTGAAATGATTTCAGAAGGAAAATAAAGGTTACTAGTAACAATAAATGATGATAAATGTAGACTGATAGTGGACATATCTGTGGTGCTACACATACAGAATATAGGTCTTTTGTTGGGCCACCCTCAACAGCAGCATGCTATGGTAGTATACACATGACCGGAATGCTGCACAATATGTCGATAAGACCATACCGCCTCCCAGAGCCCTACGATGTGACGATGTCATTAAAAATGATTTCAATGTCATTGATAGTCAAATGAGGATCACCAGAAAGTTTGTTAATAATTTACGTGTCTGTATATATGTATATCTATATCTATATGAGACCACCCAATTAAAGTGTGACCAATATGAGGAAATTTTCTATGAGTAGCCGTGTCTAAACCTTTGACTGGTACTGTATGTTTCCACACAAATGAATATAACTTTACCTATCAGCACACTCGCATTGCTACTAATTGTGCTGGTGTAGTATATTGTAGTTGGCTACTACTGGTTTATAAAAACCCAGAGAAGCTTAAGCGGTGTAGCACATGAGTGGCCAAGTGGCAGAAATGGGATAGCACCCTGAAGTTCTGGAATGAAACAGCCAGGTAAACAGCGAGAGAGACTGGACTGAGGCCACCTGTGGTGGCAAGAAGCGAGTGCCACAGGGCAGGACGGAACTGCACCCAAGCATGGCTCAAGCTGGTGGTTCGCCAGGACAGTCAGCCTTTTATCAGGGGCTTTGCAGCAAACAGCTTGCGCTACCTCTGAAAGGTTAGTAGTGACTAATGAACTGGAGTCTAATCCAATCACATCAGCACCACCACCACATCAGTGTCACTGCAGTGCTAAGAATCGTCCACCACACACATAATACCTGCTCCAGGTGGTCCTGTGGGGGTCCTGACCATTGAAGAACTGTGTGTAAGGAATCAGATGGACAACAGTCTGTAACTGCAGAACTACGAAGTACACCTACAGTTGAGGAAATAAATATTTGACCCCATGCTGATTTTGTAAGTTTGCCCACTGACAAAGATGTGAACAGTCTATCATTTTAAGGGTAGGTTCATTCTAACAGTGAGAGGTAGAATATCAAAAAGAAAATCCAGAAAATGACATTGTATAAAATATAAAAAAAGTTAATTGCATTTTGCAGAGAGAAATGTATTATGTATTGGGTGTGTACAAAAGTATTTGATCCCTCTAGCAAACAAGACTTAATAGTTGGTGGTAAAACCCTTGCTGGCAAGGGCAGCAGTCAGACGTTTTCTGTAGTTAATGATGAGGTTTGCGCACATGTCAGGAGGAATTTTGGTCCACTTGCAGATCATCTCTAAATCATTAAGATTTTGAGGCTGTCGTTTGGCAACTCGGACCTTCAGCTCCCTCCATAAGTTTTCTATGGGATTATGGTCTGGAGACTATGGCAAACTTACAAAAATTAGCAAGGGACCAAATATTTATTTCCTCCACTGTATGTGGTAAAAGCTAATGAAAAGGACAATGAGTGTAGAAACAAGAATGTTTACATAATATCTGATATGACCGTGTATGATAACAGATTTTTTATCTGAACTAGATCCGTGTAAGGCCTTAAGATTGACTCATCACACTTTTACACCAACCTATATTAAACCACTGCTACTTGCTACTGCTCAAATACTATAGTAGCATTTGTAAGCATATTGAATGTAGATGAATCATGCAATATTTGTCATTTCTCAACCCATTTCTACACATTTTACTCACTGGAATAATAATATCAGGTAAAATGATCTGATTGCAGTAGCAGGTAATTTGGCTTCCCTCATAAAGCAGCACCTGAGGGAAATAAAACATATGCCAATGTAGGGAGATATTAATCGCCTACTTTTGAGACTAGTCAACATATCATTAACAGATCAGTCACATTCAGACGCTCAGTCACTCTCACAAGGTATGCTAATGGCTGACAGTAAAACTAAAGATCACCTAATAGGTTTTAAACAGCTCTGCATGGCAGAAACACTACTGCATTTAGGTGACTGTAAGTTTCCAGGCTTCATTTAGAAAAGCAGTTGAAAGAATGGAAAAGTAATTGTGCAGGTTGATGAATATGTGCCAGCTGTAATTTTCTCAGTACGTGAGGAATAATAAGCCCACCTCCCACCAAGTTCTAAAGTGATAGGACATTCAAGGGAACAATAATTAAAGGTAATAATTAAAAAATTTGAACATTACATTAAAAAGTTTCTGGCTCCCCCTCGCAGACATCTAGAGTTATTACTGAGGACCTGCTGCACAGCACACTGTAATGAATCAATTTGAATGTGATATGAACATTTCCGCATGTACAACATCAGTACTGATCTTTCCATTAAAGGGGAACACATTGTTTTATTATAGTTTTGTAGGGTGCTGTGAATGAAAACAATCCCAAAAGAAAACATATACTATTCTGGCTAAACAAGAGAAAATACTCCCATCAGCAATGCATGAAAACGCATACACACATTTCTGGTTGGTCACACGACACAACCAAACAAAAAACTAGATAAATGAATAGACAGATGAATAGACAGATGAATAGATAGATAAATAGATAGATGATAAGACAGATGAGCAGATGTGGACAAGACTATTTAAAAACTAGAAAAATGCATTTTCTGAAGGAAACTGCACAGCTCTGGAGGAACAAGGGATGAGTAAATGGCACCTTGAGGGGTGCGGATCAGTATTGCTAAGGATTAGACTTTGGGGATCTCGCCTGAGTCAATACATGCGGTTTGGCGACTGTAGGTTAAAGGAAACAAAAGGGTTTGTGTGGGGGCAAAAATGACTGGGACTCTACGGGAGGAAAGAGGGATGAGTAAATGACAAAGAGGAGTGCAGGTTAGTAAGGCTATGGATTAGAGGATCTTCCCTAAATGATGACATGCGGTCATAATAACCTGTAGGTTAAACTTACCTTAACTTACCTGATGCCTGACCTACTGTCCCTAAACTAATAAACATGCAGTCATGAGAGAGAGAGAGAGAGAGAGAGAGACAGAGAGAGAGAGAGAGAGAGAGAGAGAGAGAGAGAGAGAGAGAGAGAGAGAGACTTTGAAGAGAGAGAGGGAGGGAGGGAGGAGGAGCGAGTGAGGGGGAAAAAGAGAGAAGATGAGAGAGAGAGCGGGGAAAGAGAGAGAATGAGAGGGTAGAGAGAGAAAAAGAGAGATAGAGAGAGAAAGAGACAGAGAGTGAGTGAGGGGAGAGAGAGAGAGAGAGAGAGAGAGAGAGAAAGAGGGAGAGAGAGGGAGGGAGGGGGAGCGAGTGAGGGGGAAAAAAAGAAAAGGTGAGAGAGAGGGGGGAAAGAGAGAGAATGAGAGACTGGGAAGAACTGAATCATTTTACAGAAATACCAGCTGATGATGCATTACATGGCTATATCAAGAAACCATCAGTGATTATGGAGTGGCATCTGACGTGGCCAGACAGATTAAAGTGGTCGCACTGGCCACCTCGCCCACCCTTTTAAAAGCTCACATGACTACAGACTGTAACTGCAGAACTACAAACTGTATTTATGTGGTAAGTGGAGCTGATACAATGGACACAAGGAGGTGTAGCTAATGGAGTGGTCAGTGGGTGTGTACAGTTACTGTCATTCTCCATCCTGTCCACTGCCGTACAAACTGGTGCTTTGCTACAAATGAGATGACTTCTACCTTCGTGTGAGCGGCAGTCATGACACCAGTGCTCTGCTTGTTCAGCTTGACTGTAATGCCTCTGTGATTCAGTGGTGCAGTGCATCCGGCTCGTATTCAAAAGCTGACATACATTTCTTTTTCAACTTCTGCATGAATAGACCCCAGTTCTGGATGATTAAGGGAGGTCCAGAAACAGGCACCTAAGCACAAACGGAGTGGACCTCCACAGGGAAAAGGACACGCGAGAAAGCCGCAGGGGTTACCAGCAGGGGGCAGCAAGCGACTCTTCACCGATCCAGGACACACCAGACGAGCAACAGATAGAAATGAAATCCAGATTATTTGTGTTTTTATAACAGCTGTAGTGCAGTCGAGCCTCTTAAACTTTTAGCGGAGTGTAAACGCAGAGACGACTGTATGTTTTTGTGTGTAATGGAGCAGGTTCTCCCCTCAGACCGCACTGTTAGGAGGGATTTGGACTGTGGCCAGATAGAAGACTATATTAGGGAGGGCAGCGTCTCAGAGCTTCCTGGTCCTTACCCAGTCAGCTATAGGTGTGTTCTCCTGGAGAGGAGTTTATTTCAGCCAGACTCAGCGGGAAACTGTCCACAGAGACTTCTGACCGAGACAGATAGACATGGACAGCAGCAGCACAGACATTCTTGGTGGTAGGACCTCTCTGTCTCTCTCTCTCTCTCTCTCTCTCTCTCTCTCTCTCACTCTTTCACTCTCTCTCTCTCTCTCTCTCTCTCTCTCTCTCTCTCTCTCTCTCTCTCTCTCTCTCTCTCTCCGACTCTCTCTCTCTCTCGTTGTATTTTTCTATGTCTGTGTCTTTTAACATCTCTTTTCCCCTCGTCTCTCCCCCCACCTCCCTTTCCCAATATTTACTGTAAAGCCTTCCCAGCAGAGTCTAGGTTGTTACTTCACCAAAGGAGGAGTAATCTCTCTATTAGAAATTTAAAAGGGACAAAATCTGGATAATGACATTGTTGTAAACAAGTAAACAAAGTCGTTCAGAGTGTTTTATTGTCAAACGATAGGCGATAGGAACCAAACATCCACCTCTCAAAGCCCCTTACAGAAAAGGTTATAAACCTTGAAATGGTTATGAATACACCGCCTTAGACCACTGTACTATTGACATCCCATATTATTGTAGCACAGTGTAGGTTTAATAATATGTGAGGCAAATAAACTCAACATAAGTTGAATTTATTTTTTAATGTATTCCATCACAAACATCCAATTTCTAAAACTATGACAGCGACAGGGCCCTAAATTCAGGCCAACCCAGAAAAAATGCCAAGTTGGTAGTTGTGGGTCATAAATTAAATAAAACTGTTGTATTAAGTTCCTCTTCAATACCCTTGACATCATAACAGAGAGGTGTCTTTAAGCGCTAGATCACTTAGGGTTGGATTCCTGTACAGGGACTATAACTAGTCATGGAGTCCACAGTATTAAGAGTGGAAATAGTTAAAGGAGGTTGTAGCACTGGACCAGGCTCAATGCCTAAGTAGGAAACTGTCTCTAAATATGTCCCTAATATTTAATTGTCTGCTAAAGACTATTTGTGCCTTATCATATAAGATTCATTATGAGTTTAATTTTCATTAAAATGGTCCATCTATGTTAAAACCATCTGCATGCTGAAAACATTTATCAAAAATTGTTCTGCCCTGTTTTTCTTCCTCTTTTTTTGACAGATGTGCAGAAGTTGCACAAGGAAGGCTTGAGAAACTGTGTGCTGAACTCGTTGCAAACCAGCTCTCCCTTAGGTGGTCAGTCCATCAAGGAGCTCATTGTAAACAAGTGCTATACCCCTCTTTCCACCTGTGTAAGTGAGGAGGCCAGCCTGGAGGAGAGCGAAAAATGGGAGACACTGGAGGCTGTGATCTCTCGAGAGTTTGCAGCAGGTCAGGAGGGTCGCAGAATCCTTTTGTGTGGAGGAGCTGGTATGGGGAAGACCACAGCAGTGGAGCAGCTCACTTGGGACTGGGCCACAGACTCCCGTCTGCAGCACTATGCTCTTTTGCTGCCAGTGTGTGTGAAAACTCTCTGCAAGAGCGACCAGAGTCTGGAGAGCTTGCTGCTGAGCACACATGCACACCTCTCGGCCGAGGCTCTCATGCTCGCTCTGCAGAGGCCTAAATCACTGCTCCTGGTGCTGGACGGGCTGGACTACCTTCTCTTTGAATCGTCACCATCTGACATGCTGGTGAGTGATCCTCAGCAACCAGCAGGGGGCACTGTGCTGCTGCACAGTCTGCTGGAGGGTTCTCTGCTGCCTGGAGTTTCAGTCCTACTCACCTGTAGAGAAGCTGTCCCCTTGGAGTCTGTGCAGTGTGTTCATCTGCTAGGCTTCTCCAAAGCTCAGAGGGGAGTCTTCTTCCAGCAGTTCTTCAACAAGGAGGCTGAAGCAGAGCAGCAGGTTCTCCATTGCTGCAAGCAAGCAGTGGGTGTGGCTGAGCTGAGTAGGTGTCCTGCCTTCTGCTGGATGCTGTGCTGCGTGTGTAAAGAACATGAGCCGGAGACGCTTACCATGGTCTGCTGTGCAGTCACATTCACACTTCTGCAGGAGCACAGAATAAATGTGGAGGCAGGCAGGCAGCTTCTCTGTGGTCTGGGCAAACTCGCAGACCTCTGCAACTCCCAGGCGCATACACACTGCTCCACTGCTGAGGTCATCGCCTGTGGACTGCAGCCCTTTCTGGGCTCCTCTGTCCTTTCAGCTTTCCTGCATATTAGCGGAGATGACGTCATGTCTCCAGACACCACATTCTCCTTTTTATCACCGATATTCCAAGAGTTTTTATTGGCAGTCTTCTTCTACATTGACCAGTCAGGTAGGCCGAGTGGTGAGCATAAACGTATCCTACCTTTTCCTATATTTTATTTTCTTCCCAGAGGTCCTGTTATTAGCCACAGCTAGGTGTGTTAAACAGATAAACCTGTAAACCCGCTGTACAGCTTTTCACACACAAAATGCCTTCTCTTGCAAAACATGATTGAGGGCATAAATCATTTTGACAGTATCGTTAAATCATCGTTAATAAAAGCAATAAAGCACCTCGCTCCCACATGCCTCCCGCACAATACTAATCATCATCTACGAATGGCTCCAGGCCATGATCAGCCAATAATATATTTGATGTAATCTCATGTGCTTTTCATTTATGTTCCAAAACTCACTTCAAAAACACTAAGTTTTATTAGAGTGAGGATGATGAGGCCTGTTTTAACTAATTTCCTGCAATCCTGTATGCCAAACACTGTAAAAAAAAAAAAAGTTTTAGGAGAAAGAAAAGAAATCGTCTTAACTTGCAATGGAAGTTAAAGGAAAAGTTTTTCTTCAGTGGTTTTAGACTGTTTGGTTTGTTCATCATTAATTTTTTACACAAAACAAAGGTCAACCGACGTTTCTAAATTAAGACAAAAGGAGATGCAATGTCTTTGCGTAGTAAACACAATGTAAGAATGTATTATTTGTGGTGTTATTGTACAAAGTTGGTTTGGTAATAATTTCAGTAGTTTCCTTAAAAAACATTCCAGTCGTTGCATTAGCATTTATGTAGAGATAACTACTGATACCAGTCAAAATTTTAGACACACCCAATTAAATAGATGTTTATCTTAAAGACTCACCTAAGCGTTCCAACTAATGAGAAGCCTGAAACAATATATATCCCGATAAACCACATATATACTAGATGTATTACATGTTTGCCATATTGCCCATCTCTAATATATTTAGTTGCACAAACAACATATATCTCTTTATTTCCATAGTTTAAAATCTAGTTTCTCTTTCTGTTTTGTGAACGTTCATGATGTACAGATCATGCTCAATTGCTCATATATAAGGTTAATATAACAATCTTGTTATATTAACCTCGGTTGCAAGTTTAAAGCTGTTTTATCCTCCTGTAAAGTAATTTAAAAATGTTTAAGGTGTCTGCATAATACCATGAGTGTTTTTGTAGTATACTTTTATTCTACAGTAAAGCATTTCCTAAAACTAAGGAAACCGTCTATGAGTAGCCATGTCTAAACTTTGGACTGGTAGGGTGTATTAACAAACGTTTGCCATTACTGATACTGATACTGAGATTTTTTGTTGTTCTTGCTCAGCTGTGCAGGCAGGGCAGGATGAAGGCAGAATCCTGGAAGAAGGGCCTGATCTCTATCAGATGTTTCTGGCTGGGCTTTCAGACCCACTGCAGCGGAAGCTTCTGGAGGCTTCCATCGGGCAGCTCAGCAGCAGCCGTCTCTCAGAATTTCACCAGTGGCTGATAAACTTAGTCAAGGAAGTGCTGCCAGGCTTTGAGAAAGAAAAGCACTGGCATGTTTTCCGTCTTCTTCATCATGCACGCAGCCCCACGCTAGTCAAAGAGAGCGTCGGTGCTTGCGAGTGGAGGACACTCAGCTATGCTGGCCTGCAGGTGCCAGACTGTGCAGCCCTGGCGTTTGCAGTGCGCTGCCTGGGAGAAATTGAGAACTTGAACTTGTACTTTAGTAAGCTGACCGAGGAGCAAGCACAGAAGCTCGTACCAGCCTTCTGCCTGGCCAAATCTATCGAGTGAGTCACAGTGTGAAGGATGTTGGATAAATGTGAGGTATAAAAATGGAAGGGTACAAATTGGATTCAGTTTACTTATTTATTTAGTAATTTTAGGGTGTTGAGATTTGACTGACTGTCAAGCAGGGTATTCCTAAACGCAAGCTAAACCCAATAACACTATTACATACATATACACATGTCATAAAGCTGCTGTGAGAGCTAAATGACTATATACAAATTACATCACAGGTGGTGATCATCGGGGTCCAAGCACGATGCGCAATGAAGAACACAAATTAGCACAAATAATGTTTTAAGATTGGCCTAAATTAATAATAGCATCTGGGATTTGATAAATTAAACATGTTATATTCACGTTTGACCTTGCTTTGGTACACTATGGATTTACTTTATGACTGTAACGCATTGCCCTTATTTTAGGTTGGTGTTAGCTATTTATCATTTAGTTACTCGAGCTGCAGAGCAAAATTATTGAGTTGTGTCAGATATGGTGTATAACAGACAGAGTATTTGGCTACCTCAATCCCTGTGTGCTGTAAAAAATCTGATGCTATGGTTTTAAAATATTCCAGCTGCACTGTGTGAGATTCTTTGTTAAAGAATAAAGCAGTATCATTTCTGAGTGAGGACAGCATAAGCAGGCTCGTGGAGCGTGTGCTGCGGCGAGCTGCCCCGTAAAGGTGTTGGGTCAGGAGTTTTTTTAGTCTTTACGTATTATCATTACACACACTGACACCAAAAGTGGTCTGGCCCAATCTTAAGGTCTCTGGTAATAAAGGAGTGGCACCGCTTTTAGAATGGCACAGGGGATTCTTATGTGATAAGGCAGAATGGATGACAGTGTGCATTACAGCTGAAGATCTTTTATGCTTTGCTAGTTTTCCTTGTTGGCTACATTTATTCATTGATGATGTTTAAACTTTGACCTTCCAGTTTGTCTCAGAGTTGTCTGGACTCAGGTGTGATAATGCATCTTGCCCGTGCGTTGACGGATGGACAAACCACCTTGCTGGATCTGAGCAGTTCCAAAATTGGGGTTGAAGCAATGAAGAACCTGTTTCCTTCCTTTACCCATTCCAACCTCCACACACTCTGGTATGATCTTAGCCAAAAAAAAATCTATGTAATAAGAAAACTGATTTTACTGTTGTTTTTGTTTTTTAACAGTGTTTAAAAACCAAACTTCCCTTTATTATAATTATCAAGTCCTTTCCTACTCTTTACATTTATTTGAGGTTCACGTCTTTTAAGAAATAGCAGGGACACCTCCAAAGTTTAGTCTTAGAAGTTGGTTTAAGTTGGGTTTAGTTGGTTGGTTTCTGCTTCTCACCATCCAAGTAACCCCAGACACATTCAGTTATATTTAGGTATGGACTCTAGGGTGGTCAGTCCATTGTTCTGAGAGCACCAGCAGCTTCTTTGTTTGATGTGTCTCCTTTTCTCAGTGAGGAGCTTCTTAACAGCTACACATCCTTTCAGACCTACAGTGTTTACTTGTTGTCTCACAGTGGACGGATGGACAGGAACACCTGTGTTTGTTTTTTTTAGGAATGGAGATTGATTTTCTCTGTCAGCTTTAAGTACTGTTTATCAAATGGGAGATCTAATGGGATGGTCTTTCAAGCTTATAGGTGTTTTTTTTTTTTAGTTCTGAGTTTTGGAAACTTTCCTATCCTTTTTTATACAAGTGGATAATCTTAAATTTAATATTCTCTGGAATATCCTCCTAAAAATGAATGATGTGCGCTTGTTTTGATTGGAGTGATCTCTGACTTAAGCATCAGTACTGTATATGTCTTGTTATTTTATCTTGAAAACAACAATAAACCTTTGACATCTTGTTTGATTCCCACTATGTTTCTGTGTGCAGTTTGAGGAGCTGCAATCTGACCCCTGCTTGCGGTGAGGTGCTTGGTAAGATGTTGTCTGGCTCCAAGTTGTGTGTGTTGAATCTTAGAGCAAATGAGCTACAGGACCAAGGACTTGCTCAGCTCATCAGTGCTCTGGGGACGTCTGGATGCAAGTTGCAGGACCTCAGGTATGCTCTGCCTTTCACACCCGCACGTACATGACTGGAAGGTTACCATCTCCAATTAGTGGAAAAATCCATCTTAAGTGGAGCAGTCACATTATCAAACAGCCATGATTGTTTTTCCAGTCCTCTAGATTAACATTCAGAACATAAGTTCTATAATTTTCTATACTGTATGTTATGAGCTTTTCAGAAAATATATGCTTCCTGCAACTCCCAGAGTTTGTTTATACTGCTACAGCGGGTGGGCGGATCTGACATATCCGTTTATGTACATCGGGTCATTAGGAATACTTGGATAATTAGATTGCTTACTGTTTAAGCTTATTTAAAATGGTAAACTGTGCAGTACTGAGTTAAACAGTTTTTCATCATTTTGGTGTTCAGATTTTTTTCCTGAAATCATGGTTCAGTGATGCACTGGAATGTAGCATGATCTCTCCCATTATCACTCCCACTATCACGTCAGCTAGAACGTGTTAGTACATTTGATCAGATTTACCCGGCAGGTTAAGAACACATTTCCTCTGCTTTCTCCTTTTAACGCGTTACACACGCCTGACCTGCAGTGAGAATGTGGTGGCAGTAAACTAGTCAGAACACTGTTAGACCAATAAATGATGGCAATAAGAGATAACACCAAAATCTCAAGTTTAAACTGCCCTAATAAGCATTTTGTATGTTTGTCCTCCCCAGTCTAGATTATTGTTCTCTGAGTGGGGGTTGTGTTGCTGTGCTGTCATCAGCTATAAGCTCTTCTCTCACTGAACTGAAGAGGCTGAACCTGAGCTGGAACGAGCTGGCAGAAGACACTTTGGAGCTTTTCTTACAGGCCCTGCAGACCGGCCGCAGCAGCCTTAACGCCCTTGAGTAATACACATAAAAACACTTATACTGTAGTATGTTCCCATGGCGTAGCCAGATTTTATTTTGGTTGGGGGGAGCAGGTTTTGTGTCACAGAGACATTGCTATAGCAAGGATGACATCCACCAACTAGCCTGCTTTAATATTGCTAAATCAAAAGAAAATGACCCATGCATTGCCAAAACCAGGAAGAATATTACAGGACACATACCATGGCAAACCGCATTGTCTTTAATTTCTTTCGAAACATACATTTCAATTACCACTCACCATATGGCAACTACACTGCAAAAATTGTTGTCACAAAATTTACAATGAATGAGCTGACAATCAGGTTAGTAGCTGCATTGTTGTATTTGGAACAAGATCATGTAGACAAGCCGGAATGCTATTGGAAAAATGTTTTGTGCACAGATGAGACCAATATAAAAGTTTTTGGTCCAAATCAGAAGCAATATGTCTGGAGAAAGGAAAACATTACATTCCTTCTGTAAAACATGGTGGTGACAGAATCATGGTTTGGGCCTGTTTACTGCATTTGCTTCAGGATGGCTTGTCATCATTGATAGAACAATGAATTTTCAATTATACCAGTAAAGAAAACTGTAAGGATATCTGTCTGTTAACTGAGTCTCAAGAGAAAATGAGTATTTCATTTAGCAAGACAACAAAATTTTGAAAATGACCATTGCACATGCACATGAGCACAACAAATAAAAACGCATGCACAAAATGAAAATAAATATCTAAGTAGCCTACTGCACAGCTAGGCTTTGTTTTCATTGTAACTTCATATAGACCTGACTAACACCAACACCTTTCTACAACTACAGAAATGATCAAGCAAGAGATCTGAGTGCCAGTGTCCGAGTATAATCTTTTATTAATTTTTTTTTTCCGATTTTTGCAGGCTATTTGACTGTCAGCTGACTGATTCATGCTGCCCGTCCATAGCAGCAATCCTCCAATTACCTAACTGCTCTCTGACCGAGCTGGATCTGTCCGTCAACGAGCTTGGCGAAGCAGGAGCTCTCCTCATCTGCGATGCCCTCAGATCACCCAAGTGTCCCTTGGAAAAACTATGGTGTGTGCTTCTGTATTAAACTTTAGTGGTCATCATGGCCCCCCCTAGCACTCGGAGAAGATCAGGCTCCTGGCTAGTTGAAAGAGAGACCTATAAACCAGTCAAACAGTCATTACATTAAATTCACCTACGTTTTTTCTACACTCATTCTCCCTTTTCTAAGCCATCCCTTATGAAACGAACATATATGGCAATGTATTGGAAAATATAGTGCAATATATTAAATAATACAATGTCATATATGGGAACAAGTGCATATATTTTGCATATATTTATATAGTGATAAATATATTACAATATATTATATAATACATAAGGAATTGCCGCTTTTCATATATTTTATGTATGGTAGTATAATATATATTTTCTTATATCTTGTAATATATTTCATTTTATATGTAATAGACATCATATGTATTTCTCCATATGTGTTTGCATATATGATAATATATATAGTTTTATATATGTGAGAATATTTTCATACATACATGTGGCAATATACAGTATGTATATATTCTCACATACTGTATACTGTTATGTATTATACAATATATTGTAATATATTTATAACTATATAAATATATGCAAAATATATGCACTTGTTTCCCATATATGACATTATATTATTTAATATATTGCACTATATTTTCCAATACATTGCCATATATTATCGTTTCATAAGGGATATAAGAGGACTTTGTAATTCTACAATTACAGACTGGGGTTCATCTTTACTAGTAGTAGTAGAAGTAGAAGTAGTAGTAGTATGTTACCCTTTTCTTCACAAGGGCAGGTATTATTTGGGTGGTGGAGCATTCTCAGCACTGCAGAGACACTCATGTGGTTGTCTCATGTTAGGGTGCATGGTGCTGGTATGGTCCACTTGCTGTGCTCTCCTGTTTGCTGGTCCTCCTTGTAAAGTCAGAGACGAGTTTATCTGTAGCTGCACAGTTGGTGTTCATTATCCTCTAGTCTTCCCTATGTGGTCACAGGATGCTGCCCACAGGATGCTGTTGACTAGATAGTTTTGTTTTGAGTGTTTAGGGTGTTTGATAACTCTAGCAGCACTGGTGTGTCTGATCCACTCATACTAATCCTAATGGTCCTTTGAGAATCGAAGAACACAGTAACAAAATATGCACAGCTATGGATGGTCTGCAGTCTGTAATTGTAGAAATCAGACCAACAGAACAACAACCAAATATAATGTCAAAAATATACAGTTTGCTGTAAAATCCGGTGATTTAAACTCCTTGCTTATGTTAATACACATGCTGTCTTTGTTTCAGTATGTGTAGATGTGAACTGACAGAGCAGGTTTTCAGTTCACTGGGCACCGTGCTAGTGTCTGGAACATCCAGGCTAAAGGAGCTGGCCATTGGAATAAACACAGTAGTAGGAGATGCTGGAGCCAAACACATCTGGAAGGCTCTGAAACACACTCATTGTATTCTGCAGCATCTGGAGTGAGTCCTGAATACACTTACATACTAATAGGAGAGAATCTGTACAGTCTCTTGCAGCCCCATGCGTCAAGTTTTGCATTTACCTTTCCTAAGGTGCATTCAGATGTACAGCAAAACCATTTTTGTTGTTGTGTTTGGTTGTCATCTCCGCAGTCTTGAAATGATCTCACTGACTGACAACTGTGTGGATGAGTTGTGTGAGGCAGTTGCTGCCAGCACCTCCTTAACAACGCTTATTCTGAAGAACAATGGCCTGACTGATGCTTCTGTGCCCCAATTGGTCAAACTTGCTCAGGACCGTCCAATCATAAAAGAACTCAAGTAAGTTCCTGGACTGTAGACCTACACATGTTGTCTTATTACTTATATATAGAAACTAAGCCATTTTTCTCTATGGTGAAAAATAAATGTTCTTAGTAATCGCTGCTCTCACACAGTGTGGTGAACTGAGTACATTCTTCCCTCAAATAATGCAACTTCTGAATTACAAGATTGTTGCAATGCATATAATTCATGTTGCAAGCAACCTCATGTTGAAATAACATGGTTTTGAAAGGATGTGAGATGAAGTAAGGCTGGGGATATACTACAGCTTCTCAGTATTGACTACTGCAGCCAAAGTACAACCTCTACAAGGTTTTCGGGTTTCCTTTAGGTATTTTAGTATTTTAATAAAGTTGCCTTTTATGATGTCACATCAGTGTGCGGTAGTGCTGAATTCAGTAATGTATTTGAGCAAATACACCGTATACTTATTCTTTCATGTATTCTAAGCATAGACATTGTTTTGCATATGCCCACTTATCTTTTATTTCAAAACACTTTAGAATTTGGGGAGAAGTATAACATTATGGAGCACGGTGTGGTCAGTTTTATGAATAACAAACCATATATTTCTATGTTTCTGTCTCTATGAATACCATCTCTATATCTTAAATGTTAAGCAGGTTTTAAGCGTTTGGTGATGCTTCTGGGCCGAAGGTAGTCTGTGGTAATGTTTGATTTGGCCTGCCAGAAAGTTACTTTACAAGTTCAGTTCCATTCTAGTGTGTTTGTATATGAAGTGTGGCTCTGGTCAGTAAAAGAGGGATTTTTGAATGTCCAGCAAACTGTGGACTGTGTCCTTTTAGGACTGGGCCAAATCGTTCTTAACATCCTGTCGAGTTTCACGTATTCAGAATTGCCTCTCGGCAGCTGCTTGAATCGCATGTGGAGAAGTAGCCACTGTGACTCCTCGCTCCATTGCCTGAGACATATGGGTGATGTCTTTATAAATAACTTGGCACAGGATTTGATAGCTGCTCAGCGTCAGCACACTGTCTTACTGTTCAGTCTACCACTCATAATAGCACTCGACTGGAAAACCTGCAGGAGGTGAATGCTAGTTCACTTAGCTTCTTCCAGCTAAAGTTTGCTCTCTCCACTTACCATTTCAAACAGCTCGGCTAATCAGCCATCTAAGCAGACAAAGCTTAAGTTGGCTTCTTATTTGCCAGCTTCTTATTCATATTTTCTGCAGATGCTAGAGTGTAACTGCTGCACCACTTAAGGTGGAATAGAAAAATTGGAAAAAGCTGGTAGATAAGAAAGCTAGATTAAGCTTCCTCCAGGGTAGACTAAACCGAAAAAGATTTTTTTTTGTTTTGAGCAACGCAGAGTTTTTGTTATGTTTGTGATGATTGCTTTAGGAATATCATGGGTCGTGTTAAATAGATCTGTACAGTTATTCAGATATCACACTATATAACTTGAAATCCGACTGTATTTGATTCACAGGTTGTATCTTCTATCAGCCTCCTTATTAAAAAAAAATATATATAAATATAAATATATATATATATATTAACACTGTGGCATTGTAACTCCCCTCCAGACCTCATAATCAGGAGTTAAATCAGTTGTATTTATTTTGGTCCCATTCAGAATAACCCTAATAGTTATGTGGCAGGGAAAATGTTTTATTTTAACTTGATAAATGGATGCATACTTTGTTATTATTGTATTCCAACCAATGACTGGTCTCCCCACCAAACAGAGGTAATGACAGTGTGTTCTCTCACATCAATTTTGCATTCCACTTGCAAATGCAGTTGATTTGGTAACAACCTTAAATAGGTTGTTCAATCTTGCCTTCTCAGTACCAACGTGTGATTTGGATTTATTCTGGTCCCATTCAGAATAACCTTAAATGTTACATTTTAAAACAGCTCATGTTTTATTTTGACTTCATAAATGGATGCATACTTTATTATAATTGATGGCAAGTAGTTGTAGATTTGCAGAATCAGTGCCGCCGAATCACCACCTTCAGATGCATTTTTGCTTTTCTGTTAGACACCATGTTACAAAACCCAGTGGTGTCTAAACCTAAACTCCAGCTCATTTGATTCTAATTCTGTTTCTTTTTTTCTAGTCTGCAGGAAAATGACTTCAGTGAGGATGTTTTTGAGCTCATGGACACCTGCCCAAATATACAATACTAACACAACTCAGTGTTAGTAGACACATCAATTCGTCCAGGTCTACACAAGGTCTACAACAATAATCAAAGATTATTATTATTACTGCTGTAACTGTGAAAAGGCCTAGCTTTGCTTTAACAATCTTATCCGTAACATCTACCACTGCTCACAAGTTTGAAACCTCTGTTTGCAATCAATGATATAAAGCCAATTTTATAATTCTACAATTCTTGAAAAGTCATAATCACATTTTAAGCAGATAATCTAAACCCTTGTTCAGTGGTTCTGGCGAGCTATGTTTTTTTACTACATAATTGGGTCTAATTACGTTACAATGCCATCTGTGGGCCGGAAGATCACAGTCATCCAGTACTGGTTGGGGCCTTGTCCTGTGCATACAGAGAGTTTTCTAGATTCTCTGAATCTTTTAATGATATTATGAAGTGCAGATGATAAAACTCGCAAGTTCTTTATTGTCTTAAGTTGAGTAAGTATTAAGTATTCTTAAGTCTTTGGTAGAGTATTTAACCTTTTCCCATCTTTACTTTTAAATGCTCTTTTATGTTAGATGTTTGATGTTCCACAATGGGTTTTTGGCATTAGACAACTTCATCATCTTTTGTTGCCCCTTCTAAACATTGGGCATATATTTATGGCAGAAAAACAATAAAACTTCTTAGTTTCAACACTTGGTTTGTTGTCTTTGTACTATTTCAATTAAACAATGGAGTTTAAATGATTCACACATCACTGCATTCTGTGTTAATATATATTTTGCATCATGTCTGGGTTTTTTTTTTTTTGAAAACTGGGTTGTATGACAGAATTTCTCTATATAGATAATAGAATAGAATATTATTGGTTAATAACTTTTAACTAATAACTTGTTGATGTTCACAAAACAACATCTTAAAATACTGTACACTTGTAGCAAATCAGCCCATCTTTTACAGTTATTATTGAATAAACTAACAGTTGAACAGTGGAGTATATATTTATTCTTACAGAACATTCAGTTTCATTCTTTCATGACTGTATATGTTATATGTTTCTAGTTTTGTAACTAGAGCTCTGAGTAAATGTTCAAAGCACAACAAGCAACTGAACCTCTGCCTTTATGTTAAATTAGTAGTACTTGGTTACATGTGTGGTAGCCACAGCTTAACAGGTGACACCATCACCTGAACGAGCAGAACCAGGCCTGAAGTGGGTCTTTTCAGACCAGACCAACCCAAACCACACAGATTTTCATCTTTATTATTTATCATTTACAAGCAACACTGAGAGTTTCACCAAGGTCCTTATCTGGTGATATAAACTGGTGTAAGCTTTTACTTTACATGTGACATAATCATCACAGTCTGTACACTACTGTACACTAACCGAATGCTAGCTTAGTAGGTTATGGTGAAGTCCTTATAGGAAAGTCTGTTCATTTGGTGGCCATATTGGCAACAGCATGTTACTTCCTGACTCTTATTTCTTTGAATGAGAGGAGACCAAAATATTTAAAACTAGATATTTAAATTACTAAATACATGTTTGAACCATGGATAAAATCTTAAATAGATAAAACCTTAAATAGTTCACCTTAAAACTATTCAGTCATTCAGCCCAAATAACACAAAAGTTTTTCGTGTTGCTCTGGCTGCTGCGCTTGTGCAGCTCTCCACAAAGATCTCTCAGCACGCGTGACTTTGCTAGCAAGCTGTGTGGCTCTTTTTATTGAAGGGTAGGATTTTCCCTGTAAAAGTCATGAGGTGTGTTATGAGGTTTTTCCATTCATCTTCCAACCAATGACTGGTCTCCCTGCCAAACAGAGGTAATGACAATGTGTTCCTTCACATCAATTTTGCAAATGCAGTGAATTTTGTAACACACTTAAATTGCTTGTTCAATCATGTCCTCTCAGTACCAACGTGTGATCTGCGGTTCTTGCACTGCTGTCCATCCTCACGTTATGTATAAACTGCTAAATTTGTATGACGAAGAAGTAATTAACTTTGTAGAGCTGCTTGTTGTGTCTGGCATTTTCAAATTCACACTGTCACTCTGACTAATCTCTTGTGGCCAATGTTAGCTGCTTTCCATTCCTTATCCTCAAATAGTACAGCAGTGACAAGCTGGCATGCGTACAGCCATCTGTACGTAACTGGTAGAACAAGAAGTGAGAATAAGAAGCTAATTTCAGGTTTATCTAAGCAGAGGTACCTGGAGGTGAGGCCTGCTGGTTTAATCCCTGAATCAGTAGAGATATACACTTGGAGTGTCCTTTAATTGCATTGTCTAATTAGTAAGTGCACAGTAACCAGCCCAAAAACGCTATTGGCCCACTGTGAGAGAGTTGTGGTCGTGGAAACCTCCTAGAATTGGCGGAAGGGACACATGCATTACTCACATTGAGTGTATGTCAGTTTCTGTTACCTAATGAAATGCCCACACTAAGTGCAAAAAGTTATTGAGTGCCTGCTTTCTTTTGCACTAGGAGTCTTCTACCAGCAGCCCTTGGTTGGGTCCACAGCACATCTAAAACAGGGCTTCTGAAAAGTCAGTGAATCCAGGCAAAGTTATAGTCATAAATACTGATATTTGTATCATTTCAAACTTTGCAGTTTAATATTCAGTATGACTGTCTACACTTATGGCTTGCACACTGTTAAGCATATAAAATAACGGGCCCTGATGAAGAAAAAATGAATTTACTTTACTTGTTTGTTGGCTTACCATGATATGGAGCTTTCAAAGCCACAATAACGAAAACAACCTGTGTAATTCTACAGGATAAAGAGAGGTTGGAAAATGGTTCTGTAAAAACATGGTGCATAAACCCACACAAACATGGACATTGAAATCAACGGTTCAGCCTTGAAATTGATTGATTACAGTTTTCACAGTTATGTACTTACCACACAGTGTACTGACGTATCTGTATCTGCTTATAATTTATATAATTGTTAAAAATGCCTGTCACGTTCAACATATCGGTGCAGTGCCTCAGAGCTCTGGCTTGCGTTCTAACAATGATCCAGTGTTCCTGAAACAAATCAGATGATGAAAAACAGAGGGGCAGCTCATTGACAAAAACCCGCATTTTTTTCACAGTGTGTTTAATGAGAACATCCAGAGCTGTTTAAAATCTTTTCTGCCTCAGCTGAACCAGCGGAGTCGGCAGAAAGACATTATTGAGTAGAACTGTGAAAAAGCAGGCAGGCCAATTTGGTAGGTGCAATTTCCATACACATTAATGTCCTGCAGCGTCATTACATCAGGCTGTAGCCTGTTCCCGACAGCTGTGCAGTCATCGCCCTACCTATTCCAACACCTTCACTCCCTGTGGTGATGTCACCATATTCTGGCAATCACCCAGATAAACACAACAAACACTGCAGCGCCCTTCACCATACAGACTGCAGCATGGGTCTGCTCACCACAGGCACGATTGACCAATGAAGACAAGACAAAGGCAGGGGGAAAACAATACAGCAAATGTAAAAGCCTAAACCTAATTATCCTCTGCTGAATCTTACTGACACGGCCCAAAGAAGACAAAACCTAAACCCAGTTATGACGCCACAGCAGCATTATAAATGTTGATGATCCGTTTGTGTCCTACATTGCAGTTGAATGTAGACTTTAGTCTGTAGTTACACCGCTGACGGATTGGACACAAATAGGTTTTTGTGACATCACAAAACTTGAGATTTCCAAATGGGGTGCTTGCAGGTGGGGTGTGAAAAGTACATTTTTATCACATCACAAAACCAATTACTCCTGGGCTGGACATTTTAAAACCTTGTGTCAGATCAAAAGTGTCAGATCAGGCTGTTATTTAAAGCATATAGCAAGGAAAATGCACTTTCCACTCTTTAACATTAAAAGACATTTCAATTTTCAAGGCATTCAAGTTTCTTTCCATTTCAGTTTCTTATTTTACAAACTTGGACCTGACAGAATCCTTTGGCAGTCCTTGGTATGATTATGTGACGTGTTCTCTGTTGCCTCAGAGCTGACCTTCATATAAAACAGTCCAGCAGTCTGTTTCTCATTTGCAGTAGAGCCACGGTTAGTGCAGTGAATGATAAGATTTGTGTGAAATGTGTAACTCAGTAACTCAGCACCGTAATTTGTCCTGCTGGGATAATTATATTTCCCAATCAGTTCTATTGTGCCTCTTATTTTGGTGGCTTGTGGTCCTGAATGGTTAAAGGGGCACTTGCTAGGATGATGAACATCATGGACTGACTGCACCATCTATGTGCAACTTCCAACATAAGCTAGTTATAACGTAAGTGTATGGTAAATGTACCTGCAGGATTACACATTACCAAATTACAGTTCCTAACATTCCACACTGCTTTCCAGATTTTGGGACCCATTTGCTTCAAAACAATAGGCTCTAACGTGTGGCCATTAGGAACAGAGACATAGTCCATATTCATGCTTGAACATGCAGGGGCATGGCTAAAATTAGGCTTTGCCATAAGACTAATACTCTTGGTGTTTCGGTGGTGACATGACAGCATAGGACAACATTTGTTAAATATTTATATCTTTTTTATTTACATATTAACCTGATGATGAATCTTTCACCTTCACTTTAAAAGAAATCAAACAGATCCTAAATAAAACACTGAACACAAAATGCCAAAAATGTATTATTTTCTTATTTGGTTATTGCAACACTACACAATCATCATAATACTGCTGCACGAACAAGGACAGTGCCCTGTTACTTTAAGGCTCAGTTTGAAGATGTGCAAACGTACAGTAAGTTGTCAAGGAGACGGCCACTGTATGAAAGGCAAGGCATCTGATATGCACACTCGCAATATGCATAACTCATAAAACAGAGATATTGCCACTACAGAAGG
The DNA here is from genome assembly GCA_024036415.1 of Prochilodus magdalenae. NCBI lineage: Eukaryota > Metazoa > Chordata > Actinopteri > Characiformes > Prochilodontidae > Prochilodus > Prochilodus magdalenae. The sequence continues at coordinate 2,096,381 of JAMWET010007653.1, read as the reverse complement.
CCCAGTACTTGAGCAATGCACACGCCTAAACACATAAACACAGAGTCCTTTATTCTCACAGATGTGCTGGGTGACTCTGTAAGAAGCTGATGAATTCTGTGACAGGACGACCCTCAAAGCAGATCTCATGAACGGCGTTAAAGAGAGGAAATCTGGACAGAGAGAGAATCAGAATCACCAAGATATTAACCATTTGTTGTAGTTCAGTGTGGTGTGCACATGATACGGACAATCAAAGGTGAAAAAGGGGCTTCATCAAAATCATTTGTCTTAATTAAATGTGAAAGCATGATAACACAAATATACCCCACATACTTAAAACCTTTTATCTTGCAAATAATTCTGATTATGCTTGAAAAAACAATAGGCATCATTAGAATGGATGCAAATAAACATAAATGGATAAATATAATAAACAAGCAACAAAAACCTCTATAAGCAACTACAATAATATCTTGTTAGCTGCTTTAAAGTAACAAAATCTGGTTCCAGATTTCTCCTGGACGCCTCCAGACATCACATTTTTAGCACACCTGATGTAACATTAGTACTGTTTGGCCAAACTGGGTGTTGGATAATAACCACTAGTAATACAAGGTTTCCATGAGAAGAAGTTTGGAAATGGTTAAACTGGTATTACATTAACATACTTACTGTATTCAAATTATTGATTGTCAAATTTGTGTTTTTCTTAGTAAATTAATGTCCTCCGCCCAGATAAACTGCTTTTTAACTGGAATTTCCCCAGATGCCTAAAACCTTCGCACCGTACTCTATATTTACAATTCCTCAAGCATAAACTACAACCATTAATCAAACGTTTGGAGTCATTTGTCATAATAATAATTGTTATTCAGTAATAATTCATACAGTGTAGACTGAAACGTTATAAACTAGATAACCAGTACTTCATTCACAGTTTACCGTTTTTGGGAACAGCAAAAAGTTAGGACATGGTAAAAACATGGATGTGATATTAAAAATAACAATAAATAATAATAAAAAGCTCTACTGTGTTGTTATTTTGAATATATGTTAAAGTAGCGAGATTTGGATATAGGTTTTCAAATATGAGACTCTATGGATGTGAGTTTTTATTCGCAATGCTGTCCAGATAAATCAGCTATCATTAAACCACTTACAGCTCTGCTTATCAGCATAAACCTTATTTTTGCAGCTTCCTACAAACTTCCTGCATACTTGATGTATTAGGTAATCTATTAAAGAGTACGGTTTGATGAGTCAGTCATGAATAATGCTCTGTGAGGGTGTGGAGGGGTCTTACTTGTCCAGCAGATTTTTGTTTTTGAGGATAACATGGACCTCAGCAGCCGTGGCTGGACCCTGCAGCTTCTGACCATTCAGCATTTCCTTCTCCAGGTCCTCCAAAGACTAACACACATGTAGACATGTAGATAAACACTCGATGTAAATGATGTAAACAAGTTTCCATCAGCTCTGTACAAGAGAATAAAACTCTCTAAGCATTTTAATAAACAATTATTATTTACTTGCTAAATATAACATATAGATAAAAGTATCTGGCATGTGCAAGTATATGCTAATGCTGGGGTGGTAATGCGGTTTATGTCCTGGTAATGGCTCTGGTTTGGCAGTTGACAGGTAGTGGTATCAGAAAGTACATGCAATAAAATAACATGCAGTTAAATGTATTCATTACTTAACTATGGTGTCGAATTAAACGATGAACAGTTTTAAGAGCTTTGTATGAAAGTTTGAGCGCACTGTCAACAATACTTCAGGGTTGAGTTTGATGTATGTTTTGGATCATTGTCTTGTAATATCCTATCTCTTTTCATGTTTCTGTTTCAGTATCTTCACGGACTGTGGGAAATTAAGCTTCTAAAATCAGAGGAAAGCGTTCTTTCGTCACAACATGTCCAACGATACCGGCTGCCAAACAACCACAAAGCACAACAGATCCACCCTCGTTCTGAACCGTTTACAGGGTGTTCTTTTCAATAAGTGATTTTTATTGTTTCTGTTCACAGAACTGATTCCAAAATGCCTCTGGGTTGCTAACCCACCTGAAGTGACATGCTAATCTATGTTCTTTGCATATTTCAGACGCTAACCTTTGTAATGAGATCACAGTTATGCTTGCATCACTGTTCCAGTGCTGCCAAATCCCCTAGCAGTCTATGAGCAGTTCTATCAGGATGGATTTACTTGGTCTTCCAAATCTCGTCTTGACTTCAACTTTCAGTTCTTATTGCCATTTCAGACAGTGAAAACCGAAACCACATTTTACAAACTACAACGTTCTGTTTATTTTACATTTTATTATTTCCAGTGTTCATAAATTTGGTAAGGGGGCCGTGCACTCACTCCACCTATGAGCATTGGCTCCCACACTCACTAATGAAAGTCTGGCTGACTAACAAACTAACTAATTGACTGACTTCACTGACTTACTGACTGACTTGATTTGGCTTACTGAGTGAATGACTGACTGACTGACTGACTCACTGACTGACTCATGTTTAGCAAGACTGTCCACAAGGAGGAGCTACAATCTAGTAACTAGAGTGAAACCACAAGAGGTTTTTTTCAGTACTCTGTGTTGTCACACCAAAAATACATCTGGTGTACTCTAATATCCTGAGTTGAGTTAAATTATGTGCTACAGTTTCTTATTACAGTCAAAGAGATTTTTTATCAGAATTCTACAACGCTTGTCTAACCTAGCAACAGTCTCTACCCAAGACAACAGTTGTGGGCAGAGCTGGATGGGTCCCCTGTTTTTGCTTACCCTTCCTGTTTTGGCAAAGGCCTCGGCTACACGGCGGTTGCGTCCTCCATAGCAGGTTGTGATGAGGTCGGCAACACCACAGCTCTCCAGGAAGGTTGCCGCGGAGACAGGCCCAGCAGAGCAGAAGAGGCGAGCGAAGGCGATCATCTCCATCAGACCCAGTCTGATCACTGCTGCTTTTGTGTTGTCACCAAAACCCAGACCATCACAGAATCCCGCGCCCACTGCCACAATGTTCTACATGGACACATACAGACACGCTTTACTGTCTTTATGTTAATATAGCTCACCAACTTTAAAAAAAAACAAACATGTGTCTTTAAATTATGATGTCTCGATTTCATGTGGCACAACCAACAACAAAGAACTTTTATTCTGACACTAAAAAAGGGTGGCCAGGGGAGGAAGTTGCCTCATTAAGAAAGACCCCAAGTGACCTTCAGAGTGCAACGCCAAAGTTATTACAAGGTCAGGGTCAGACTTTTCACAACTAGGAAAAACACTGCAAGTTCTTTGTCAATTATTGATTTGCTTTACCGGAGCATGCAGTGTGATACCAAAAATATGACAAAATATGTTATTGTGTTATCATACCAGTGTTTTTCATTAACATGAAAAAAAGTATAACTTAGAGTTTAAGGACAAGGACATATATAGGTGTCCTATACTAGTGCATAAACATTCCCTGTATTTGTATTAACACTAAATATAATATACTTTAATAACTACAAAATTTCGCTCTCCAAAATAATAGCTTTACAAGAGATGGAAAAACTACTTTAGTGTTAATGTATGTAAATAAAGCCAGACCTTTTCCCTCCATGTTATTTGTTTTTAGTCAATTCATCACACAATGTAAAGAACATCCGGCATTTTCATATTATATATATGACAAAAATGAACATCAGCAGCAACGGTATGATTGTGCCATTTTCTTGGTAGTATAATATATTCAATAATAAAAAATTACTGAGGCGATGAACTGAAGAGATAAATAAGCAAGCAGAAAATTTAAAATTCAAGCCCTTTTAATTTTAACATTAAAAATGTATTTTTTATTATGTTTAAATTTAGAATTTCTATGCTTTCATTTCAAAGTCCCATATTTTAAGACCTTTTTAGAGATCCGCAACATTCAGCTCCAAGTTCTCTTAGCTCCCAGAAGATCTGAAATAACAAGGTTCAGATCTCTGACCCTAATGATTCAGTGCATCAGGAAATCTAAGCATTTGATTATTCTGTATGTGATTGTGATGTAATTCTACACCCCAGTTTGTAACAATAACTCTAATCTTTTAGTTTTCACATTATGGGGAGGCTTGAGATGTACAGATTGAGTAAAATTGCGCCCTCTGCTGGATATCAGTGTACCAATTCATAGTCATACGAGCTACACTCTATATGTCCAGACACTTTTCATGAACAGAGTTTAAGGTCATCTCCTATTACCTTTTTATCAGCAATAAAGAGAATGGTTTTTATTTACTTCTGTAAAATGTATGTGGTCTGTACTTTAGCTAAATGCTGGATCACTAGTCAGTGATTATGCACAACCAAACAACTGTTTTAGCAATGACTGCACCTTTTGGACAAATAGTGAATCTAATGTTGTCCAGAGGAAGTCAAAATAAAGAAAAGATGTAGAAATGAGGTGAAAGGTCAGCTAACCTTCAGGGCCCCGCAAATCTCGACCACATCTGCTTCCTCTACCACAGTGACCCGAAAGTGATCCGTCTGCATGAGCTCCTTAAGCAGTGCTCCGTGTGCCTTATCTTTACAGCCTGATACAAAGATACAACACACAAAGTGTTATCTGTGCAATAGATAGAAGCTATAATTACGGCAGTCATTATTAACCATAATAAGAAGACCGATTAATTATTTACGCAATTACTATTAGTAACCACAGCATATAAATGATAGGAGTAAAATGAACTGAAACTACAAAATCAAAATTAAAAAAGCCCTAATAGACATATATGAAAACACTATATGGCAAAAGTGTATGTACTGTAAGAAAGGGAATTTAAAACATGCTCTCACCTGCAAAAAAAAATGACAACAGCAAAAACAAATTTACAAGTCGCGAAACAATTTTAAAAAAATCCGAATTGTAGGTCTAACACACAGGAAGTGCTTGCGGCGGACCGATTCAATGAAACAATTAATAAACATTTCCTTTTACCATTCACTGCTGGGCGTGCTTTCCCAGCTCGCTCGGTGCTTTTTCAGAGCTCGCTCCTTCAGCGCTTTAGAGAATTCAGTGTTATGGTGCCGCTTTGTTGTTCAGAGTAAATTGCTGTAGAATGCTAATTTTCTACATTCAAAATACACCAGCAGCTACAATGACACTGAGTGGGATGCATAGCTGACTGCATCCAAGCTGAATACATTTCTTTGTGGAATTCACTGTGTGACACTGACTCTACAGAGCGTAGGACATTTAAAGTGATATTCATTTCCATAGCAAACAAACAGGTAGCCAGGCCACCTCATTAGCTACAAACCTCAACTGGTTCTTCATCTCAGAGAACCTGGGCTGGGATCCTCAAGTGAACATAAAGGTAGACTTCAGGGGCAGAACTTGCATAAAGATCCACTAATCGAAGGCAAAACTGTTAACAGTCAAAGGCTCTTTTAATGATCACAGGGCAGGGGCTACTGACTCGCAGGGCATGGTCACCAATAGCCACAGAACTACACCTCATGGTTAACAGCACAGCTACATGAAATAACCCACACAACCTAACTTTAACCCTGGTGAGGAAGAAAGAGAGGAACAGGCGACGTCTAAACCACTTAGAGCTGGAGATGTTGACGAAAGTGGGCTGTAGCGCTAGCTATAGTGGGTAACCAGCTCGCTAGCTTACAATAGCTGACAGCTTTTGTGAAACAGCCCATGGTAGACGTGGTTTAGACAACGCCTGTTCGCCTCTTTCTTCCGTCTGCTCTTTTTAAAAACTCCTTCCACAGGAAAAACAAAAGCGTGCCAGCTGGTAAAATGTGTGCCTCAAAAACAAATCTTTAGCGTTGTCACCATCCCACACTACACTCACTCAGCTGTGTGAAGACAATTGGCAAACACCGTACCTACCCTTTCTATCAGAATTCAGAGTTTGTAAAAGTGTTTTGGTACTAGTAAAAGCATTTCACTATTGCTCAAATTTCCTGTGTTTGCGTTTGACCTACCCCACACAGCAGATTCATTAGTGATACTTGGGTCAGACGACACTTCATTTGGAGTCAAAACCGTTATTAAGTGGTTTTCAGTCCAGCTTGTTCAGAGAACACCAGGAGCATTTTTTCTACTGCTCACCATCAAAGTAACCCCAAACACATTCAGTGATGTTGGGTCTGGACTTTGGAGTGGTCAGTCCATTGTTCTGAGAACACCAGGAGCTTCTTGATTGATAAGTGTTCTTTTCTCAGTGAGGGGTTTTTAACAGCTACACATCCTTTCACACCCATAGCGTTGAGTCGTCTTCTCACAGTGGAAGGATAGACAAAAAAACCTGTGAGAGTGGAGCTTCGTTTTCTTCTCTGTGTCAAAGATTATAGCTTTAAGTGCTGCTTATCTGATGGGGACAGTTTTGATGGTCTTGCAGGTCTTCCAGGTGGATTTTAGGTGTCCTAGTTTCTCTGTAGCTGTGTTTTGTGTATTTTCCTTTTACTTTCTTTCCTTGTGCACGTGGATTATCTTATATTGAATCTCCTCAGAACCATCGCCTGAAAATCATTTAATTAAAGTATTGGGCTGGAAATTAAATAAATGAATTCTGTAAATGCTGCAATGCTGCTGGTGATCTTACCGATGGTGGTCTCACAGAATTTCTCATCTGCCACCTCATTTGCGATGTTAGCACCCATCAGCACACTCATACTAATGCCCAGCTTCTCCCGAATCACCTCTGATATCAGCTTCAGACCATCAGGACCCTCATCCACTCCCTACAAGCCCACGGACAGAAAGAAAGCACACATCATGAGTGGAAACAGATAATCAGGAGTCATGTGATGTTATTTCTCTTTTCCATGTTCAGACTGCTGAGAGTGTGAAAGTAAACTTGCTGAAGCAATCAAACACATCCAGGCGCACGAGACAACAATCCTCAGACACAAGTGACCAGTGACCAAAGCAAAGCCATCAGAAATGGGGTCATTCTCAGAATAGTTTCTCTCCTTGGAGAAAAAATCTACTTTTAACACAAACTAAGTTATTTCATATGTTTGGTGGTGCACAAACATTTTACTCACATTAATTGTTTGTTTTTATTAATATTTCTGTGGTTTTATGTCTAGTTTGAGGACGCCAATCGCTGTGAAATGATTCTGTCCTGAAACCAACATTACAGAATAGAGAACAAGGCTTTGGAAGAATGTTAAAAACAATACCTTGATTTATATGAATAGTTTTTGTTTTTAAAACACATAATCTAATTTTTTATAAACAGTGTACAAAATATTTAGTCACTGGTGTTATCGACACTTGAACATGTTTTGATGCGTCTGCTTATTCTCTAATGAACCAACTTTTAAAGTTCAGGAAGTCCCCAGAGAACACAATGCTCATTATTTCTATGAACAGTAGTCTGACGTTTCCACTGAGCATCAGTTTATTTTAGATTACCAGGGAAGTCAGTAGTGTTTCTTGATATATGACTTGCTGTGCGTAATTCAGGCTTAACCTTACTTGTGTAAGAAGTGTCAGGCTGTTTCTTTTAATAGTCTCAAAAACAAATCTTTAAACAAACAGATAATGGGACTTAGCACTGGAAGCTTTCCCCTTCGGTTTCTTTAAATACTGAAATTATGTCATTTAAACTTGCAGACAATCTTTTACAGAAAGAAGAGTCAATACTGGCCACCCAACACGGATGGCTTCAAACAGCTGAAAACATTGACAAGTTAAAGTTTAATGTGAGCAAATATATTCTCTATATGGTTTAAGGACATGCCTTTGAACTGTAGGAGGAAACCGGAGCACCCAGAGGAAGGACTGCAAGTGTTTGGACTGCATGTCTATGGACTGTGGGAGGAAACCGGAGCACACAGACACAAGGAGAACATGCAACTCCACACAGAAAGGTGCTTGGGCAACCTAGCCGGGAATTTAATCCAGGACCAATGATGTAATGTAGTCATGTAGTTGAACACTAGCAGCTACACTAGGTACAGCAGATGCACCAAATACTCCACTGCATGACCACCTCTATTAAAATACGACATACAACGTGCGTGCGTGCGTGCGTGCGTGTGTGTGTGTGTGTGTGTGTGTGTGTGTGTGTGTGTATGCGTATGTGATGTGTGCATGACCTTGATTAGTGACATTCCCAGAGCATCTTGTTTAATCTTTCCCTGTATGGTGTCGCACACTTTGCTGATGAACTGATGGGGGATCACAAAGAGCAGAATATCAGCCCCACTTACAGCCTCAGCGAGATCCGCCACTGCTACCTGTGAGAGAGCGAGAGATGATTTAGTGTTTACCGCTTCAGTGATTTACTGTCTGCACATGATCCACCATTTGTCTTTACTTTCATGAAGTGTGTCGTGTGAGCGTTCCTTCCTCGACTGTAATCGTTTTAAATGCTGACTATCATTTTCTTTGCTTCTGTAACTGGATTACAGACCTCTGAAAAAAGCAGCTGCTTCAGCAGTAAAGAGACACTGATGACGACTTGAAAACAAAGAAGACAGCTTTACAGATACACCCTTCACTGTTACACTGGATCTAATCAGTAAGATGTAAGCAGTGGGATCAAATCACAGCCAGATCCACAGTGTTGAGTTAATTAACACCTAAAGATGTTACACAAGATGAACAGAGGCCATTAACACAACACAGCAGATGTTGTAATAGTGGGATCAGTCTCTCACCACATTCTCAGGCAGTTTGCGTCCAGGCAGGTATTTGACGTTCTCGTGGTCCGTGTTAATGATTTCAGTGAGTTTACGTCCATTAACCACCTCCTCAAAGACCCACATGTTCACTGAGGAGTCAAATTTCGGATTTCGTCCTGCATTCAGTCCAACTATCTTAGCAATGGCAGAGCCCCTGTTAGAGTGGGCAGAAGAGAGAGAAGAGGGAACATTTTAATCGGGGTAGGGAATAATACTTTTTGCCCTCATATACAAACTGAGGCAAACTAAACAAAGTAATGCAAAAGCATAGTAAGAATATTCATTCATTGTCTAAGCCACTTATCCTCCTGGGTCACTGTGATGAGCCTATTCCAGTGCACACTGGGCAGAAGGCAGGAAAAACCCTGGACAAGTCACCAGCCCATCACAAGGCATACAGATTCACACCTAGTATCTTCAACTTGCTTGACCCAACTTATTGGACTGTGGAAGGACACTAGAGCATGCCCACACAGACAGAGGTAGAACATGCAAGCTCCACAGAAAAGGCACCTGGTCATCAAAACCACATCCTTCATGCTGTATGGCTACAGCCCTATCTGCTGCACCACTGTACTGCCCATAATAAGCATGTGTTATGTTACGTTATGTCAGCTACAGAAGTTTAAACATGCATATAATATTTATTGCAGTTATTATTGTGGGAATTTACTTTTTGCACCCGTACTTCTGCTTTAAGAGGCACAAATATTCTAGAGAATTATCAAAACAGGAGACTCCATGGTTTCTGTTATAGGAAATGCTCTTTTACTGACACCTACAGAAAAGGCAGCCACCATAAAGCCCTCCTCCTCAAAGGCCAGGCATCCCAGCAATCTACACTCTCAGTCCTTGCTTAGGACAGCGTTGACCATTGTGCCTCCTGCCGAGCGGTAGGGGGGGGGGACTCCTTACAGCTAAGTATATCAAGCCTGGCACTTACAGGATGAGGACCACAGCAACAAGTGCAGTGAGCCATCTGTCGTTTATGCTGCAACTAACCCAAGGTCCACATTTGCAGATGATGCTCCCAGCTGGTTTCCATTTTCCAGCCTCATACAGAATCGCAACGTGTATGCTTCTCATTGAGCTCCTTCACTGGATAATGCTTGGTCATAACCACACTTTCTCTCTGCCATCGAGCCTCCTTCTCCGCAAAATACTTTCTCCCTTTTCAGTGTCCCACTTGAAAATTCCCTGCCACAGAGGGGGCGGTATCCCAGTTCCAACACCAAATGTAGGGTCTTAGCGAGGAAGGAGACACAGGAGACGCCCTGATTTATGTTACTCTGACTCATCTTCCAGACAACTTTATCCTTCTGGGTTGCAAGGGAGCTGGAGCCCATCCCAGCGATCATTGGGCAGAAGGCAGGGTATACAAAGTAGGCAAAACACCCTGGACAGGCCACCAATCCATCGCAAAGCAGTCACACAGACATACACATTTACACCGGTAGGGGCAACCTGACTACATGTCTTTGGACTGAGGAAACCAGAGCACCCAGAGAACATGCAAACCCCACACAGAAAGGACCCCTGGGACTTTCATGGTAAACACTAAACCTACAGCAACTAAATCCACAATTCAGCATACAGGAATAAAACACATGCACACATTCCAAACTAACACACAGCACATGAACAACACAAACAACACTTAGTTCCTCTGAGTAAGGTAGGAGTGTGGACCAGAGCAAGTGGCAGTATTACAGTTGTATGCATTTCTGCCCTTTACCCCTAGTTATTTCTGCCACTGACATTGTTTCACTATAGAATAACTGTTAGTGATTAAAACAGCTGGACAGGGTCAGAAACAGTACTAACTCATTTACAAACAGGTGATAGAAATAAATTCATGTGCAACCAACACACCAACCATTCATTTCAGTGCAGTTACATGCAACACTATAACCAGCGACGAAAAGTCACGTGTGCTCTGTAGTCTGTATCATATGACATATGACTTTGGCACACATTCCTGAACCCTAACTGTGGGAGTGAGCTGCAGAAACTGGGTTAGCTGCCCATGTTACGTGTTGACTGACTTGACCATATGCTTCACATGTTTTGCACATCTGTGCACACTGCGTGCATGCAGTCAGCCAGCTAGTAAAGTTGCATGGACTCACCTGGTGGGAGCTGCAGCACACTGAGACGCACAATTACACAATGTCCGAGCACTGAACCAGCAGGCCTTCTGTTTTTAGCAACCCAAGCTAGACACACTCACCTGTTTCTGCTTCATTAACTGCCATGAAGGACTTTTGGCGTTCAGCAAACAGGACATAGGCTGGATTTTAAATAGTGTACTAAAAAGGCTATTTGGGATTCAGCACCAGCTTTTACACCCAAGTAATGCAGTCTGTGTCCAGTAAAGTGTCCATACACAGGCTCAGTAAAGGGCCTGAGCTTTTACAACCATAATCAGTCAGAGGTCATGGAACTTCAGCTTCTCAATACAAATACATTACAACATGTAAAACAAAGAGCCATTTGGGGGTTAGCCTGGGCTTCTATATGCAGCCAGTGTCTGTCCAGTAAGGATGTATTTGGGCTTCAGCCTAGACAGGCCTGGACTTGTTACAACCATAACAAGTCACTATTATGTATATGTAAATAACTATTTGGGGTTTCTAAACCAAAGTACACTGGACTGTATGTCTAAAAACTCCATTAGGTTTTTAATCTTAACTTCTGCACACACATAGGGCAACATATGGCCAGTAAAGAGACTTTCAAGATTCTGTCTGGAATCCTGCACCCAAATAGTCTACTATATGCCCAACACAGACTTACTGGGGTTCAGCCTGCGCCTCTACCTACAAATAGTTTACCATAGTGCCAAAAACGAAGCATGCTCAGTAATGATATGATCATTTGTAGTTCAGCTTGGGTTTTTACAACTATAACAAGTCACTATTATGTACAATAAAACAACAACAAAAAACAGTAAGCCATTTTGGGTTGAACCTAGGTGTCTAAACCTAAAGAACACTGGGCTGCATGTCTAAAAGATCTAGTAGGGTTTGAACTTAATCTCTGCACACAAACAGAGCAGCATATGGCTGATTTACTCCATCCAAATAGTTCACTATATGCCCAATACAGACGTACTGGGGTTCAGCCTGAGCCTCTACCTCCTTATGGTTTACCATAGTTCCAAAATTAACCATGTCCAGTAATGACCATCAGGCTGATAGCTAACAATAGGTCCAATAAAAGAGACATGGGTAAAGATACTGACACATCAACAGTTCAGTGCTCTACTACAGAACTTCTCTGGGGTTCAGCCAAAGCGGTTCTGACCACCTGCGCCTTAATATCAGTCCACTTCCACAGTGAAGACAGGACGCAGAGAGCAGCAAGAGGAGAAGACAGAAGAAGAAGGAGGTGTAAAATGTATGTAGTGTTTACCAGTTTCCGGACCCAACGATGCAGACTTTCTTCGGCGTTGCCATGACGAGGTGCGCACAGGCTGCTCCGGCGTTGGCGAACTTTTCGGTAACTTCGTGGCTGAAACCACGCCCCTTCTCACGCACTGGCCAATCAGGAGGAGCGAGCAACTCCGCCCACGTGTATTGTATGAGCGCGTTTGAAGGTGAATTCCGTAAATAATCCAGTTTATTCACGTGTAAGAGTTTGAAGATGTGGGATCGAGGTTTTCTCCGTGCTCTGATCACATACCGGAGTACAGAAAGACCAACACAGCGACTCTTTGTGCTCTGAACTTTACACGCACTTGGCTGAAGTGCTGAATGTGTCTCATTCAAAGCCGGTCACAGCAGTTATATTCAGCTCCTCTGAGGGGACAAATCATAACAGCAGCACAAAGACAACCTTAGGACTGAGGCCAGAAGAGAAGAGAAGAGAAGAGAAGAGAAGAGAAGAGAAGAGAAGAGAAGAGAAGAGAAGAGAAGAGAAGAGAAGAGAAGAGAAGAGAAGAGAAGAGAAGAGAAGAGAAGAGAAGAGGAAATAAACACTAGTGCAAATTAAAAGAGAAACACTTTATTCAGAATATACAGTACATGGCCTATATAACACAGTACACTCAGTATATCCTCTATATGTTGATTCAGCATAGAGTACACTGGTGCACAGGGACGTGAGCTGGGTGTGGTGGGACTCCTGGGGAATCTTCTCTGTTTTAAGTAGAAACAAATGGCTAGACTAGATAAACTCACAGACAGAGAGTGGTGGTGGTTTATGGGGTGGCAGGCTTTTATGTGATGTTGATGGGGGAGCTGATGGACTGACTGCTTCTCTGGTTTTACTTTCTGTTGATTGTTCAAATGCTAATGAACTGAAACATTTGCATACATTCTGGCATTTATTCTTTGGGCTTAATGCACTCAGAGGTTCACTGTAGAAGTTCAGCCATTAATCAAGTAAATGTGCAATACTTTTAAAACACTCTATTGAAAGTTATAAGACAGTAAACCAGAATTATGAGGATGTGTTATTATGACACAGTAAAAGGCGTTGATTGCAGAAATGGGCTTCTATCCAAATCTCAGAAATATATTCTACACTTTGAGGTATGTGAAGAATGAAGAGGCTAACAATCGTACAGGAGGAACAAACCTTCTGTTTTTGGGGAAAACCTCCAATGTTTGTGGTGGGCCAAAAAGAATATGATTAGAGTGCATACTCTCACTGAATACTTCAAAGCACACATCTGAAAGGAAAACAAGAATAGTATATTCTAAATAAAAGAGCCACATTTAACCCATAGGGTAGCACTGAACGTGAGTGGGGGTTGGGTGAATGTCTCCAGATGGTCTTTCCTGTTTTCCAGACAAGCTTGACCACCTTTGATGCATTTGCATGTGCTATTCAACCTCCTGCTGTGATGAAAAGCCTCACCTGCCCACACCAGAGATTTTAATGAATAGCCAACCACTGCATCTCCCGCCAGCATCTGTCATGATTACCTCTTAGCTTAATGACTAAAACCCCTGCATGAAAAGTCTTAAACTCATGGATCTCTATTAAAATGTGATCAGAACTTCATATCAAAAGAGAACAAATATATATGTATATGTGTGTGTGTGTGTGTGTGTGTGTGTGTGTGTGTGTGTGTGTGTGTGTGTGTATAAAGTTTAACATAATTTTTTTAAACAAAGTGATCTAACAAAAAAAGTCTTTGCTGCATGTTAACCTCTAGACTAGACCTCAACTAATCGGTTCCTGTAATTGTTGATCAGCCTGGCAGCACGTCATCTTAGGTGAGAAGCCCTGTTTTTGTCTTGGTGTGGATCAGTAAAGTCTGAACTCATCAGATATAGGTTTGGAGCCTTTGTTAATTTTCTGATATCGCCAGAAATCTCATTTGACTGAGACATGGTATGTACTAACTAATGTGTGTGGTAAAGACCAGGTGATGTTAGGCATATTGGCATGAGTTACATAAAGATGTATTCACATATTAGGTCATATACATTTACAAATTAGGTGATTTAGGGGTCACAAGCTTTAAAGCAGCACTGCATAGGGTAAATTATGTATCAGATTCATACTGGATTAAAATTATTGCCAGACTGTAAAACTACACACACTGCAGATTCATACTGGATTAAAATCTCTCCACAATCATTACTGTCTGCATTCCTGCAGAGGGTTGGTCACTCTCCCCTGTACATCAATGGAGCTGAAGTGGAGAGGGTCAGCAGTGTTAGGTTCCTCGGGGTACACCTCACCGATGACCTCTCCTGGTCATTCCACACCAACAAAGCAGTGAGGTCTGCCCGTCAGCGCCTCTTCTTCCTGAGAAGGCTCAGGAAGATTGGTCTGCCTCCTGACATCCTCACCAACTTCTACAGATGCACCATAGAGAGCATCCTCACGGCCTGCATCACTGTCTGGTACGGCAGCTGTTCTGCCTACAACCGCAAGGCCCTGAAGAGAGTGGTGAGGACAGCGGAGTCCATCATAGGCAGCAAACCTGCAGGACATCTACCGGTCCCACTGCCTGAGGAAAATCCAGAAGATCCGGTTGGACTGTAGCCACCCAGCACGCGACCTGTTCACCTTACTGCCATCAGGCAGGAGGTACCGCAGCATCCAGGCCAGAACAAACCGAGTAATTAACAGTTTCTACCCACAAGCCATCAGGTTCCTGAACAAGCTGTGAACCTTTCACCAACACCACCACACCACTGCACTCGGACACTTTATTATTAATACTCTATATAGCACTGCTATGGACAACATCACTAAGTCACTTTATACAACAGGAATAGACATAAACATTCATATTTATATTTATATTAGCTCCACTCTCTCTCAGGCCATACCTGTCTCATAAATGTACATATCAGAAGTCTCTGTATATTCTGTATTTTGTGTATATTTTGTATTTATTTAATATAACTTTTAAATATCTTTATTTTAGTGTTTAGTATGTATATAGTTTTGTCCTCCTGTAGAGCACCAACCTGAGCCTCACCAAAGCATTTCAATGCATATATGTCCTGAACATGTTGTGCAAATGACAAATAAACCTGAAACTTGAAACTTAAACTTGTCAGACCGTAAAATCACACACTGCAGATTCATACTGGATTAAAATCTCTACACAAGTATTACTGTCAGACTGTAAAATTATCATGCTGGATTCAGATTTCTGTGAACCTGCTTTTGAAAATATCCAGAAAGAAGAGAAATACTTTAAACAGACAGCCTCTCAGCCACCTACATATACATATGATGTTTTGTTGTTCACATGAAAAATAAATGTTGCAAATGTGTATAATTCAATACACATATTTATTAGAAAACCACGTACAATACAGCCACATGATAAGCATCAAATCAATACAGATATTATAATCATAATAACAACAATAACAGGAAAGTATTGGTTGCTGGAGCTGCTGTACATGTCGCTATATCTCTTGTGACTGGATCAATCATATTTTAAAACAAATATAACACGAGCATATCAACACTCCACCGTCTGGCTGAGAAAGAAGAGTCCATGTGAAATCGCAAACACTACACCTAAATTCATCACCACAACCAACTAAGAGGTAGAAAATACACCATAAATCATACCAAACTATAAATATTACTGAGCATGGAGATCGGCCTATATGCAGGCATTCGGCACATTCTGTGATTCTTTAGACTCTTGGTGTGGCTCGGCCTTAAGCTATGAAAATAATCTAATCTCTCTTCGTCATTTAAAAATACTCATCTGCCCTGCAGGACACGACAAACAAACCACGGATATACACACATGCACGCATACAGCCATGCACAGAAATGCACACAGATGCTGGCACCCTGCACACTGCAAAAAATGAAAGGTCAGGTTATTGCACAGCTTGTCTTCAAATAACTCAACTTGAGCTTGTAAAGTTCCCAGTTACTCAAAAATATGAGAATAACATTTTAATTCTTCCTCAATTTTCCCCACAAGCTTTTTATCAAATTACACCACCAGGCACTTCCGCTTATTGGGCTCTCAGTTATGGGTGGCTGAGGCATTGCATGGGCACAGGCTCTGTGTCTCCTTAGGCTGGTGTGAATGCTTGGTCAGTTGCACTACAAAAGCCTCTGGGGGGCTTCAGAAAGGAACTTAAATTAACTTGCTAAATCACAGCTTGTTGATAGATTGTAACCTATTATCTTATGTTCAGTTTGCCCAAAATTTAGGTTAGCTAAATAATTAGTGTTTGTAGAAATTTCAATTACATCTTCGAAATATTGGTCAGTCAATCAGAACAGAGGTTATTTCAATATGTCCTAAAGGTACAGTTTCAGCCTCTATAACGGCTGTACAGTGGACTGTAAATGGTTCATTAAGAATGATAATGATATATATATATATAGGTGATAGGGTTGGTACTTAATAGGATACAACAGTCAACAGATTTTAGCACAACTGTCAAATCATTTACCCCACAACATTAGGAGGTTTGGAGTTTGACTTAGCAATGCCATAGCCATCTATAAGTGGAATAGTGTAATAAAAGGAGTCCCAGCTTGTGGAAATCTGAGTAATGGATTAATATGCATATCACTGCGGTTGGAACAAAATGATTTGTCAGCTGCCATGTACAGTGTGATAAACTGAGACTTTGAATAAAATATGGCTTTAAATAAAATCTGCTATGTTTTTTGTATATATATGTTTTAAACATTTTATTCCCAATATAATTTCTACATTATATTAATAGCATTAATTAACTGCATTAATATTATAGTATATATCAATATATCTGTGGGCCACTGACATGCCAGTTGATTGTGTTATTTAATAAATACAAGATATATTTTAGGTCTGAAAATATCAGGTGTTGCAACTGTAAATCAACTACCAGTGATGTAATTTAGTTATATACAAATTAAGATAAAATAGTTCTGTGCAATTTTATGTCTGAAAAAAGAAAAATAAAATATGTGTTGCAACATTTGCCTGGAGGTTCTTTTCAAAAACAAAGGGGGGGGGTCCTCAAATGATCTTCATGGTGCAATGCCATGCCATTAACCCTTTCACAATGTAGGGAAAAAAACATTTGAGGGATTTTCATTTGAATGGTGCAGTTTAACATGCTAGGTGATACAACCTTTCTAGGTAAAAACACACAAATTATTATCATTATTATTATTATTATTACATTTACGGCATTTAGCAGACGCTCTTATCCAGAGCAACTTACAACCGTGCTTAGTGTTACATTGGATAATATTCCAGCTAGTACACGAAGTTTAGAGCCTAAAACTCACCATGAGCTCAGGTACTGCCCAAACAGGGGGCCAGTGCTGATACCTAGAGATTAATACACAGATATATATAAAACAAAAAGAGCACTACCAGGCAACCCCAGCCCAGTGCTCATACCTACAGAAAAGAAAAGGTCATTATAAGTGCAACACAATACACATAACTTGCATCTCTACTAATATTAGTAGTAGAGTAGTAGTAGTAGTAATAATAATAATAATAATAATAATAATAATAATAATAATAATAATAATTTATTTATTTGATAAAATGTAAGTATAATTTCAGGTTCATGGACAAATGTTTCTATGGGGCTTAATTTGAAATTTGTCTGAAAAGTCAGGTGGTACGGCCAGAAAGTCAAATGGTACCAGACCAGCATGGCTTTAATAACTGAATTAGGCAATTAAAAGCTTTGATAACTATATTTACGACCTAAAATGCATGTTACATAACATAAGCATAACTGCAAAGATACTGAATAAGTAAATATGATATAAAATTGCGCATTCAAGACAAATTCTCAAATTTAGATTAAAAAAATTATCACTGACCCATCTACATATATGTATGTACCAATATGTAGTACTGTATGACTTATATGGAGCTTTACATGGTTGTTTACAGAGAACTAAAAACAGGTGACCAAGAAGTCTAACTTGGGTAAACGTCCTCAAGTTGAGTTAGCTAAAAAAAAGCTAACTTTCATATTTTCTACACTGCAGACACATCCACAACCACACAGCCACACACACATACACACGCTGAGATGCATACAACCATGCATTCACACACACACACACACACTCATGCACACACACACATATATATGCATGACCACTCTTACGACAAACATGCCAACAGACAAACACATCATAACATACATAAGGCGAGCGCTCCCATGCAAAGCTACTGGGCAAATCTCCAGTTTACTGTCACACTCTGAGCAGGTGTGTACCAGTGACATCACACAGCAGCCCACGGCGGAGCATTCAGTGCGTAGGTGCGAGTTATAGTTCTTCTCACCATACCCCTGCGGGAAGCTACCCCAGCCAAGCAGCTTCACAGCCCAGCCTGTGTGCTCAGGTCACAGCTTTATAAACGGCAGACTTATTTCAGCCTTCATTAAAGGAATACACCACCGATTTCCAGCCTGATCTCTATTTACTGAATCTGCATTATGCAGTCCTTTATTAAAAACATTCATTTCGACACGTTGAACAGAAAAGCCATTTATAATAGAACTAGTTAATAAAAGAAGTGTGTATAAATTTCATGAGGAATGCACCAAAATTCTTTGGAAGTCTGGTTACATTCACTTACAGTAAAAGTACAGTATGTTTACCTTCTCCTGTTAAGTGACCATTTTGGAGATATAGATTATATATCAGTATTGTTTTCTCCATGGCATCCATGTAGATACAGCTGAGAATGCTGAGCTGTTGGTGAGGACTTGGGAGCTGCACTGAAGGCCTTACATGTTAGATTAAGCATCAACATATTTAGGAACTGACAGTTTTGATTGGTTTAACCCATTCTGTGAAAAAACAACATAACTCTAGACCTTTCAGGCACATCTGGAACTGACTGTGAATGCAAGAACTAGCCTGACCGGGGCATTTAGGCAGTTGGTAGAAATGGAAAACCGTGGCAGCAGGGCTCTTGACCGAAAGAGTCACCGTAAAACTGCTACGTACGGGTTCCTCAGTTTATTTTACAAGATTCATTTTACCAGAAAGAAAACACAGAGTTCAGCTCCCTGGGGCTTGAATGTCAAGCGGAAAAGCCAATTCCAGAGACTAAGCGGTTATAGTGTGGTGTATGTCTGACAAATGCAGATGCACAGTCTGTTACGAAGCCTACAAAGCTCAACCCAGCATCACGCAAGCAGGTGGATGGAAAAGGCGACAACACTGTCACTTTGCAGCAATGAACTATTACCTGACAAACAATATATTTATAACCACATAAACTTTTCACATTTTAATAACATAAATCAAGTCTTATATGCAGTGTTATTAATACCAGTATGATGAATAAATAACTGAGTTCTGAAGTTAGGCTGATGGAAAGAGCTGGAGAATTCCTTTAATGAACCACAGTACTGTCAGTACGTGCTTCAAACTGACAAATGCTCCAGAATGGGTGCGTTATAATTGCTGAGTGGTTGATTTATGAGTTGTTTAGGTGTCTAGTTTTGCCACAATAAATCACATTAACATTTCATAGCTGATCTCTAGACGGTCAGAGTCTTTCACTTGTCACATCCAGAGTGTAGGAAGTATTTGAGAAGTACAACTTTTCTCAAGTTGTTGAGAAAGACCTCTGAGAACCTACCAACTGTGGAACGTATACTGAGTTGGGCTCACAACTGTCACCCACTGCACATCCAACTCCAGACAAGACGCCATCAGACAACACAAAAGAACAAAAACACCATCTCTCTTGTTTTTCCATTGCATAGCTCAGTATGCCAGTCGCAGATCTGTCAATTCACAACACGTCTACATGTTTAGGATGCCCGCCAAATTGTTTTCAAAGGGGAATGCAAAAACAGCTACTGAGAATCTGCATGTCTGAGATGTAGCATGTGTAAACATGAACATTTCCACATCTTTGTGTATAGAAAAGACAGTTGAGAGGACTCTAGGACAACCTGTACAAGGACATCCTGTTCTCTAGAATACATAGTCAGGGTGATGATGTAAACAAACAGGCCAGCCTACTGACAACAGCAGCAAGTCTTGATGAATGTTCCAGGATGTAGGGTCCATGTCTTTAGTGAAAGTTGCTGACATGACATTTGACATCGTCCAGCCCCAGGACCGTGCCATGATCAGCACTGTTGTTCTGATCCTTCTTGTCTGAACAGCGACACAGCTTGTATTTTGCCACCTTATTGCGGAAGGAGAGAGAAGGAGAGAGAAAGAGAGAGAGTATTAAAGAATAAGAGTACCAAAATAATTATTATTTGTATTTTAGTTATTTAGTTAGTTGGGTATATCAAAGTGCTTTACAGAGGAATCAAGATCACAATGACCAACAAGGAGCAAAAAAGAGCCACCAGGTAATCTGGACATGTTCAAACCTAAACAGACCAGTGTTTAATCTGGATTTTAATACACCTATATATATTTTATGGTATAGTATTTTAGAGTTTGGGAGCTTCCATCAACTGAGCTGATATGATATCGGTAAACGTTAAATGTCATAATGTCTAGCAACGATAATAACTACTGAAATCCATAGAAACAGGAGGCAAAACATTTTTGTACTCCACACACCCTTACATGTAATACGACCCAAATGTCAGTTGATAAATCCTAATAATCGTAACCGTAATAGAGCTTTATTATTAACACAGCTCAATTTGATAGTACAGTTTATAGGCCAGCCGTGTCCAGACCAATGTTGGACATGTTGACATATCCCAGCAATGGGACAAATGCAGTTTCTGTGTACGTATGTCTCAAATGATTGGTTTTTAAATCGGACACTGTCTTTGTTCCCAAACCTTAACCATTTCTCAAGGCTGACCCCAGATGTTATTGTTACAGGATTAAGTCTGGCCCTGTGAGACTACACATGGATATGCTAATGTGGAGTTTAACGGGGGGCTCGTTTTGTTTTATTGACTTTAGTTTTTCCCAGAGACTTATATTTAGTGTTCAAAATTGCGGTCATGTATTTTCAGTGGAGTCTCTCAGTGGTGCTCTGAAGCATCTTGGGACCTATCACTAGGACAGCACCACATCTGCCAGGCATCATGTGGAATTGCCAGTACTGCCCCTTTCCCTTATGAACATTTGAACAAAGAGCCAGTGGGATCTGCAGGTACTCTTGGCAGGTCTTGGGCATAAAGTCTCATTATCCTGAAACATTTATTCATGTAGCCAGTTTTAAAAAATGGTCTCTAGACAAAGCAATGGGATGACTAAATGTATCATTAGAGCTTGTGTGCAAGCTAAAACATTTTTTTTGACATTTTAACTGGATGTCTAGGAGGAAATTTTGGCTAATGAGTCAGGTGAGTGCAATAGTGGCTGCAATGTGTCTACAACAGTAATTGCAGGCTCTTCCCCTGAGTCCTTATTAAACAGCTCAGGTCTGTTTTGAAGACATTTTTGCCAGCAAATCTTCTATTACTACAATACACAGGCTAACTACTGGTGTAAACAGTCAGTGGTTACAGACTGTTTCTGTTTGAAGAGCCATTTTTTTGTACATTTGGGCTTTTTAGAAAAGAAATACACTTTGTTTTTGTAATATCCTGCTACGTCTTTGGCAATCCAACTGTAGTTAAGAGGTCTTATACAAGAGAAAGCCAATAAAAGGAGTCTAAATTGACTAAATTACACTACAGATTGCATAAAAGCAAGTGCTTTCAGGTCTTATTAATGTACCTCATACAGATAGTCAAAAAGCTCCAGGATGGTGAGGATGCTCGCTCCAATAAAGAGGCCCATCTGTCCTCCAATATCACCTGGAAACACAGACGCACAGAGATCATAGTGTCAAGGTCTTGAATAAGAGCAAGAGCAAAAGCTAAGAAATGCATAAAACCAACAGCATTTAAGAAAATGATCTATCGCTCTTGGTTTCTGTCTTTAAAACAGCACTATGTACGTTTAGGAATTGGAAATTTGGAAATATGTAACTGCATGTATGGAAGGATTTTGTAATATGGGCTGTGTATACAGTGTGTATACAATGGATGAAGGCTGTTGTAAAGGTTTTAAGACCACAAAGATCTAAAAAATGTCTAAAAAGATTTGGCAGTGTTTTAGTGTCGTATGCATTGGATATGCAGGTTTGTGGATTTGGGAGGTGGAGCTTCTGAAGAAGCATTGAAGGGAGGGGTGTATTTGTTTTGCTTTTGAGTTCAAATATTACCAATTAATATTTCACTCAAGTCGTATTCTCCCTGGCCTAAATCTAAACCTAAGGCTGTTTCCATATGTGCACTACCACATCAAACTCTTAAAGTTTACAGAAGTAGTTTTCCTTGATATGGGCCCATTAATTATTAGATATTAACTCTAATGTTTCAGCACACAGTTTGTAAGAGTCTGTGATGATCTATAGTAATCTATATAAAAAAATTATAAATAATTAAGCGCAACCATAACTTTATCAAGGAGGGACGTACCCAGCAGACCCGCCACTTCATAAGCTTTCCTTTGCTCAATGGTCTCGTAGTTCAGAGCTTCGAAGAAGACGTCTAACACCAGAACGTTGTCTCTGTAAAACACAAAGCACACAGCAGCACGATGTACATATGTACTTATTATTATTATGTATTATGTATGTCGCATTTACCCAACCACTTATCATGTGGGCTGTGCAAAAGCAAGCTCAGGCAATGAATACAAGTTGTGCTTTAAAAAGTGAAAAGGGCTTTATTTAAGTTTGCTTCGTGTAGAAGACGTGTTGTCTTTTTTTTAACTTAATAAAATCAACAAAATACATCTTTTTTACATATGAACTAACTGTATTGTCTATAGAGCTATTCCAGTTTTTAATGTTACACGACAATACCAATTCTTAGTCTTGGCAGTATTAATTAGTGTTGTTAAAAATACTGATATGTTGATACGGGGTACTGAATGGAAAGGTTGCCACGTGTCTTATCATAGCGCATATTTACAGGAACGTCAACTCCATACATAAAATGCCTACATGTATATTTTGTTGTTTAAGTTTTATTCTTTTTTATTTGTGTCTTTAACTTATTGTGGGGGAGTAGTGTTATCAGGCTGCGTCTCTCATTCACACACTCAGTTATTTACTCTCTCACTCACTGACTGACTCACTCATCTTCTAAATTGCTTTATCCTTCTGGGTCACAGGGGTGGAAGGCAGAAAACACCCGGGACAGGTCGCCAATCCATCGCAGGGTAGACACACAAGCATACACACTCACACCTAGAGGGCAACTTAGCATCTCCAATTTATCTGACCGCACATCTTTAGACTGTGGAAGGAAACAGGGGTAGCTTGCACACTCCACACTAAAAGGGCCTGGAATCAAACCCAGCCCCTTCAGAGTCCGTAATGAATTAATATTAAAAACACAATAAAGACTGATTTAACCCCATGTCCTCATATCAGCATGTTCAACAGGACCAAGTGACCTGTACAGAGAGCTCCAAGGGTTTGATGAATGCTTCTGTTTTCAATATCACTGTAACTTTTAACAAGGTGTCTCATTTAGGTATCACCATAATCAATGTTTATTATCCTATTAATAAACCTTTATTATCCTATTATTAGCTTGAGCCACGCATGTCTATGGCCTCTAAGCCAACCTAGAGCTACCTTGAAGCATTACCTTACAGCCGTAGTATTTATTCTTGCTGATAGTGGAATGTTCTGTTGCCCACAAAGATTAGCGTTTGGTCATTAATGTGACTCAATATCTGTATTTCTATTGATCTCCCATGCTGCCTGTATAAGGATGAGCCTCACATTAGAACACGGATATATAATATGTTTATTTGAGGATCATTATCTAACAAAATAAAAGACCCTCAATTGTAGGAATTGTTTGGAATCAATACATATATAGTATATATATATATAGTATATATGAAAGTACAGTATCAAAGTCTGAATTTTTAGTATCATGACAAAACAAACATTAATGCATAACATACATGGCATCAGAGTCATAATGTTTGGTTTGGAGTAAAGGTCAGATAAAAATCTATTCCTTGCAACCATATCAACCATATGCATATTTTTGCTTGTTTAATTTCAGATAATGAGATAGAACAAGAACACGTTCCAATCTGGCACTGTGTACAGAGTGTTAATGTGTTTCTTTATGCCATAAAGCACAGAGCACAGGCGTAGTACTGCGACACCCCGCGCAGTAACACACATTAAACACATTCAGTGTTATACTGCACTGTCAACTCCACAGCGTGAATCAGCTTAGCAGTTACAGCAGCCAAAGCCCACTTACGCGATGTACTTCTCGGATTTGCTGAATTTCTTGGCGAGGTATTTGGCGGAGGCTTTGCTCGGGATCTTGACGAAGGAGAGCTCTTTGCTGTAACGAGTGGCGTTACATGGAGTGTCACACATGCAGTAGTCATTATCCCTCTCCACCAGGAAATCTGAGATACACAGCAGAAAGGGGAGATTCTTTCATTCCAACAGTAGGAATGACCCGGACACACTAAGGTGCTGTGCAGGTCTGCCCTCCAGCTGCTCTGGACAGGTTCTGATTGCATTTATAGACAGTGGTGGGCTAAACAGCTGTAGGCAGAAGTAAGGGTGAGTAAGTTAACTCGTCTAATACAGAGAGATACACATTTTAATACACAGTTACTGTTCAGTGACAGTTTAATTCACTGGGAGAAGCATGAAAGCGCAAACTGTGGAAAAGTGATGGTTTTACACTTATGTTCTGATATTTACCAATATTATAGAAGCTGTAGTGAAATTTGCAGAACAATGCATTTAAGATTGTTCTCTGTAAATCAGCAAGAACATACAACCTGGTCATACGATGATCTGCATACGGCGGTAGTTCACGTCACGTGTCACCTTAAGAACAGTCCATTGTCTTAACATTCAAAAGGCCCGAGTGATTGAGGTGGAGTATTTTATGCCTGCCTTTGAATATTTGTCTGACATTGCGATGTCTCTCTTCTCCCTCCACTTTCAACAACCTGCCAATCATCAGCTCCGGTCAAGGCTGCATGTTTGTATTTAGTCTTTGTCTGTCAGTTTTTGGAACAGTTGTAAAACGAATCACAGTCAATCTGCTGGTAATTATACTTGTTAATTGATTTCACCTGACTTTTTGTGAAGTCTTTCTCTGTTTTCTTTTTTTGTTTGTTTGTTTGTTTTTTGACATGAAAGTGTAAAATGAAGAAAGCAGCATAAATGCTAACAGGCTAGCTTGCTAACTGATGTTTCACCTTGTCCACACTTTAAAAAGTAAAAAAAAAAAATACACATCCCTGATAGCACACATACATCTCCAATACGTCTGGAAAAAGTTGGAGCATCTAAAATGCATCACATTTTTTTAATGCATGCATTTTAATAATTATCTTAATTCAGCCTCAAATCAATTTCTTTAACAAATAATGAACCATGTTTTAGAAACAACAGAAAATACCCATTATAGTATTGTACCCTAATTTTGTCACTAAATCTGTTTATTCATTTATTCATTTTTTTCCAGACATCTTGTTTCACTCGGATATACAAGTACATCATGTTAAGGAAGACAAACACCCTTTGAGTCACACTGACAAACTAATTTATGTAGCACCCCTGTCCCTAGCACCAGCGTTAGTTACGACATAGGGCAGGGGGCTATGGGTTCAATGGGTTCAAAGGATGATGCAGGTTAGCACTACAGAGGAAAACTACCAAATCTATAGCGAATGAGAGATTGGTATTTATCTCTGAAGAATGACACCAGACATGGAAATTAAAACAAAGCTGTGGTTTTCATTCACTTTCCTTCTTTCTTAGCCCCAAAATGATATTAAACGGATGACAAAGGTACTGAAACAAAACCGTTTACAAAAAAAGTAAACAACTAACTAACTACTCCTCATATACTTGACCTTCCAAAATACACAATATGCACAACCACCAAACCCTTTGTTGATGGTTTTTTAGTAAACACAATCAAAGAACCATCTGCAGGCTTAAAAGGTTGCATGGTGAAATGGTTCTTCAGCTTGATGGAGAATGTGTTACATATGGTTCTATATAAAACCTTCTTTGAACATGGTTCTATGGAGCACCAAAAAAGGGTTCTGCTATAGTTATAATGTCAATAGAATACATGTTAGGCAAGTTTATCTATGAAGCACCTTTCATACATCGATACATGACAGAGTGCTTTATACTGAGATAAATCCCACACTTAGTAATCAAATGTAAAAGTGAAGTTAGGATAAGAAGGCGCTGTTACAGGAGAGAAGTGCAATAGATCTAACAGTGTTTAAAGCGGAGCTGAAAGCTGCTTGCACCGGAACATTTTCAGCCTGCTTTTAACAATGTCTGGGCTCTTCTTATTCTCTCAACTGGTCAACTGGTTCCCTTTAAGAGCAGCACAGTAGCTAAATCCTGCTTCGCCATGATTAGTCAAGGTGTCCCAGCTTTGGAACAATCATCTGCTTCAGTGTGGGATTTAGAGACTCTCAGACTGAACCTCTAAAAGTCAACCGGATTACACAAGCTTTACACAAGGGTTAACCGCCATGGCATGTTCTATTCTCCCACTTATTGGCTCTTCTCACTCATTTCCAGTGTTCCTACTGAATGTTTGTACCCAGGAAAACACAGCAACTTCAGAGCTTTATTGGGTGTTCCTGCTTGCCTGGCGTCCAGACTAGTTTGATCACTGTTTAACCTCCTCCATGTGAAACAGTTATGTGGATTTATCAATAATATTGACATTATTGAAATATATTTCCTGTGACCTCCGACCTTAAATAAGTTCATGACTAAACCTGTGAGCCCTCTGTGAGCAGATAGTGAAAGAATAAGAACACTTATAGCTCAGGGATGCTGACAGTGGGGCTGGGGAGGGCACTGTAGCCCTCTCCGATTTCAAGACTGCGGGATTGTTTAAAGGAATGCAAATACAACATTCGTAAGTTAATTGAGTGTAGCATCTGAGTTTGTTTTAGAGTGGAGTTTGTGTTGCGTATTTTCAAAATCTGCAGTGTGGAAAGGTGCAGTAAGCAATGTTAATCCAATATACCTCACGGTTCACTCGCTGTAAAGAAGATCTGTAAAAGGGAAGTAAATAAAGTGACTGAGGATGAGCAACACAACATTCCTCCCGTCAATTTGTAACTAGGTGTGTGTGTGTTTGTCCACAGGACAGGTGGAAGGGGATGGGACAAACTCTTGTTTAGACAGAGAGACGGCCTAAAACCAGCCTAGGAGGAATTTTCCTGTGTCACCGTAAAATGATGCTCCGGTTACATTCTGCCACCTCAGCCTAATGTTTGTAATAGCACATGTTAGCATTGCATACTTCTGTTGCCTACAGTACTTCTGGCTGCGTTATTATTTCCCTGATAGCAAGAGGATGGCAGACCACTGTTGGCCTGCTGAAAGCAAAGTTGGCAGTCCACTGGCATTTCATCTACTATTTTTTGGGTGGTCCACTGGTCAGGCAGAGTACTGGACAAAGTGCCATATTTCATGGCTTGTGTTTCACTCACATTCATTTATTTATTCTTCTTTCATTTCATAAGGAGATTAAGATCTAATGGGTCAATAATCTGGGTGGTCGAGTCTGGGCCAGCAGTTACAAACAGTCAGCAGGGTGCAGATCTTTTTAAGCCAGGGGACTGATACATGCTCTGGATTGTTCACTCTATTGTTATATTCCGATATTTGTGTGTGCAAAAGTCAAGTGTTGTTCACTTTGGTAATGTGTCAATAAACAAAACACTTACAGGTACTATAAAGCTTGCTTGCTCACTGATGAATTCAAAAATCCAGTTTGGTGCCGGATTTCTAAATTGACCATCTAAACATTTTGGAGATCATTTCATGGCTGCTGTAAACTGCGCAGCTGTTTTTGCTATTCAGTTTTGACTGGAGCAGTTTCTCTTTCCACATGCCTCCCTTGGCTTGCTCGCTAAGGGCTTGGATTGGGCCTCCTGCAAGCCTGCTCTGGACAAGGCCTGTTGATAACGGCACTACACCACTAAAATTAACATGAATTGAATTCAATAACAATTTGTGCTCACCCACTCGACACACAACCACTCAAACGTCACTCAAGCGTTCACGTCTACAGAGCCATGTGGAAGCCTGCTGCACTGCTGCTGCTTACCGAGAGCTGGATCCGCACATTCCTTATACAGCTCAGGGGTGCAGTATGGCGCGTCACCTGAAAGGTCAGTAAAGAGACACTCGTCACTCATACTACACAAGACTTGCACATGCTGTTTTATCTAGAGCAGAGAGAGGATGTGGTTTTAACCCTTGAAGATGTTTCCAGTTAAGTGTCCTGTTCATGATCCCCATAGTACAGTGAGCCTTGGAGATTCACACTAGCATTATACAAACCGGATTCCAAAAAAGTTGGGACACTAAACAAATTGTGAATAAAAACTGAATGCAATGATGTGGAGGTGCCAACATCTAATATTTTATTCAGAATAGAACACAAATCACAGATCAAAAAATCACAGAAAAATCACAGAAAAATATGTTGTTTCAAAATTTCATGGCGTCAACAAATCCCAAAAAAGTTGGGACAAGTAGCAATAAGTGGATGGAAAAAGGAAATTGAGCATATAACGAACAGCTGGAAGACCAATTAACACTAATTAGGTCAATTGACAACATGATTGGGTATAAAAAGAGCTTCTCAGAGTGTCAGTGTCTCTCTGAAGCCAAGATGGTAAGAGGATCACCAATTCCACCATTGTTGTGCAGAAAGAAAGTGCAGCAATACCAGAATGGTGTTACCCAGCATAAAATAGCAAAGACTTTTAAGTTATCATCATCAACCGTGCATAACATCATCAAAAGATTCAGAGAATCTGGAACAATCGCTGTGCGTAAGGGTCACGGCCGTAAAACTCTACTGGATGCTCGTGATCTCCGGGCCCTTAAACATCACCGCACCTCAAACAGGAATGCCACTGTCAAGGAAATAACAGAATGGGCTCAGGAATACTTCCAGAAAGGATTGTCAGTGAACACAATCCACCGTGCCATCCGCCGTTGCCAGCTGAAACTCTACAGTGCAAAAAGGAAGGCATTTCTAAGCAAGCTCCACAAGCTCAGACGTTTGCACTGGGCCAAGGGTCTTTTAAAATGGAGTGTGGCAAACTGGAAGACTGTTCTGTGGTCAGATGAGTCACGATTTAAAGTTCTTTATGGAACACTGGGACGCCATGTCATCCGGACCAGAGAGGACAAGGATAACCCAAGTTGTTATCAACGCTCCGTTCAGAAGCCTGCATCACGGATGGTATGGGGTTGCATGAGTGCTTGTGGCATGGGCGGCTTGCATGTCTGGAAAGGCACTATTAACGCAGAGAACCATGTTCAGGTTCTAGAACAACATATGCTCCCATCTAGACGTCAGCTCTTTCAGGGAAGACCCTGCATTCTTCAACAAGATAATGCCAGACCACATTCTGCAGCAATCACAACATCATGGCTATGTAGGAGAAGGATCCGGGTACTGAAATGGCCAGCCTGCAGTCCAGATCTTTCACCTATAGAGAACATTTGGCGCATCGTAAAGAGGAAGACAAAGAAGGCCCAAGACGATTGAACAGTTAGAGGCCTGTATTAGACATGAATGGGAGAGCATTCCTATTTCTAAACTTGAGAAACTGGTCTCCTCTGTCCCCAGACGTCTGTTGAGTGTTGTAGGAAGAAGGGGGGATGCCACACAGTGGTAAAAATGGCCTTGTCATGTATCTTATTTGCTGCAAGATCAACCTTTGTAAATATGAAGTAATCTTTTATACTTAAGTTCTGGATCTGGACCACTTTTATTACTACTTAATCTTGTGTACTACATATTATTAATGTCTAATATTTATTCTATATGAGTATATATTAATTATATTATCACCAATTTCTAAGTATTAATTGTATTATACCTTCAGTTTGTAAAAATCACTTCTTTGTGGATAATGCTTTTGGTAGTGGTAGACATTAAACAGTTATGCATGTTTATTATTATTCAATAATTAAGGTTATTATAATTATTACTATAATGTAGTATTGTTCAATATTTTCAGTAAAAGCTGAGTAATTCTCAATTATTATAGAATGGTTTTTATTTACCTGGCATGTGCACCATGCGGCAGTTGCAGTTCTCTACGAGGTATCGTGTCTCGCAGTCTATGCGGCAGGCGCTGATACTATAGGAGGAGAAGAAGTCAGAGTCCAGGGGGTTGGCCTTACAGTTCCCCCATGGCGGAGGCAAATACATCAGCTGCAAAACAGACATAAATCACATTTAGGGAATGAACAGACTCATATTAGGCCCCAATAAACTACGCCAGATGATGCGTTGGTGTCCAGCAGATTTGTCCTCATCTGCGAAAACCCATGCCATACAGCAATTAGCAGCTCGTGTAACTTGTTCTGCCCTGCAATGAACAGACTCTACTGGGCATAATGTGTAAGTATGACCAGTTACACACACACACACACACACACACAGTGTACCCGCTGCTCTTGGCAGGACACAAAGGTCTGGAAACCGGGAGCAACTCCGAAACCCAATTGATCGATGAACGGCGGCTCATCCTGACTGTGTACCTGAACTTTAATCCCCGCTTCAAAAGATGTTTCATCTGAAAGAGAGTGAGAAAGAGGGGGAGGGAAGAAGAGAGAGGGAGAAGAAATACAAGGAGAGAGAAAGAGAGATGGAGAGAGAAAGACAAGGAGGAAAAGAAAAAGACAGGAAGGGAGATGGGGTAAGAGTAAGAAGGAGAGAGAGAAGGGCAGAAAGAGAGTAAGAGTGTGCACAAGAGAGAGATAGAGAGGCCAGAGAAAGTGAGAGGGAGAGAGACAGGGGAGAGAGAAGAGGGGAGAGAGTCAGAGATGGGGTGAGTAGGAAGAATAGAGAAAGAGAAAGGGAGTGAGTAAGTGGGAGAAAAAAGACAGAGGGAAAGAAAAAGAGAGAAAGACAGTCAAAGAAGAATGAGAGAGCATTAACCTTTCTATTTTATTACAAAACATTACAATATCCATAGACAAATTATTATTATTATTAATAATAATAATAATAATAATAATAATAATAATAATAATAATATGATGATGATGATGATGATGATGATGATTTGTTCTACTTGTGCTAGATACTTTTGTCAGGTTATTTCAGGGCTGTAGTGTAATTTGTATTACAGATGTGTCCAGGTGTTTCCTCTCACCTGTCTCTCCCCACACAGGTAGGTACTCGTCCTGCTGGATGTCCAGCATGATCTCCAGGCCACTCCCCATCCCTC